>JAMXBD010001376.1:0-386703 GCA_024138025.1 Combretum micranthum | reverse complement strand
GAATTTTCCAACTCAAAAACAACTTTGGTTTAATCAATTCAAAATTTGTTTGATAAATAATTAGTTATCTATATAGTTGAAAAATTCTCTTTTTATGGTTACTTAGCTCATATTTATTCATGCTCAAGTGTTTGTTGTCCAAATTATGTTGCTCAAGTAAAATCATGTCGGTTTTGGAGTTTTAGAAAAATATAGTTTACAAGAATTCATTTTTGTAAATCTCTTGAAATGAAATATTTTTGTTCCTTTGTTTTCCAAAGATGTTTATGTTGGCTATAAATATATATAAAAATATATTTCCAAGTAACTTTTTGAAAATAAATTTCTTCTTTCTAAGTTTTTTATATTAATACTATTTTCCTATTTATTTTCCCTTTACAAATTTCTTTGTCTACTTGTTTGTAAAGATCTTTATTTGAAAATTCCTCATCCTTTCATTATGCATCTTTTTTCATAAAATCATTGTACCAACAATATATTTCTTTTGAAAAACAAAGTGGAATATTAAAGTTTTAAGAAGCTTTCATGATAAAATAGTTCTAAAATTTTTAGTGAGTTCTTTTTGTAACTTGAAAAAGAAATGATTTTATTTTTAAAACATAGATTTTATACTTCACATAAACTTATTTCTAAGTGATAAAATCTCATTTTGTCAATATTTTTAGAACTTGAAACTTTGGACAACAATTTAATTGAACAAATGAATTATGAGAAAAAATAGCAAGCAAATAACATAAATAATAAAGTCAAGTATTGAGAGTCTTAGCTTTTTCAAGGCTCCCGGACTAAGAAGTAACAGTCCTAAAATCAAAAGAAAAAAAAAATTGTTTTAACTTGATGAGGACAAGTCTAAGAGACAATCTAAGACTAGAGACTATCTTAAAATAACAAAGAATGAATAAATAAATTACAAAGGAATAAATAAATTGCAAGTGAGCTTATAGCTCTAAGAATATGTATATATATATATATAGATAATAATACTTAGATAAAAACAATAATATGAACAAATAATAACATAAACAAAATAGATTTTTCATGAATAAGAACAATACATGAATCATAATGTAGCTTCCATAAACATTTAGTCTTTAGAAACTCACACTATGGTCATGTAAACTTACATGACATGAGAAGAAGAAAGTAATAGGAGATGGTCACCTAAGAAGATTTTGGTAATGTTATGTGTTATGGTTTTTGCTGTAGGTAGAAGTTGTTTGGGAACAAAATTGAGAGAGTTTTTGGAAGAAATATTTGAGAGAGTTTTGTATAGAATTTGTGGGCAGTAAATGTGTGAAAGAAGTGAAGAGGAAGGGGGTATTTATAGGAATTGTGGAGTGATTTTTATATGATTAAAATAAAAGAAATTGAAACAAATTGAGGAAGAGAGGGGAGGGGATTGCGCGACCAAGTGTAGAGAGAGGGAGTGTGTTTTAGCTTTTTTGTATTTGTGATTAAATGAAGTAATAAGTAAGGTAGATGTGAAATAAGTTAAGGAAAGTAAAGTAAAGTTATAGGTTTTGGTTTGTGTAGAGTAATGTAAAAAAAAGTAGAAATAAAAGAATAGTAGAATAGTATGAATAGTGTAATATAAAGTAATATAACTAATAAAGTACCGGAAAAAGGTAGTAAGAAATACGCTTATAAATGCGATATCTGTTATTTTTACTTACCGAAAAATTCCAAAATTTATATTTTTGAAAACCTTATATTTTTACGAGTCTAACGGTGTATTCGGAATATTTTTAATATTCTGGGGTTTGGGACACGTTTTTCAAGAACCGTGTCCGATCGGGTTTGAAACGAGTTGCGGTTTTACTAAGATCTTTTTACGTTTCCTTAGATAATTATGCATTATTCTATATTCTAAACTCCTATTTATTCTCACCGAGTTGCTTATTCGGGATTACCGAACTTTGAGCTATTTTCTAACTAAGGTTTTGTTGACCTTTAGAGCTCCGATTGACTTCCGGTTTAAGGTTTTAAACTAAATCGATTCCAAAAATTTGGGGGTTTACAACGTCAATCTTAAAACTACCTCATCAATCTAGTGATTAGTAATCTGTTGGATAATTTGGTCTACAATCGTCATCCCCATAATCTACAAAATTATCATATCCAGATAGGCCGAACAATATAGGCTCCTCTTCTATTCCTAAAAAAGATAAAAAGGATTGATTCAAAACCCAGTAGACCAAAACTACAAGCACACATGCATGAACAACCATCACACACAGTCACATGTAACATGGCATTTAATGAAGCAATCACATTTTTATTATTTGTAATTTTAAACCAACAACCAACACAACATAGGGTTATTCGCGTCTAACCTTAAACTTGCAGTAACTCACGACTCCACAGCAAACATATAGTAAGATATATATTTGGTACTAGGTACTCCCTAATACACTTGGAACCACAACTGTTTTCACTTAATCTACTAGAATCCTTTATAGGTGCGACTCTATTCGATACAACACACAAGTATCATCAGGTGCTACCCTAGCATCACCAATATTCCTAGTCCACTAGGCTTAGCCAAACACAAGCAGTAAAACATTATTACCATTTTCAGTTACTAGTACCTAATATGCACAAACAACAAATAAGTAATGACGTACCTAAACTAATAACTATAGCTGGAATTGAAATGCTACAATTAGAAAACCTGATAACAAGAATGAATTAAATTTAAGACTAGTTCATTTAGAAGCATACCTAGACTTATGACCTATAAGGTCATTATACTATCTATAACGTGTAAGTTATTTAGTTATCCTAGAAATCCTAAATACGCTAATTTGTTGAAAATAAGGTTTATATTATTATTTTCAACCTTAGTTCAATCTCCAACATGTTCCTTCACTTAAGATTCAATCTTTTATCAACAACCTTGCTCCAAGCTCTTAAAGATTAGATTTTTATCAATAACTACAATACAAAACATGAAAAATCATTCTTAAAGATTTTATATTTTATGAACCTCTCTCCAAATCTCTAAAAGCATAAAAAAAAATCAAAATGACACAATTCATAAATAACTTTCGTGAAATCCGGTGATTGTTCTTCTTCTCTTTCCTAACCTAAACATGAAATCCAATTGAAATTGCTATGGATTCCCTTGTTAAACCAATACATAAATGTTTTCAATGCTTGATAACCATAGCCACATCTCTTAGTGATGTTTCTCTTTTATAAATCATAAAAGAATAAAAGGAAAATG
This sequence comes from Combretum micranthum, assembly GCA_024138025.1. Taxonomy (NCBI): domain Eukaryota; kingdom Viridiplantae; phylum Streptophyta; class Magnoliopsida; order Myrtales; family Combretaceae; genus Combretum; species Combretum micranthum. The sequence continues at coordinate 383,477 of JAMXBD010001376.1, read as the reverse complement.
CACATTGATCTCGTCTTGATTCTTCTAGAGAGGTTTTATGATACCCCTCAAATATAGATGGTGGAACCCTAATTACATAGGTACCTTATGTTATAATGGTAGTTTATTGGAAACCTAAAGTTAAGTATGCTATGTGTAGGGTAATCCCAGGATGGGTGACCCCCTGGGAAGTGCTAGCACCAAAAGGATAAAACCATGCAGCATGTGGCCAAAGCAGACAACATCTCGATAGATAGAGTTCTAGGGCATTATAAGTGGCATCAAATAGTTTGTTAACCAAAAGGAGAGGAGTGTCCTTCTTTCCTGATGTGGTTATGGACCTGTATAATGGAATGACGAGGACATCAGTTCTATAAGTGGGGAAATATATGATACTCCTCAAATATAGATGATAGAACTTTAATCACAGAGTAGCCTTTTGGTAATGGCTTGGAGTTTGTCAAAACCCCAAAGTTAAGTGTGCTCTGTGTAGAACAATCATAAAATGGGTGATTTCCTTAGAAGTGTTGGCACCAAAATGATAAAATCATGTGGCATTTGGCCAAAGCGAATATACGTCGGTGGGTAGAGTTATGAGGCATTATAGTTTTTAATAAAGAGAATTTTAGAGTTTATGAACGTCTTAGGAGTTATGAAAATAAAATACATTATAATGAGAGATGGGTGGTTATATATAATAAGCATCTTAAGTTTCAAAAAGAGACCATATTGTCTTCTTACCTTCTAACAAATGAATTTCCCTGCGCCTCATTATAAAACTATTTATTTTTATATTAAATTTCTCTTATCCTGAAAAAAAGGAAAAAAAAAAAAAACTTACATCCTCAAAAGTTACTTGAATCATTCTAACTCTTTTAATTTATGCTTCCATCTACTCTTCGCCATTTAAGTTGTTTTTCTGCTCATTTACTAATTCCTTACACCATATCTACTTATTTCCATAACTTTTTCCCTCGTTTTTTCACATAATTATATCTTCCAACTAGAATATAATTTAGCTAATGTTTCATTACCCATAGCCTTTACTGCTAAGATAAGGTTTACTTCCTATACAACTACATGATACACCTCAAGAATATAAGTTCAAAATATTAGCAATGTCCATCATGAAATCTTGCCTCTGTTATCATCTTTTCTATTGAAAACCCTAAATTAATTCCTTGAGTAATATTTTAAAAACTAAAAACCTTTCAATTACAATTTCTACCTTAAATTCCAAAGGTAAAACCTTACATTAACCTATAGCTTCAAATGTTACTATGCCATTTGTACTTCTATTAATTCAACTTAGTTTTACCACTATTGTTTTATATCATAGTTAATTTATGTCATTCATGCATCATTACTCTAATTGCAAAACATTTATTAACTAACTATACTACTTCCAACACACGTTCTCAATTCCTAATATTTTTCCTTTTTAATTTGCCATCAATATAAAGGTGTGAACTAATAATTGACACTTATAGCCTCAGATAAGTCTTTCTTAATTATTGAAATGACTGCAAATATTCATTTGACATTATTACCTCTAGTGTTCTAATATTTTCTTGATATTTGGTTTCCTAATGCACTTTGCCTCTATAATCATTACTCTTCAAATTCATTCATTTTCCTCAATAGTATGTGATTATTCTCCACTTAGATTTGATACTTTCCTACTCTTCTTCAATCTATTTCATAGCAAAAGATCCTCTTTTGTTTGTATGCTTGCATCTCCTTAACTCATAAACCAACCAGTACATCATTCAAAACAACTATATGATGCACTTTAGGAATATTAGTTTAAGTCATTAGTAATATTGGTTATTGTGCTTTATCTTTAATTACCGTCTTGAAACTTTTTTTAGCACATAATCACATTATAAGTCCTTAAATAACAACTAGAAAGTTGAAAATTTTAGAATTTATAAATTTTCAATCTCAACCATAAAGATCAAATCTCATGCTGGTTTGTCGTCTCAGATGATATTATGATATGTATATTCCTATTTGTTCAATCTAATTTTACCACCATTGTCAAACACTATGGTTAATCTATTACTATTTCATTATTTATAATGGTTATCCCTAAATTCTTTTCATCCATTCTTTAATATTGATTCCTCTCATTTTACCCTCATGTGTACTTATTTATATCCATTAAGCCAACAATCACATTTTATACTACTAGCTCTTTATTCAAGTTCTCATGCATCTTAATTATGTCACTAAATCCTTCCTTTCAACTCCAATATCCATCTATTTCCTCAAAAAAAAATTTTCCTATTCAAGATCTTTATTAAATTTATTTTCCTTTATTGCCCTTATATTATTTATTCCACACTTCTTATTATATTTGAAATTTAAATCTCCAAAATTCACTCACCATTAAAAGTTTAGATCCTAATTTTTAATTTATATATTTCCTAAATCTATTCTCATATTTATCTCAAGATCAAATGCTTAATGACTAAATTCCTTCAATTTATTCATTTGTCAGCACAAACTTTGCTAACTTATTCTAATCTCATGGTAATTACATTTCATTTGAGATCACTTTTCTTAAAAGCTACTTAATATTCCGCTCTATGCAACTCATTTTACCTATCATTAAAGGGAAGACAAGGTTATAGTTTTTATGATTTCCTATAAACAAAATTATTTATGTCAATATTCTAGTTACCTTATATACATCTAAGATTACTCATTATGATGCTTCATAATTTTATATTCCATTATTTTAAGGTTCATTGTGTTTACTTTTATAGTTATTACTCTTAATATGGTCATCATAAAAGATATGGAAGACATTTATTTAATTGTCATAATATTTTATATAATCAATTATTTCTTACCTATTCATTTGTTTAAATGTTCACAGATATGTTGCAAATAATTTTATTACCTTTTTTATTATCCTTTTTCTTGCTTATTTTAGTAATTTAGAATTAATATTTCATAGCACCTAGTACAATATTTGTATAACTAAGAATGATGAATCTTGATATTTACTAAACCAAAAAAGACAGACACAACTAAGGACCCAAACAAACTCAACATGACACAATAGTACAAGACATGACACAACACATGATACAATAGGACATGAGAATATGACTTTTAATACAGAAAAGAGACCTTATATGACATAGACTAGAATGGGAAGGAAACATAGATTCGTTATTCCATCTCATATGTATATGTGTTAAAGTGTATATCACATATTTACTTATTTTTATATTTTGAATATTATATGTATATATATATATATTTGTTTGTTGGGACTTTTAATGATGATATAATTTTTAATTATAAAATTTAAATATGTTGACTATTTAAATCCTTGTTAATATTATATCACTAGCTATGAAAAGTTTTGTATTTTGGTAGTCTTTTCCCTTCTTCTTCTTCTTCTTTTGTGTTCGTTAGAATTTTTATTTTCACTGTTATAGCATTTTTTTTATAGTGAAATTTAATAAATACTTATGATCACCTATTTATAACCTAATACTTATAGCAATAAATATATATTTTTTTTCCCTTTGTGACATTCTGATTTTCATTAACTAGACTACCAATATTCAATACATTTTGAGTTCTTTTTTTTTTTTACTTTTTTTTTCTTGTGTTAAGGACAATCAAAGTAACTATGTTTATATTATATGTTTTTTTTCCCACTATTTTGTTATTATTTTGTCACCATTGCATTTGTGTTGATTTATGACTATAGATGTTATATGTTATTTGTATTAATGTATGATAAAGTGTAATATATGTTCATGTAGTTACTGGCCAAAAAACACTATCTATATTGATATCATTATCTATTACTATTCTTAGTTTTTATTTTCTCCTTCTTATTAGTTTCTATTTTTATATACAACCAAATTTAAGGTAAACTTATGACTACATACTCAAACTTTATAGTTATTTATATTTTATATCTAATGAACATTTATTAATTTCCTTTTTTCGTTACTTATCACTCAACAACTCTTTTATATTATTTTCTTACTATATAATTATTATACAATAATTAAAAATTTTGAACTATATTTAATGTTTTTATTGGTAATTATTAATCTTCATAACTATTACTTTGTCATTTAACATTTCTTTTTATCAATTTATTGTTAGTACATAACTATTATTTAATTATCTATTTTTTCATTCCTTCACAATCATTGTATGTTTTGGTCATCACTAATTTGTTATAACTATTTATAGTTTTTTTAATTGTTTATACTATTTTTTTTTTACATTTTCATTTAATAATTTCTAATTCAAGTCAATATTATATATATATATATATTCTTTAAATGTTCATACCAACTTTTTATTTGACAAACATTCTCTCATTCCTAAGTCAAACTAGGTTTTACTAGTATCTATATTCTACAAAATAAATGAACAAAACTCCAAAATAAAGAATGACAACCAATAATAAATAATGCTGCATAACTATGAAACAAAAGTATGACTTTTCTTTATAGGTCATTCTTAGCCCATATTCTACCGTGCTCATCATCTCACTATCTTAAGAAGCTCATAGCCTAGGTCTACTAGGATTCATAACCTAAGCTCTATACCACATAAGTCGTAACGTCCTAATCTTAGTGCATTATCAACTTGTTGTATGCCATCACAAGATGATAACACACAAAGGTTCAAAAACATCCTAATATCCTCAAATAACATTTGTTCACTGCAAACTCATATTAATTAGATATTCTCCCATGGTTATAAAAGCAAAACTAAATACTTCAAAATAAATTGGCATAACTGAAAACCAACTCATACATATCTCAACTAAGGAAAATTAAACTTGATTTATTCCATAGTCTAGAACATGAAACATTGTTCCTTAAGCATCAATCTTAAAAAACTCATCAATCTAATAATCAATAATCTATTAGATAATCTGGTCCACTATCACCATCTCCATAATCCACATAAATATCATATCTTGATAAATCAAGCACTAGAGGCTCCTCAACTGTATTTGAAAAAGATAAGAAGAATGAGCCGAAGCCTAATACACCAAAACCATAAGCACACATGCATGAACTATCATCTCACACAATCGTGCAACATGCATTTAATGCAATCCAATTTTAAGCCAGCAACCTACATAGCAAGGGTTATCCGTGTCTAGCCCCAAATCTAGAGTAACTCATGACTCTACAACAAACATATAGTAATATATATACATATATTTGGTATTAGGTACTCCTCAATACCCTAAGATCTGCAATCGTTTTCACATAATCTACTGGAATCCTTTATAGGTGCGACTCTACTTAGAACAACTTAACACAAAGATCATCGGTGCTACCCTAGCATCACCGATATTCATGGTCTATTAAGACTAGCTAAACACAAACAGCAAAACAATTATTATAGTTGAATAATTAATTATTATGTTTTCAGTTACTAATACCTAATACGCACAAACAATAAACAAGGTAATGACATACCTGGACTAACAACTACAACTGGGAACTGAAATGCTACAATTAGAAACCTAATAACAAGCATGCATTAAATTTAAAACTAATTCATCTAGAAGGATGTCTACACTTATGACCTATAAGGGTTAACCTATCTATAATGTTTAAGCTATTTAGTTATCTTAGAAATCCTAAACACATTAATTTGTTGAAAATAAGGTTTATATTATTATTTCAATTCTAGTTCAATCTCCTACATGTTCCTTCACTAAAGATTCAATCTTTCATCAATAACCTTGCTCTAATCTTAAATTAATTTTTATAATAACATCACTCCGAAACATGAAAAATCATTCTTAAAATATGATCTTCTATCTACCTCTCTCCAAAAATCTAAAAGCATAAAAAAATAAAATAACACAATTCGTAAATAACTCACATGAAATCCGATGATTGTTCTTCTTCTCCTTCCCAACCCAAACATGAAATCTAATTGAAATTGCTATAGATTCCTCCATTAGACCAAAGCATAACCACTTTCAATGCTTAATAACCATAGCCACCATCTCTTAGTGTTGTTTCTCTCTTGTAAATTGTAAATGAATAAGAGAAAAACTCACATTGATCTCTTCTTGATTCTTCTAGAGAGTTTTCAATAAAGAGAATTCTAGGGTTTGTGATGGTATTAGGAGATATGAAAATAAAATACAATATAATGAGAGATGGGTGGTTATATATAATAAGTATCGTAAGCTTTAAAAAGAGACCATATTGCCATCTTATTTTTTAACAAATGACATTTTCTACCCCTCATTATAAAACTATTTATTTTTATGTTACACAAGTTAAATGAGAAAATCTAAAAAGTTGAAACCATTACTTTCAACTGAAATATTATCTTAACTATGGAGAAAATATCTGGATGGAATTTGTAAATATTTTCTAATGGTAAAGTTGAAAGATAAAAGCAAAGAGACCTTAAGTTTTTGTTTATGGCAATAAGTGACTTGTTGTGTTTCTCTTATGCAATCATTTATACCACTATTTTGTTATGATTCATTATTTGCATTTTACAATATATCTCTTGAAGGGATCAATCAAAATTTATTTCTTATGATAAAGGATAGGTTACTCACTTGTGAAAAGAGTACTAAGCCATGATGAATATCTACTATGGTGAGCTAAAAGCAATAAGGTCCATGTTACCTAACTAGTTTGTAAGAAAAGAAACCGCCTCTATCCCATTTCTCATGAGATGTGAATTCGATACTATGATACTCTAGGGTACGTGTCTTACCACTAATGCAAATCCTTATTGATCACGTCATATTACCCATTTATATTATTTGTAAAAATCACGACTATCAATTGCTGATACTTCTTTAGAACATCTAATAAATGAAAATTCAAATCATTAGATAAGTCTAATTATATAAAGATCTTGTAAAAAGAATAATTTGAAAAAAAATCCAACCAAAAGGTTTTAAAGAATTTATCCATGTGTCTTCTTTAACAAAATTCCAAGACTCTACAACTAAAGTTGTGTAGCTCAATATATACCTTTAGCTACTACCGTTGTCATGCCTCATCTTAATTTACAATCAATAGGGTTGCATCACGGTAAGCTTAATAATGGTAGCATGCAAGTAGCAACATATAAGAATGATCACTTATCCACTTTATCAATACTATGTCAATTAACTGAAAAAAAAAAAAAATTGATTACCTCTATCGCGGGTATAATCTAGTGATGGATACATCATTCACAGATGCAAGTATTGGTTTGGAAGTCGATGGATGTGAGTTTGAAGCTTTTGAATTAATCATGTCCATGGCCTCTGTCCTATTGATAAAGTGAAATGCTGGCTCTCGAGGCATTTCCATAGAAACATTTTGATTATTAAGCCTTAGAACAACTGCAGCCATTGTAGGTCTATCAACTGGATTTTCTTGAACGCATAGTAAGGCGATATGAATGCATTTAATGACTTCATTCCTATTAAAGGAATCTCCTAATAGTGGGTCTACTACTTCCAAAGGTTTTCCATTCTTCCAATGTTTCCAAGCTAGGAGGAATTTTTGATAAACCATTATGAAGTTGTTATACTGTTTTGATATTCTAAAGATTATATATGAAAGACAGTGACCAACTTCAACTTACAAAACTTGGAAGAGTCTCAAGGCCATCAGATTGGTGCAAGAAGTTGCTCCTTTTGCCACTTATTATCTCTAGAAGTAATATCCAAAACTATAAACATCAATTTTCACAGAAAATTGACCATGCATTGCATACTGGAGCCATGTAACCACTGCACAAAACTCTACATATTACAAACAAAATCAAGTGCTAATTAAAATCAATGAACGAGAAATCATGTGTAGTAAAATAAAAGGATACTATTTTGAATTGGCATGCCAAATGGAAAAATATTGGATCAAACTCACTATGTGCCTACAACTCTATTTGTGTTTCCTTGTATTTGATCCACTCCAAAAATCTTTGCCATGCCAAAATCAGAAACCTTCGGATTCATCTCACTATCTAATAAAACATTGCTAGCTTTGAGATCACGATGGATGATGCGAAGTCGAGAATCTTCATGCAGGTAAAGTGTTCCTTTTGCAATGCCTATGAGAATTTTATATCGTTGACTCCAATTAATCGTACTTGGTTTTTGTGGATTGCAAATTATTATCAATACAAGCAATGGATCATAATATGTTGAGGCAAAAATTGTAAGAGCAGTCGTTTAACTTAGTAAAAGGGAAACTTTATTTTCAATAGATGATAAGATCTAAAGATGAAATAAATATCATCTAAATGATTTTCTTAAGAGTTAGAAATTATATTCGTTTCTCATATGTTAAATATCTTGTCTCAAACACTTAACACTATAGTTAACTTTGATTTTGTTTGATCTAGTATAATTTTATATGTATTAGTATTACGCTGAATTGCAATGAGTATGTAAAGGTTTGAACATGTGACTTCCTATTTGATACTATAGTAAACTTTCGATAAAAAAAAAAGCTAATTTGAAAGTTAAAATATATTGATTAATAATTGGAACTTACCAATAAAAGCAGTCAAGGCTTTTGTTGGGTACATATTCATACACTACTAACATTTCTTTTCCTTCAAGCAAAATCCAAGCAATCGAAACAGATTTTTTATGTTGAAGTTTTGCAAACGATAACTTCAGTCCTAAATTCATCTACACTTGTCCAGAGCTATAAGATAGCCTCTTCACGGCTACATTTGTCCATTTGATAGTATACCCTGCATTTTATTTCCAAGTAATTAACTAAGTTTCTTCTTCTCCAAAGTTTATATTAAAATTTTTTGAATCAAAGGTTGTTTGAATTTTAGGACTAGAGATAGTACTTTACCCTATAAACTGCACCAATCCACCTTCACCTAGCTTGTGTCATGGGCAAAGTTGTTTGTGGCAGCTTGAATTGTTTTTAAGTTAAATTGTAGTGAATCAACACTGCTAATGTCTTCAATAATTATCCAATAAAAAAAAGCTTGCTAAGTTTAAATAAAGTGGTGCAAAACATATCTTTTTGAATGAAGACATATGAAGATTGCTTGAGGAGCTCAAAAAATGTGACATGATTTATACCATTTTCATCGTGTATTATGGCAATCTGTTTAGTTGCTGCTTTTCTTCGAATGAAGCAACATCCAATCAAAATGAGTACAACGCTAACTGCAACTGATGCGGCAATGACAATAATTATTAATGTAGAGATCTTTCTCCTGCATTGGTAGTTTTAGTGGTTTCAAAGTTTAGCCATGTTTTATAGCAAAATGAGTTTGAAATTGATACCTAAAATCTTAATGCTATAGTCTAACTTGTTTTATAATAAGAAATCAATACTTCTAGTTTCCTTAATTTATATCGATCTCAATGTAATTAGCATGTTCTAAAGGAAACATAATGTAGAATAAGATTCTTTAACTTCAAAAATATAAGATCCATAAAGATTAGTACAAGCAAACAATATGAATATAATGGAAGTAAATAAAAATAGTTTCATTCATGAATATTATAATTAAAGTAGTCATTACTTATAACTAATTAAGGATTATGTAAATCCAAAATGCTCTTATATAAATGCTTGTGCAAATTGTTGTAATTTTACTTTATAGAGAAAATTGATTGTCATTACATTTTCACTAAATGAGTTCACATAAGACAAAATTAAAAGTAGGGGAGTAGGAATAAATTGGTTGCATTAACTGATATGAAGCATATATATGGAAGGTCAGTTGTATAAGTTGTATCTAGAAATCATATTATAACATTCAAGTTCATGTCAAGTATCAATCTCTATTATGTTTGTGATACATCCTTCAAATAGTATGGGGCAAAACTCTAATCATTATTATCTTATTTGGTCTAACAGCCTAAATTCAATTAGAACTTCAAGTTTTAATGTATTTAATAGAGAGCACTTATAGGATATGAGTCCTTTTAGTTTACCATTGTTTGAGATAAATAGTTTTAAGCTTAAATTTATTAAGTAACATTAATATGGGATCCATATGTAAATATAATTTCTCAACATTCTTCTTAATTTACTTCCATAAGATATTGTTACATATAATCAATGGATGGAATTACAAAAAAGATGATAGATAGCATCATAAGATGTCAAAAGGTGCTTTTGTTAAGAGGATAAACTTGTAATTAGTTTTATATTAAATAAGCTTTCTTGGTATATTAATTATTAATTATGTGGTAAATATCTATGAGCCACTCTTTTGCATTCCAAGGCATAATATCACGAATGAATTTTGGAGAAGTGGCTTTTGGAGCTCTAATCTAGAATTTTCTCTTCTATTCTCTTCTCTCTATCATTGTGGTATCCGAGTTATTCAAAATTGAGACATGATGAGTGGAATGTTTTCTTTTCAATCTCTAAAACTCATCAATGAGAACTATGACAACTAATGCATCACAATGAAGGCTTTGTTAGGATCACAAAATGTGTCAAAGATTGTAGAGAAAGGATGTGAATAGCTAGAGAATGAGGGAGTGATGGCTGCTACATAAAGAGATGCTTTTCAGAAGGAAGAAGAAAAAGAAGAAGAAGCAAGTACCCTTATCCATACATGTCAAAATGAGCATGTTTGAGAAAGTTTCTGCTGCAACAAGTGCGAAGGATGCATGGAAAATTCTAAAAAAAATCCTTTAAAGGAAAAGAAAATAATCAAAGCACATTTGCAATCCTTTAGAGGTGAGTATGAAAATCTCAAAAAGAATTTTGAATTATATAAAGAATATTTCGATAGAGTTTTGACAATTGTCAATCAATTAAGAAGATATGGAGAGATGATGGAAGGTGTCTAAGTGATTGAAAAAATTCATCATTCATTGATTCCAAAAATTTGATTATGTAGTGACTACAATTGAAGAGTCAAAAGATTTGGAAACAATGACAATTGGGGTCATTACAAGCCTATGAGGAGAGGCTAAAGAAAGAGGAGAACCCATTACTTAAGTATCGTAGGCAAAACTAAATTTAAATGAAAAAGAAGATACGAAGCAACAATTTATTGGAGGATATGGTAGAGGTCAAGGAAGACTAAGAGGTAAAGGTTGGGATTAGACTGGTGGAATTCATGGAAGAGGTAGAGGAGGTAAAATTTTTCTGATAATGAAGAATCAAATTTGCAACAACAAAATTCAAGGGGACATGGTAGAGGTAATTGGTTTCAAGGTGTTTGTGGCCAAGAATTAAGTGTACAATGTTAAACTTGTCATGGATTTTGGCACTATGTTGCAGATTGTAGATCAAATTCAAACAAAGATAAGCGGACAAAAATACTCAAGATGAAAAGATTGGAGATTCCACTTTACTACTAACTTGCAATGGAGATAAAGAAATGAATAAGGAATCTTGGTATTTTGACTTAGGTGTTAATACCTACATGAATGGTAATAAAGATTTGTTTTGTAGTCTTGATAGTTCTATTCAAGGTAGTATTTCTTTTTGCGATAAATCTAAAATTCTTATCATGGGCAAAGGTGATATTCTTATTAGATTAAAGGAATGAGATCATTAATTCATTTCTCATGCTTATATGTTCTAGCATTGAGAACAATTATCTTGAGTATTAGGTAGCATTTAGAGAAGGGATATGAGATAGAGATGAGAAAGATTGGGTTGATTATGGAAGATGAAAAAAGGAAGAATGATAGGGAAAGTACCACTATCTGAAAATAGAATGTTTAAACTAATGATAGAAAAAATGATAGTCCTAAATGTTTAAAGGCTACTACAGATGATTTATTATGGCAATGGCATCTTAAAATTAGTTACCTGAATTTTAGTGGATTAGAGCTTCTATCCGAGAAAAGATTAGTGCATGCCCTCCATAAGTCATCTCAATTAAATTTGTGAAGGTTATATGTATGGCAAGTAGTCTAGATAGAGCTTCCAAAAAGAGTCATTCTATCTAGCCTCACAACTACTTGAATTGGTGCATGCTGATATATAGGGTCCTCTTAAACCATGTTCCTATAAACCAAGTGTTTCATCATTGCCTTTTTTTCAAGGACTTCCTTGGAAATTGCGCCTTCGTAGTGCCTAAAGGGACTCTAGGAATCCAGTATCCTTAACATCATATCGCTGACATTGTTGAGCCTAAATTTTGCTCCTACTCTTCTAAGTCACCCCAATAAAATGATGTTGTTAAGTGCAAAAACAAAACTATTCTTAACATGATTCGTAATTTGTTAAAGAGCAAGGCGATGCTCAAGGAGTTTTGAGTTGAGGCAATTGCATATGCATTTTGTTTATAATCGAACTCCCACCAAGAAATTGATGCAAATGACTTTGAAGCATAGAGTGTCAAGATACCAAATCTTTTTCATCTGAGAGTTTTCGGTAGCATTGGTTATGTTCATGTTTCCGATGAGACAAAAAACAATTTGGATGATGAAAGTGCAAATGTTGTGTTTATTGGTTTTGCAAAAAATTCAAAGGTTTATAAGTTTTATAATCCTTAAAATGGAAAATTAATTATTAGTAGAGACGTAGAGTTTGATGAAAAAAGCTCATGGGACTATAACATTTCTCAAGATAAAAATTATAATTTTCTTTCTTTATTTGATTTTTTTTTGTAACAAATTAATCTCAAGATCGTGGTGTTGTATCACTACTCTCATACTCCTCTTCGTGCAACTTAAATAGTTCAAGTTGATTAATTTCCTCAAAGCTCCTTTAGAAAACCACTTTATATGAAGTTTGAATGAAATTTATGAATAAATAGAAGAAATTAATTGTACACTTTTTTGTTTATTTGCAAATATGAAGCCATTGTCTTTCAAGGAAGTTCTTCTAGATGAAATATAGAGATTAATCATGGATGAAGAAACAAAACCCATTGAAAAGAATAATACTTAGTATCTAGGGACACTTCTGTAGGGAAAATAGCTTATAGTAGTAAAGTGGATTTACAAAGTAAAGAAAAATGCAAAAGGAGAATTGATTAAATAATATGCACAACTTGTCACAAAAGGATTCACCAAAAAGGCTTGAATTGATTATGATGAAGTTCTTTATCTTATGGCTCATTTGGAAACCATTCGAATTAACTATTTCTCTAGCAACTTAAAAAGGATGGCAGATTTTTCATATTGATATTGAACTAGCCTTCTTGTATGGAACTCTAGAGGAAGAAGTTTATGTGAAGCAACCTTTTGATTTTATGGTTGAAGGACAAGAAGACAAAGTGCTAAAGTTGAAGAAAGCTTTGTATAGTCTTAAACATGCTCCAAAGGCCTGGTTCACTTGCATTGATGAATATTTCTAGAATAATGGTTTTTCAAAGTGCCTAGATGAACATGCTTGGTATGTCAAGGAGAGTAAGGATGGAGAAATTATGCGTGTTTGCCTGCATGTTGATAACTTGATCTTCACAAGCAGTAACATAATGATGTTTGAAGAATTCAACAATAAGATGATTGAAGATTTTAAGATCATAGATTTAGGCCTTATGTCTTATTTTCTCGAAATTGAGTTGAAGTAAAGTGAAGAATGGATTTTTCTCAAAATCATATACGAAAGTAATCTTAAAAGAGCCTTAGCTTGATAAACTCAATTTAGTTTCCACACCTATGGAATGCGAAATCAAGTTATATAAGTTTGATAATGCTAAAAAGGTAAATCCTATCGTGTTTAAAAGGTTGGTTGGAAGGATGTGGTTTTTAAATTGTAAAGTGCCAAATATTACATATGGAGTTATTGTTATTACTCATTATATGAAATCTCTAACTCTAACTCACATGAATGTAGCCAAGAGGATTTTTTGGTATGTTAAAGGGACATTGGATTATGATTTATTTTATACTGCTATAACTGAGTTCAATTTATGTTGGTTTAGTGATAATGATCGGGAGAAGAGGTTGATGATTGGAAAATTACTAATTGCATTGTCTTCTTCATGGGTACTGCTATGTTTGCAAGGATTTCCAAGAAGTAACCAATTGTTACTCTTTCAACTTGTGAAATTGGATGTGTTGCTACTGCTTCTTGTGTTTGTCATGTCATCTAGTTGAGAAGACTGCTAAAGATTTTGAAATTTAATTAAGATGGAACAACTAAAATTTTCGTTGATAATAAATCAACCATTGCTCTAGGAAAGAATCTAATTTTCCATGACAAAAGCAAACACATGGATGTAAAGTACCATTTCATTCAAGAATGCATTGAGAAGAAGGAGATTCCTCTTAAGTGTCTTTTAAAGACCCAGCTGCTAACATGCTCACCAAAGCTTTAAAGTTTGAAGATTTTTTAGATTGAGAGTTAATCTAAGAGTTGTTAAGGGATAAATTACAAGTTTAAAAGGGGGTGTTAAGAGGATATTCTTGAAATTAGTTTTATATTAAATAAGTTTTATTAGTATATTATTATTATTATGTGGTAAAAGTTTAAGAGTCATCCTTTTGTATTCCTATGAAAACATCGTGAATGAATAGGGAGTAGTGACTTTTGGGAGCTCAAATACAATATTTTCTCCTTAGTTCTCCTCTCAAACAATTTTAACAATATATGCAATCTCAAATCATTTGTAAATTAAATGAAATAGGAAAAAAAAAAAGGAAAGTGGATTTAAAAGATTCAATTCCAACATCAAGACATTTTTACTCAAGCAACAAGGATTAATAGAGACAAATGGATGCAGAGACTTGGCACCAAAAGAACCAAAAAAAAAAAAAAAAAAAGAATGGACGTAGAGAAGACATGATTGATTAGGTCAACAATTGGGTTGACCAGAAAGACTACTATGTCGACCAAATGTTAAACTAGGTTGATCGGCTTGACTCATGCAAGGTTAACATTGCCATCTCTACGTTGATTGAAATGGAGCCAAACACAATGTGTCAACTAAATGTAATACCAGGCCAATTGGGATTTATTATATTTGAAGATTAACAACCAGTTTAGCTATTTGTTATTTTTTGAAATTTTCTCATATACTTCCCATTATTGTTAAATTTTCCTAGTTGATTAAATTATTAATTTGTTTCTTATTTTTCTCGTTTGGTATTTTCCTTCTATTTTATATGCCTGTATACTAGGTTTGCAATGAATGAAAATAACAAAGGTGTCATTTGCCCCATGACATTATAGTACAGTGGTATGGATGTTAGTCTCTTAATAGGACATAATTTTTTACTCTTTCCTCCCAATAATTACATTACATAATTGTTAAGTGAATTTTTTTGCCAAAAAATTATAATAAATAAATAAACAAATAAATAGGGTTATAAATAATATTAATGTGAGCAGAATATTATCTCTTGTTCGTTCTAACTTGTAAGAATCTTAATCTTATAACATTCACATAGGTTCTTAGCTGATAAAAACCGAGATATTCTTGACTTCATTATTGAGCGGGTAATGTGCAATCGTATCTTTAATTCTTAGATTGAATCATCTAATTTTGGCATTGTTGTAGTATCGCATCAGCTGGAATATAATCTAAAAGCAGTATGAAGCAATTATTAACTAAAGTCCTAATATCTAAAATTCCGGTCTATGAAACCTGTTGCGAAGTCTCATATAAATTTTCCCTGCACATGTTAATATTATAAGAAAGTTTTTCTCAAGAACGGGCTCCTAGAGCTTGTTATTAGCACGATGCTTAGAGATGTTTTATACTTTCAAATCTATCTTAGTACTTCCATTCTCTGCCTAAGAAGCTGTTACTCAACTAATGCTCTAGACGAGACCTGCTAACATAGCCTGTAGTGTAAACCTATCGTTACCTTCACTCGTATCCGGAACCAGTGAAGGAAATGCGCGAGAAGGGAAAGGCTGAACTGGGACCACTGCTGGTGGAGGAGCAGCACGGCATATTCATTATAGAAGGGGTACAACTCAAACCTAACAACGCAATTAGGAGTTAATTATCTCCTCCTTCCTTATCTATCCGAAGTCTTTTTGGTGCTCTAATTAGATTAAGATAGCTAGTACAATCCAACGCTGTTATGTTCTGTTGGCATTGGGTAAGCGTACACACCATGCGGGAGTCCGTGTAGTACAATCCAATGCTGTTATGTGGGGTTACTTTATTTTGCTTGGGTGAAACACATTTCTATCAACATTTTCAAAAGAAATTACACAAATAAAATTACACATAAATACCATATAGAATTGCATGTATAACGATTCATGTTTTTTTATATGAGTCACCCATTGTAGATGCAATTCAGTTAAAAGTTATACAATGCTGATTTATGTATAATTTAAATAAACCAACTTTAAGATATGCGATTCACCTACGAATACACTTTTAAAGTTTTGGACTATGTGAATCGTATCTTTTAAAGGCGATTCATTTCTAATGAATCACTCTTAGTGGATGCCATTCATGTGAATCGCATCTTTTAAAGGCGATTCATTTCTACCAAAGGAATTTTGTGGATTTCCTATCTCCTTTGTGATTTGCACATTCCTTGTTCTTTTCCTATGGCTTTATATTATCATAACAAGTCCACATTATTGATTGCATCAAATCCTTATTTACTAGGGTCTAGGGGGCCAACGAGGGCTTGCCCCCCTACTTGGAAAAATTAATTTTAAATGTTTTTAAAAAGAAAATATATATGTTATAATTATATTATAAAGAGAAAAGCATAATATAAAGCTAAGTATAACCTAGTGATTAAGTATCTACTTTTACATTTATGTTTCTTTTTAACTTTTTCTTTCACAACAACTAATAATATTGAATTCTTTCTAATATAATTATCAAACTAAATAAATTCTTGTTAATAACTATTCTATATTCAAAGCGAACCACAAGGTAATAATTATTATTAGCCATATTACAATTGAATCTTATTGCACACTAATCGTATGATTTGATTGAGTAACTTTTGTTTCTTCAGTTAATATTATTTAAATGTATTTGAATTATTGAATGACTATCATATATATATATATATATATATATTATGATCTATTTGTGCTAAAAGCAAGAACATTGCACATTAATTATATAATTTGATTTAGTAACATTATTTTTTTCTTCATGTAATGCTAAGAAAATGAACTCCAACTATTGAATAAATATCCTATCTAGATATATTTTATGATTTATTTTTATTAAAAGCAAAATTTATTCAAATATTAACTCTATATTTTTTATTAATAATAAATTTTCCAAGTGACATGTAATCATCTCTTATAAAATGCACTAAATACTCTTAATTATTATTTGAATGAGTTTATTCATGAAGTTTTAAAAAAATATCATTATGAAATTCTCATAAATATATAAGAAGTAATATAATTGTAATAGCGAATGAATATTAATAAATAATTTCAAGATTAACCTAATTAAAATCCGGTATTTCCAGTCGTATAATCCTGCATTTGCCCCTACTTGTTTACTTGGTCGAACAAAATACATTGATATTGATGTTCATTTTGTTCGGAATTATATCCGTAGTGGTTTTCTTTAGGTTTTGCTTGTCCCTTCTAAGGTCCAAGTGGCTGATCTTTTAACGAAGTCCTTGCCTGAGCGCCAAGTTCTTCATTTGATTAGCAAGTTGTCTCTCCTAGGCAATCCAACTTGAGGGGGATGTGAGAGTACTATTTCTATATAGTGTAGTTACTATTAAATCATTCTGTACAATATAGTGCCACTTGTGTGAAGCTACACATGTATAGGAGTTTTAACACGTACTCTATTTTTCTTCGCAGTGTCAATTCTCACATTCAACAGAACCAAAAATATACGTGCCAGAGTAACGCAACATGTCCTTATGTATCATGTGGCAAACTTTGATTACCTGAGATGCCATCTTTACTCAGTCCCCACACGCAGCAGGGCTTTCGCCACCTTGGCAAAGATATAGAAGGTATACTCAGTCGGGTGACACACCAGCGGTGGTATTCGCAAACCCGAGGACGATAGCGTTGGTCATGTTGGTGGCCGAAAGGAAAGAAAGGGTTGTGTTGAGGTTTCCCTCGTAAGTGCTGTCGGAAGCGTATGTGCTGTTGGGGGGATATTAAAATTGTGATATTGGTAATCCCATAAAGCTTCAATATTGCAAATGTTGAGGATGGTCAGGAGCAGTAAGATAAGAAGGATTTCTTCCATCTTAAAATCGCACTTCTTTTTTGTTTTTCGTCCAATCGTGATTTATAAATTTTGGGGATTAGAAATGAAAGGAAATGAGAAACTAAACACACTTCCATCACAGAGAAGTCATGCTAAACTGAGACAACAAGAATGGGTCCATCTTGGCACAACATGGTCTATCACCAAATGCTTTATCTTAAAAAGGAGGTCTTGTATTCTCAAGGTTGCGTTATTTAGTGTGGAGCTGCGGAGTACTAAGAAAATAAACGGATACTCATATTTCTAAGGGAAAGTTAGGTCATAAAATCCATAGATGGCATTCTTCTAAGAAGGGATGTTTATATGTGTTCCGTGGTCGATGGAACGGTTTGATTTATTAAATAGCTATTGAAACCTCTATTACGACAATTTTTATAATAATCTAGATTATTTGTTGTATTTGACCCTCCATCAGTAGGATTGTAAACATTCCTTTCGTTTTTATTGATTAGTTAAAAAACATTTATTAGCGGACAATGTTGTGGAATTTAATAAGTAAAAACTAATTCCAATTTATTAAAGATATGTTATAAAAAATGAACTTCCAAAGTTAAAATTCCATTGTACAGTTAAGTTTTTTGGTTCTTTCTTTAATTTTCTATTATTTTATTTTATTTTATTATTTTGAAGATGTTGTTTGAGAAATTAATTTTCCGCTAGGCTGTTGTGTATTGAATTAAAAAAAACGTCTTGAATTTTCTTAAATACATAGGGACATAAACATATATGGTTTCAAATTTTAATGTAAATCTAATAAATAGTGGAAGTAAGAGAGTACTAAAAACTAAAAAGTTTTAATTAGGTACAATATCACCAACATATGTAAGGTAAAAAAATTCAATGGTATTAATATGTAATATGATTGGGTGAGTGGGGACTAAGTACAATATTTTCTAGATAAATGGTGACAAATAGTATATAGTTTTATAAAAATTATTCATAGACAATAATTTGCAGGTATATATAGGTTACTAATTAATCTACATGGGTGGCCAAAAAAAAAAAAAATTAATCTACATGTTGTATTAACACCACAGAAACTTTTCTAGGTCATCATATCTTTTGTAGAAACATTATTAATTACTTCGTTTTTATTGTTTCGAACTTTTTACTTTATTTGAGGCGTCATTATATTAAATAACTTTAATGAGAAGAAAAAAAAAAGAAAAAGATTAATCTAGAAATCTTACGAAAATTTATCCCGGTTTTTGTTCCTAAATCCTTGTAGAAGAGGAATATAATAAGTTACTTATATCAAACACATTTTGCTTATAGATTATTGAAGAGTTTTTTTATGTTTTTTTTTTTTTTTTTGCCGCAGTATTTATCATGTATTTGATTATCACTTTTTTTGAATTTTTTACGTGTAACTGTAGGATCTAATTTCCTATCACTGCATAAAATAATATGTTTGATTAATTTAAAACTATAAAATTGCGGATTTTTTCCACACAAACAATTTGAAGGAAATGGGCCAAAAGAAAAAAAAAAAAAAAAAAAAGACAGTTTGAGGGAAATATCTTTTTGTTCTGTTAATCAAATATGAAGGAATGTTGAAGCGTAAAATATCACCCTATCCACGCTGATCTTGTCCATAATTTATTATTTTCCTCGTCTTCTCCTACAAAGTCTTTATACGCGTATGGGATTTAATGTGGTCAACATTAGTTTATAAAGGAACTAGATGGTTAGCGACTTGGACAAAGGGTCCCGAATCCTGCGTACCACGTTTTCTAATTGCATAAACTATATCCAACTTCTTGGCCAAAAGAACTATATCCAACTTTGGGTAAACTCATCTAACGTGTGAATATTTTGAAGTAAAATAATATATTAATAATTGAATATTAATAAAAAATTAAAAAGATTTAATTAAAAACTAAAATAAACATTAAAATCTTAATTTTGTAAAATATCGATACCTTATTTGATACGTTTTTTGTCAAACATTTATAAATTTTTTTAATTATTCAAAATATTGATGATTTAAATAAATTTATTATCACATATTAATACATTTTGATGTAAGTTATCCATTTTCTAATTATCCGGTTCTTTATGTGGCAAGAGATATTTCTGCGGCAATTTTCTCATTATTTCCACATGGGAAGATCCGCACAACTCATGAAAAAAAAAAAAAAAAAAAAAAAAAAGCCCCTGATTACCAAATACGGAATACATACCAGTGAATGGATGTTTGATAATAAAAAGAAAAAAAAATTAGCGGTCAAAAATTGAATTAAATATAGACATCATGTAAAATGATACAAATAAATGACAGCATTATTTAGTTAAATGATGGAAATTATGCACCTAGATCAATATTTTTATATTTTACATCTCAAATTATTGAATGTAGATAGGTAATTTTATCATGGCTTTCTAGACTCAATCTGACCATTTTAAGCCATGGGTGAATTGTTAGTCCTAGATATCTCCACAGCTAGAGTATGAAAGATATCTGTAACTATCTTGAGTCAACACGTGGTGGGTCCTGACCCAAGGGCTCACTAGGTTGAGGGTGGGTTAGGATGGATTTGACCCGTGATTAAAACAAAAGAAATAAAAATTCTTGAATTAAAATAAAATTTATAACTTTAAATATAAAATAGACTAACGAGTCATATTTATTTAATATTTGAAGGATGTGCAATTATTCATACATAAGAATATCCCTAATGAATTAAAATTTTTACAATATAGAACTAGAATAACACTCTAAAAGAGTAAAGTCTACACAAAAGAAAAAAGAAATCTCACATTATTTAGAAATGAGATTCTTCTATTGGTAAAACTCTATATAAAATATGTGAAATGGTTTTCAATCATATTTATCTCTCAACAATGATTAAATAGTGTGAATAGATAAATAATAATTTCTATTCACATGGGAAATAGTCTAAACATTAAGTATTATTTACTCTTTTTTCTATTATTTTGTACTTTTTTTTTTGCTAGATTATTATTTTGTATTCTATATTTATTTTTATTATTATTTTTCAAACTAAACTGCTAGGTTCACAAGTCTTGCTGCAAGTCTAGAAGCCAAGTATGACCTGCCCTTGAGGGTAGGTCTTGAGGTGGACCTGCATGACTAGATCGAGTTGAGTCTCAATTCAGACCTAACCTGAAGAGATACTAGTTTGCTCATAGGCCAATATACTAACCATGGGCTAACCTCTTTGAAGCCCATGATGGCTCAAAAGCAACCTTGGACAAAGATCGTAAGGCCACTCTATTCTGAATTCATTAAATAACATTAATATTAGATTATTCTTAATTTCTTTTCTTAAGATACTACCACGTGTATTTAATGGTTGGAACCACAAGAAAGATTATGGCATTACAACAATGTTACAAGAGCCTATTCGTAAAGGGTTAATGTCATGAATGATATCTAAACTTTAATAAAATATGTAATTTTGTACATTACAAGAAATTTTGGCTTTAGAGATAACAAATTATGTTCTAAAAGTGAAAAATCTGTCTCCAAAGTATTTCAGAGAAGAATTTTTCATCGCAAATTTCTATCTTAAAAAAATCATCGTTGTAATTCTTTTGAGACAGATTTATGATTGTCGCAAATTTGTATCAACTTGTGTCTATTTTATGATTAGGTATTATTAAATACCTAATTAGTAAATAATAATTAAAATTATTCAGTTGCAAATCTATCATTGATTTTAAGATAAATTATTTTTAAAAAATCTCATTGGCCTCCTATATTTGGTTTTATCCTTCTTAAGAGATCACCCATGATAAAATGCTATAAGTTGACGATACTTAACATTGTAGTTTTGACAATCACTAACCTGAGCCAATTCATATCTTTATGAATAAAGTTCAACTACTATATATTTAGGAGATATCACAATTTACAATATTCTAGCTATGAAACATTTTAAATCTTTTATAATTAATTTTTAATTATAATTTCATTTTTCCTATTTATTAAGATTTTTCATTAATATTTTATTAAAATAATATATCATATTTATATATACTAAGTTTACATTTTATAAATAATTATTTTATATTATATTTGTTATATAATAACATTTTTATTAGTATATTATAATTTTTTTTCTAAATATGATATTATTATTAAATAATATTATATAATATGTGTATGTATAAATAATATTATATATTTTTTATATAACCTTAATGATATATAATAATTATACATTTCATATTACTTATTCTATATTATATATTAAGTTAATAAATTATATATTTCAAGTAATATTTACTTTTATATCATTTTTATTTCACTTAATAAATTATATGAAACTTATAAATATATAAATTTTTTAGATATATATATATATAAATGGAATTTTCATTAATATATTACCAAAATAATATATAATATTCATTTCAATATATTTAGATATACTAACTCTACATTTTTAACTAATTATTTATATTGTACATCTTATTATACTATATTTTAGGGTAATATATTTCTTTTGAAAATGTTATTATTTTAAATAATATGTAGTATATAAATATAAATTATGTAAGATGTAAATATGACAATTTTTTTGTATAGTTAATGACATATAAAAATAAAATATAATAAATATATATAATAAAAATTATACATAATATGGATATATTATTAATAATATTATTAAAAATAAATAATAATATTATATATACTAAGTTTACGTTTTATAGGTAATCATTTTATTTTACATATCGTAGTACACAAATATTGTTTAATTTTAAGTATTATATTATGATATTCCTATATATAACATATTATATTATTGTTATACATTATTTTATCAAGTTGTATATTATATTTTTTTATAAAAAGTTATTATGTAAAAAATATATATAATAGATATAAATAATAACTCATGAATATATAAATGTTTATAACAAACATATTTTATGTACTATTCATTATTTATACTTTATGATACATAAATATGAAATATATTATAAATAAAATATATAGTACTAGTTGTAAATGATATATGATATTATAATATATATTATATAATAAAATTAATTTACAAATATAATGTGAGTTCATATTATATATTACACATTTATACATATTATATTTATATATAATTAAAAATATTTTAAACATAATTATTTATATACACATAGACATATATATAATAATTTAATTTAAGGATAGATTTGCAACAAAATTTGAAAAGATCAGAATTGGAGCTAAAATAATATATTTCTGCTAAAAAAAAAAAAAAATTGCAACAGAAAAAGTTATGTTGCAAATCAATTTGTAATTCATCACAAATTCCATCACAAAAGCACATAAAAATTTTAAGATTATTCATAATTTATGCCATAACAAATTCGTTGCATATATGTCCTAATTTATTTTTTTAGAGACAAAAATTTTCCATCGTAAATTTTTTGTCTCTAAAAGCTAGTTTTCTAGTAGTGTTAAATTTTGAATTTTTTTATTTAAGTACTTGAATTTTGAAATTGAATAATTTAGTACATGAAAAAACATTTTGTAATAGTACCTCTATCAAGTTTTTTCAGGTATTAAATTAATTAATTTTAAATTTTTTAAGTACTAAATTGATCAATTGTAAAATTCATGCACTAATTGCATATTTTGTCAAATTTCAGGTTCATTTATGACACTACCTCATTTGTAAAATAAAGGATTTTGAAAGAAAATAATTTTAGATTATCCGAATTTAAGACATTATCAGCAACTGGCTTATTGCAAACTAGTAAAATTGTTACAAAGTTAACTAGGGCTAAGAAACACATATCTACATTACCAAATTATAACAAAAGTGATAATTTGTTGTAGTTAGGATAAAAGTAAATGTAAATAAACAATCAAATAAATGGAATTAAATAATGTATTGCAAGTTAGATTAGACATCATCACGGGGCGGTTCTAACCGCGAACCGCCCCGAACCGTCCCCGGCTGTTCCACCTAGGGAACCGCCCCGTCGGGGACAGTTAGGAACCGCCAAAGGACCCGCCGAACCGCGGGTCTTCGCGGTTCGTCACTCGGAACCGGCTGTTCCACGGTTCCGAACCGTAAAAAAAAAAAAAAAAAGCACATACATGAACACGGAATGATTTTGGTATGGGGGAGAGAAAGAGGAGGAGGGTTAGGGGGTGTAGGGGGTCGGTTTGTTTAAAAAAAAAAAAAGAAGAAAGAAGAAGAAGAATAATAATAATAATAAACACAGTTCACGGTTCACATGGAATCGGAACCGAACCGTCAAAACCGGGGTTCCGTGAACCACCCCGGCTCTGGCAGTTCCGTTCCGGTTCCACGAAATGTGGAACCGTGAACCGGCGGTTCGATTCGGGTCCGAAACCGACCCGAACCGTGCCGATGTCTAAGTTAGATGTTATCTCTTTGTCAACCAAAATAAATTTTATAATCATAATACATGTGCTGAATCAAGCAATTGTTAATTGAAGTTTTAAAATCCAAAAGTTTATGGATAAGAAACCTACTGACCGAATTCTTGTACAGAATCTTCTTTTATCATACTTAAAAGGAATTTTCTTTAAATGTCAAAAATCATATTTAAACTTTAAAAAATATACAATTAGATATCTAAAATTTGAAATTGATCAATTTAATACATGATATTTGAAATTATTCAATTTAATACCTAAAATAACTTTTCATATAGACCTATAATTCTTCCATTGATAGTTTTTTATTAAGTTGATCATTTTTTAATTTAAGTATCTAATTGTATAAGTTCATATACCATTTGCAATTTTTTTTTCCTTTAACATCAAGAGAAATTTAACGAATCTCTGTACTTTCTATTGTATGTGTTTAAAATATATGTAATCAATACCTTTACTTTTCAGCGGGACCAGTGCTAGTTGAGGGGAAGGCACAGCAGATTCATTGTAAAACGGGTACAACTCAAACCTGATGCTGCAGCTTTCAGATAAGTGCCTCCCTCCTTCCTTATCTAACGGAAGGAAACCTGGTGCTCTACTTTGGTCAAGACAGCTATAACAATCCACTTCTGTTAGATCAGGCGTGCACTGCACGAGTGTGTACAACGTGCGGAAGTTCGTAAAGTTAGCCTTCCCCACTGCAAACTTCTTTCCAGTCTTACTATAAGCTGCCTTTGGAATCACTTCATTCAATGTTTTTTGAACCAGTTCAGCAAACTTAACTGGATCGCTCACATTGAGCATGCTTGATATGGTTAATCCAGCACATACATCCACAATACCAAACATAGACGTGTTGGAGTAGTGCAACATGCAGTCTTTGTACCATACGATGGCAGCATACTTTTTAGGACATTTTCGGATCAAATCCTGGGATAATGCCTTCACGCAGTTTCTACACGCATCATGGCTAAGGTCACCTCGGCAAAGATATAGGCCATAGACCATGTCCTGTGTAGTTTGTCCTGTGGTGGTTTTTGCGAACCCTCTGTCGATGGCGTCGGTGGTGTTAATGGTTGAAAGGAAATAAAGGGTTTTGTTGAGGTTCCTCTCGTAAGTGTTGTTGGAAGTGTAATTGCTACCATAACAAAATGGAATTGCAGCTGCAGGATTGTAAGTGGATTGTCCTGTGGTGGTTTTTGCGATCCCGATGTCGGTGGTGTTACTGTTTGAAAGGAAATAAAGGGTTTTGATGAGGTTCCTCTGGTAAGTGTTGATGGAAGTGTGGTTGCTACCGTAACAACTTTGCATTGCAGCTTCAATATTGTAAGTGTTAAGGATGCCCAGGAGTACTAAGAAAAGAAGGACTTCTTTCATCTTGTTAAAACCACTAGGAATCATCATATCTACCATGAGAACATAAAAAAATTGAATTTCTTTTCGGTTTTCGGTTTTCGGTTTTCAGTGTGATTCGTGGTTTTCTCATACTAGAGGAAAATGGAAATGAGAAACCAAAGGCACTTTTATAGTCATCCTATGATCGTAAAAATTGTTCAACCCATCACCAAACGTAATATAATAATAGGAAGGAATATAATAATAGGAAGCTTTGAATTCTCAAGTTGTCATATAAAAATAGAAAAGAAAATTAATGTAAGGACCCGCTATCACTCCTATAATTTAAATAGTAATAACAGTTCCCCAACCACATATAACCTGTAGGATTATATGTAAAGTTGTCTAGAAGAAGTGTTTGAGGAATTGTTTGTCTAATTCTACATAGTTAATATAATAAAAACCATAGTTTTTCAAAACTTTTAACAAAACATACTCCACTATTAACATATTTTACAAAGAAATAAACTCAAGTCATACATAGTTAAGTACATATATATGTACATTACAACCAAAGGCTTCTTACAAGCCTTAATAAAATTATACATATAATCCAACTAGAAATTTAAATACAACCACAAAAACTATCATAACTAGTCTATTACAAAATTTGGATTCCATAAAGTCTAAGGTCATCTCTAGTCCTCCAAATCATCAAGTAAATCCTTGAAATCGATTCCATATCCCATACTCGTGTAAAACTCGTTGGATTCATCACCTGAAATGGTTAAAATATGAGCCAAAGGCCCAGTACGCAAGTAACAAATACAAATGCAAAGTGATTCACGCATGCTTAAGCTAAATGCAAAATGCAACAACCAATAATTTATTATTCAATTTTAGTTAGTCATACATCATAGGAGTATTCAAACTCCAGACATCAAAGATCTAGTATCATGTTCGCCTCCCTAAGTGGTCCTTATTGTTCATATAAACTAAGCAGCCCTACCTTCCGGCGTAGCCCATAATACTAGAAGATCCTGAGTAACACATCACGACGCTCAGGAGGTTGATATAAGTAGCTCGGATTCTCATACCATCCTAGATAAATTTATCCATAACAATTAAGTAATCTCATTTAGGATTTCTAGCCGTTTCTCGACTTCACTTAACTCGATCCATAAGATCACTTAATTCAAGTGTCCTCATAAACATTGAATTAAATTATATTACATCCTTTCAAGAATAAACAAATGCTATACGGATAACAAATTCCCTATCGATTACCCGTTAAACCACTTATGAAAGTCATATCAAAATGACAGGGGTGGTTTAAGTGCCTAAAACTTCCATGCCCCCAATCTGAGTAGGGTTATCGCTCTCCGAACCAAATTCAACGCTATAAAAGACACTCAGAAATCAATTATTAAATTTCTTAATTTATAGTAACTTTAAATGATGCTTATCCTAGCAAAGAAACAAGCAAGTTACCGCATACCTATAATAGCTCGGGAACTAATGGGGTTGGCCGAGCGAGAATCTATCACTGTACAAGATAATATCGAATTTCTCACTTAGTTCAAGCACTAATTAACTAGTTTCAAATATAACTAATCAAAGAAATTCAAATAAATTATTATAAAGTCATAATAGAGCATTTAAACATCATATTATATCATACAATATACAACAAATAGTAAATTGATCATATATCAAGCTTTGAGAAATATTGAAGACAATTTTTGAAAATGAAAATTGCAGGGAACACGCCGGCCTTCAACATCGACGATGTTGAACCGGTGCATAATGCACTAAAACTCAATACTTGCCAACACTGGCAGCGTTCAAGGATACACCAGCAGCCTTTAGTCTACACCGACGGCGTTGAGCCGGTGCAGACTACAACTCCAAATTCTTAAAAAATTTCGAGAGTTTCACGGGATTGGTTTACGCCCATGGATACCCTCAACACCGGCAGCGTATCCATGTATGCCGACAACGTAGGATTCTATGCTGGAGGCTTTAAACCCAGTGTTAAAGATTTTGATTCTATTCACATTCCACATCGCCTCTAAGCCGGCAGCGTTAGAACCCTAATAGCCGGCGTACGATTTGAAACATCAACGCTAGGCAATTTTCCTTAAGAAAGCCGGCAGCGTTTCAAGAAGCTTTAAGAAAATAGGTTCTGATCACCTTCAACACCACCTCTACACTAGCGGCGTTGAAGTACCAAATGCCAGTGTACGCTCAAAAACAAGTCTATTCGAAAATGTTTTACTTCCCCTGTTTTCTTTACAACATCAACTCTTTTAAAAAATTCTTCAAATTTATTCTAAACTTTCCAAAACTTGTTATATGTTCTAAACATCATCCAAACAACACAAACCCCACTTCTAATCATCAAACACCCAACTACAACATTCAAATACCAATTACACTTCAATTCCACACTTCAACTACTCAATTTAGTTTTACTACTCATCAACACTCCTTACAACTTCCCTAACACTTAACTAAGCTCACACAATAACAAAGCACAGCCTAACATATATCAATGCATAAATCAATCAACTCAAATAGCATTTACTCATCCTATCATAAATTTTATATTCAAAATACAAGAAAGGAAATAAAACAAAAAGATTATGCTTGTATTAACTTACGTGAATAGACTTTGGCTTATAGTGATTTTTGAATCCAAAGCTTGTTATTGATTTGGTTTAGGGCTTATGGTATAGAGATAGAAGGAAGAAAGAAAGAAAAGAAACGAAGAGAAATTCGTATGAAAAAATAGAGTTGTCAAAAGAGACCCTAATTAATCAAATTTGAGGTCTATACTAATCCAAAGTTTGATTTAAGGGATATTTGACTTAGGTTTAATTTGGCTTAATTTGGAATGCATTTGAGTTTAATTTGGACTTGAAAATTAAACTTGAATTTTGTAAAATTCTATCAATAATTTTCTTAGAAAATTCAAAATTTGTTTTGACAAATTCTAAGCATAACACACACACATATTAATTCACAAAAGACACAAACATTCATTATACATGCACACTTAATATACATAAAACAATAATATTAATTTCATTGCATATACATACATACAAAATGACACATATTTAACACATGCACTAATTATATTGTTCATGCACATATATCTCATTTCAAAATCACATATAATTTCAATAACACATTTAAAATATAAATTAGGAAATTCATGGTATTTCGATTAAAAACAAAAACTTATTAGGGAAAGAATCTATTTACAGAAAGAAA
Organism: Combretum micranthum; assembly: GCA_024138025.1. NCBI lineage: Eukaryota > Viridiplantae > Streptophyta > Magnoliopsida > Myrtales > Combretaceae > Combretum > Combretum micranthum. Next base: position 354,403 of record JAMXBD010001376.1, on the reverse strand, counting down.
AAATTTTCATGCAAAATGTTTTTGTATAAAAATAATTTGACAAGATTACTAGATGGTAAAAATTACAATCTAAATCTGACACTTATTTTATGGATACGCATTCTATGAATAGTGATGAGTTGTTGCTTACACAGGTAAGTTTTTTTATTTTTTTTTAACCAAAAAAATACAATTTTTTTTTCAACATTAAGTTAATAAATAATAATTACAAAATAATCATAGTTTTATTAGATTTTTTTTTTTTTTGGGCGGTTAGTTTTATTAGATTTAAAATTGCGAAACACCAAGAAATAACTTATATTGGATAACACAAAAAAATATTACATATCAACAATCTACCATAAGATCCTCCATTTTGTAGGGTTTCAACCTTTATACTAATACAAACACATGAAGCAAAACAACTATTGTACTATATACATTGGGCGGATTTGGAAAAAAGTTGGAACCGGAGGATATGTGAGTATGAAAACCCTCGGGTCCACCATGTTATTCGTAAAAACTCTTCCACGCCTACATTAACTTTGAATTCCAGGCCTGCTATCACATATAATATAGCCGATATTAATTATTATAATGGTATTCGTAATTACATCGTAATCACATCTTGTGTCGAAATGGAAATTACAACAAATTGTACGTCGATAGAGCAATAACAAGACTGAAAATGACCGGTAAACCCTAGATAAATGGTAGACGACTCTTAGAATAAGCATTAGAATGTCGTTGTCGTGGTCTGAATGGACCGGGCAAAACTGAAACAAAGATTGCTTATTATTATTTATTATTATTATTATTATTATTATTATTATTATTATAGACTGCAAATTAATCAATAATTTTTAGTTTATGAAAAAGGTAAGGCCATTTACTGTTCAATCAGAAAGACTTTTTCCACATAATAAATTTTCCTTTCACCGAAAAAATTTAGGGTATGTTTCAATTTATTTTCGATATTTTGATATTTTATTTTAATCACTTTTAAATAGATGTATGTCATAATAAATATATTTATAAAGTAAATATTTTTATTTATAAATAAATTAAATAAATTAAGATACAAATAAAAATCAAATTATCTAAAAACACTATTAAAAGATTCAGAATTTACCATACCAAGTTAGTATTAATTATCTCGTATTCAATGGAGGCAAGTAGATAATATGATTCCAAAATTTTATTCTTCTGCAAATAACGTAAGCAGTTGCTGTTGATAACACAATAATATATAAAATATAATACGAAATCTCGATGAAGGTGAGTTTTTGCACTTACCCATCTGGCAAGTCATTAAGCCAGAACTTCTTATCTCCAAACAAACAATTTGAAAGGAATGTACTTTTACGTGGTAAGTCAAGGGAACTGGAGATTTTAAGCGTACGACCTTATTGACTTAAGGTCAGCCTTAGCTTTTTAAATAGTTATGTAAGACTTCGACTAATCATCTTGCCAACTATTCATACAACTCACCGACAGTACAGCATATATTGACGAAACTATCATATTTCGGTGAAATTAAAGTTAATATTGGCTCTCTAAATAAATATCTAACATATGTTAAATTAATTAAAAATATATTAAAATTTTTGAAAATCTATAAAACATTTCTTAGTATATATTAAATATTTAGTTATAGAAACACAATAAAGACAACAAGCTTAATATAACATACTTTTTTTCCGCTGCATTATGAGAAAACCATCTGTGTCTCATGAATCCCTAGTCTTCTCCATGAAATTAAAAAAGTAGCTTTGTTCATAAAATCACAAAATTACTGTAAATTTTAAATAAATTATATAAAATTGTAAAAATTTAAAACATAATAGGAACTTAAAAATCGTTTCAATGATTATAAAATGTTATTATCTTGGAAATTTTTGCATTAATATTCTAATGTCTATCACTTTCGTAAATATTCAACAGCAACCGCTATAATTTTTTATCTTGAAGATCCTTAATTACAAATAAATAGCATATAATTATCAAAGCAGGTAAAAGATTTTTAAAATAAGAAAATTAACTTGAGAAATCTCTTAAATGCTGATTTTTAGAAATCTATATACACATTGTTTGTTTTTTAGGCTTTTTCGTAATTTTTAAACAAAAATCAAATTGAATAAATAACACAAATTTTTAAAAATTAATTGAATATTATTGAGATTAATAAATTAGTCAAAAACTAAAAGTAAGGTGGTTCCTAAAATATAACAAATCATGTAGTTAAATATTTTTTTTAAATCAATTGGGTGAAATACCCAAAACTTTTATCTAAGTTTAAAAAATAAATTAAGTTTAGATAGATGAAATAAGTCAAATGAATTATAGAAATAATTAGACAAGTTGATATAATTAGATTAGTAATTAATTAAGTTGAAATTTGAAATTTCAACTCCCAAACCCCCAAGTGAAATATCCAAAATTTCAATGCATAATTAATTAAATATATGTTGAATTAATTAAATTATGAATTTTGTTAAGAGTTTGGTCGATGAAAATTTAATGGTGTTAGTAAAATTAATTATGTTATGTTTGCTTGAAACATAGAAATTTTAGTGAATAACTAATTATGAAACGTGATGAGTTAGTGTGATTTAGTATCAATATTGTATTTTATGATTGGTAAGTGAAATATGTTAATATGTTTGAGTTGTTTAAATTATATTTATTATATATAAATATGGATGATAAGTTAGAAGTGTTAAAAATAAATATAGTGTGTTGGTGTTGTTTATATTAGTGTATATGGTTATTCAACTCATGTTAAACTTAAGTTTCAAGAACAAGCACAACCCCAAATCAAAATGCTAAATATAGAAAATTTGGTTTAAAATAAGCCTAAAACCAAGCCAAAATCAAGCCTAAAGCCCACTCAATTTACACTCTAAAAAATATGCCCAAAAGTCAACAAGTTAAGGATAAATATTAACTCTTAATTTGCAAAAATCACAGAGCAAAAACAGACCAAAACAAACCGAAAACAGACCAAAATTTGTGGAAAATTTCAAGCTTATTTTCCCAATCTTTTTAATCGAGTTTCCTTGCTTAATTCACCAAGAATTCACTCCTACTCATCATCTATAAGTTAAGGCAAGTTTATATGCCTTTTTGTGATGATTATTAGCTCTTTATTCTAATAAATTTCTGTCAAAAGTTAGTTCATGGTAAATTTCAAGTAATCTTGATATGTTGAGTTATTATTGTTGAGTTGTTAAGAAAACTTTTAGATCCTTGAAGTTGTAGTATATGAGTTCTAGGTGTAGTTGTTGAGTACAAGAAGTATTGAAGTGTTTGGAGATAAATGAGTGATGGTATGACAAGTGGTTGCATGTGTAGAAGTTGTTTTGAAATAGTGTGTGTGTTGATAATGATGATGAAGTGTTTAAGAGTGGATTAGGAAATTGTTTGATGCTTGAAATATGAAGTGCATACATCTTAAGAGCATGTAGTGTGTTGTATGATACTTGTGTACTGTTTTAATTAGGTAGGATATGATAAAAGCATTTAAAAATCAAGTTTGAAATAAGGAAAATTAGGAAAAATTCAAACACCCTGTCAAACAATTTGTTTGGGAAGCTATATGGACCATATACTTTTGATACAGTATGTATGGGAAGGCGTTTCACCCATTGACACTTCATACACCTTCGAAACACTAATATGACAAGGTGTTTCATTTTCTGACCTTTATTCACTTTTCCCTTAGGTTGAAACGGCATCCCATACACCATGTATGGCATCATATTTCATTTTCTGATCTTACATGTGTTTTCCCTCTGGGTTCAAACAACATCATACAGCATGTATGAGATGGTGTTTCACTTTTTGACCTTTCGTATGTTTTCTTTGAGCTTATACACCTTGCCATACAGCATATATGGAAAGTTGTATGATGTTCTCTGCAAGATGGTGCAAGGTTTTTGAGTTTATACACCTTGTCATACGGCATGTAGGGAAAGGTGTATGGTTCATACAGCTTGTCATACACCCTGTTTGGTTTTCCCATTGCAACTTATTTTCTCATTTTGCTCATAACTTTTTCATCCGAGCTCGTATTGAGGTGATTCAAAAGGATACAAAAAGCTTAAAAAGATATCTACAACTTTCATATTTTAAGTTTTTACAACTTATAAAATTATCAAGATCGAAATTTTATTTCTTTTCGGCTACTATATTTTCCAAACAAAGTTAAAACTTGTTTTACTAGTTAAATATGTAGTTAAGTATAATATGAATCTTTTGAGTTAAAATGAAATAGATAAATGATTTAATATTTTATGTTTGTTGAATGATATAATTAAGCATGGTTGAAGTGGATTTATAGATCTAATAAATGATTTGATTAAATATAGAATTAGATATAAAATGAACATAGTTAATCAATCTAGTTTAACTTGACTAAATAGACTTTGGTAGGATAAAATGAATTAGATTGATTAATTTTAAACAATTGTGTTACGATTAAGTAATATAGACTTAAGTTAATATAAACTTTAAATAAAAAATAAACTTAGCTAGTTAATCTAAGTCTAACTTGATTGAATAGACTTTATTAAGCTAAAATGGACTAGATTGACTAAGTTTAATTATCTTAGCTTAGTAATTGGATTAAATGATTAACTTTAATCAATTAGTTAGGATTAAGTTAAAATGAGTTAATAGTTAATAATTGGCTTAAGTTAATGGGTTAGGATAAACCATAGATAATATGGGAAACATGTTGTTTCAAATGATTGTTTGCTTAGAAATGTATGTTTTTAGAATATGAATAATGTGATGATACTTTTGTGATAAATGACTATAATCAATGTGAAAAGAAATACTTTGATAAACAAAGGAGAACTGTCCATATTTTTGAGGTGATCTTCACAGCCATAGCAGGTTCCTATTTAGTGTCGATATAATAAGATAATAAACTAAATTTGATGTAATGGATAATTTATTTAATTGCTTATAGAGTTTAAATTCTTAAACAAATATTTGAGTTTGTTTCTGAATTTGTGGATTATCTTCTGAGTTGGTGTCTGAGCCTTTATGTGGAGTTTGTATAAAAGGTACGCAGTAACTTGCGTATTGTATGTTAGGATAGGCATTTAAAATGGATTAAAAACTTAAAGATGGCTTTAAATAATGAGTGTTGCTTGTACTTCTGCTGCTGAATCTGGTGCGGGGAGTGGTAACCTTGTTCATGCGGACACGTTAGTTTAGGCGTTTAGACCATCCCCATCATGATGCTTGTACTTTTACGATCGGTAGCAATGTTTGAATATTCATATCATTTTAGGTTATTACATTTGGTACATGAATTTTATCAATTTTATTAATAGGCACATAAAATTTCATCTAGATTTATAGTTAACTAATTGAGCTTTGCATATTTTTCTAACTATCTAAGTAGTATATATATTCTAAATAATATGAAAAGTTTGTAGATATTAAATTTATACTTCTAAATTTAAAATAATTAATTATAAAATAGACAAACTTTGTATATTAAACCCGGCTTTTATGAATTTTTTATTCTATCCACTTATTTTATTTAAAAGTGCCCCGTGGAATAATTTCCAGCCAAGCCTGCTTTATAAATAATATATAATTTTCCAACTCCTTTTTCAATGTCTAACCTTAGATTATCTTTGAATGAAACGATGACAACGAAAACAAAGGAAAAGTATGAGGTTACGAGATTCCGGAAGACCATCGTTAATTGTAATGATTTCGTTTAGTGTTTTCAGATATTACGTCGATATCATAATCTTTAAAAATCTTTAAAAAGTTATTTTTTAATTTTTATTTATATTATTTAAGAAATCTATATTCTAAAATCTATACACAATATACTTTTTTAAAAAATTTAAAAAAATCAATTTTATGGGACCCAAAGACCCTAATTTTCCTAAGAACCGTGATTAACGCTCAAGGACCCGAAAATGAGGTCTTCGCCCTGGAATGGACGCCAAGAATTATTTATATTATAATAAGAAAATAAAAGAAGAAATTTTAGAGCTTTCCATATTAGCCGCAACTTCAAGCAATCAATTTTTCCATGCATTGCGGCCAACATAAGCGGAGTCTGAAACAAACATTGACAACCCAAAATCACAAAAGGAAACAATGAAAGAAGTGAGCTTTTTATTTAAAAATTAAATCTTTGTACTCGATGATCATAAAAGAGTATAAAATTATAAAAATCAAACATTTTACAAAACTAAAGAAAAGAAATTAAATCAAAATCCAAACCTGCTTATATCTATTCATATATCAGGATTCAAGGACCGATCTAAAAGCATAGTAAGAATCGGAAAAATCCAAACAAAACCCAGAAGTCAAAACCCAAAACCCATCAACTTTTCCTTAAAAAACATTAGCAAAAATGAAAAAGCTAAAGCAATCAACAAAAAGAATTGAAAAAAAAAAAGAACTAACAAAGTGTCAAAAACACTATCATCACATCGATCTGGCCATTAGCAGCTGCCAAGTGGGGAGTGACTGACGATCGTAGGAAGTGGTCTGGTGGAGAAGAGTTTCGTCTTTATCTATCAAAAATTGAACAATGTCTAAAACACTCAACTGAACAGTAGTGAAGACTGAAGAGACCGTCTTCATGCGTAGCACTGCAACTCAATGCTTGACGCATGATGATGATGGTTATGAAGTATGGGAAACTCACTTCACCACAGGACTGATCTACCAACACTCAGTTTCCGCCGCAGAGTGGTGGCGGGGATGGTAGTTTTGGTTGTTGAGAATTGTAATTGAAGGGGTTGTGGAGGTGGCCAGTGTTTGGTTGGCAGTTTTTTTTTTTTTTTTTTTTTTTTTTAATAAGGACAGATGAAGTTTGCGGGAGGAGGAGAAGGATGAGAAGGAGGCACAGGAGAGAAAAGAAATAAAAAATAATTAAATAAATGCCAACATGGGAAAAAATAATTATTTGATCAATTTTGGATCTCATGACAGCTTCCAACCCGTATAAGGGTTGGATTATGGCTAAAGCATTTTCCATGAAACAAATAAAAAGTTTAAAATATTTTAGAATTTATTTTAAAAATATTTATATTAGAAAAAAAAGTTTAGAAATTTTAGGATTTATTTAAAAAAATATTTATATTACAAAATAAAAAGTTTAGATATTTTTATTGTATGAAATTTATCCTTAACAATCATTTATATTATTTAATAGATCCATATACTAAAAACTACACATAATATACCTTAAATTTTTTTTTTTAAATTAACTTTACGAGGCTCAGATGATCCCGGTTTTCCTAAGAACCATATTTATTATTTAATGCTTAAGGACCCAAAAAATGAGGTCTTTGTCCCGGAAAGAACGCCAAACTCTTGGTGATGAAATTGGTCTTAAAGTGGCTTCGACTGAAAGGACTTCTTTACGCGCATAAACCAATAATCGAGATGGGATCTCAGGAGTTATTGTCTGATGCTTGACGGTCCTACCACTATTTTCATGGAGACTTTTCACGACAGATTCTGTTTTTACAGATGTTCACATATGAAAAAACAAAAAAAAAAAAAAAAAAGAGAAAATCTTAGGAATGACAACAGCAAACGTGACCCTCCTAGTAGGTTTATAGGGACAACAATTTGACATATTATGTGCTTAAACATTGTAAGTAAAACTAAATTATTAATCATGTTTCTAACAAGCTCAGCACTTTATTTTATAAACTTATTGAGTTAAAATTTTAGAAAATAGATGTTCGATACTATATGAATTAAAATATAATATAATTTAGACACTAAACATCATCAATCCCTCCAAACATAGATGCATAAATACCTCAGTATAGTCCCAAAATATAGATAAATCTTATAGTACTAGAAGAAGGCAAGTCTACTAGGTAATCTTATAGAGTTTGTAACATGATCCAAACACTATCTATGAAATTCAAAATTTAAATGTAATAACTAGAAAATAATTAAGAGTTTAAACCAAGAGGATGAATAAAATTAATAAGTGAATTGGGTAAATGAAAATTTAAAGTTGGTTGATTAATGGATCTAGGTCAGAAAAAAATAAAATAAAATCTGCTACATAAAAGCTTAATGGAGATAGATGACTGAGATTGTGTCATGGGGCACTCTAAAAAGAGCCCTACAAACCCTTGACTTTAGCCCCTATATGAAATCTTCTTATATTTTCTATCATTACTCTTTTAAGAAACCTATTATTAGCTTAAGGTAAGAAATTCTGGACTTAAGTATTCAATGTGACTTTTGATGAGACAATATAATGTGCAATTAACTATTTATCCGTTGTAAACTACACTTAATTAGTCAAATATATATGTGTGTGATTTGTGCTTGTTTATGGAGTTTTCTATAGGTTTTAGCCGTTACGCTCAAAAGAGGACTTAGTATGATTAACCTAAAATTACCACACCACATATGTACCCGTAATATGAGAACCATATTGCAAGTCAGAGATTATAAGACTCTATTTATTTTTAAATATCTCTACTTGATTGATTCATAAACATATAATTGTATTATTGAGATTCAACTATAGAAGATGACAAAGAATCAATATCCCCTACCAAATAGTAAATATTGGGTTTCAATCCTTCAAAATGTTAAGTCTCAGCTATTTGTACAATTTATTCAAAATTATATTCTAAGTTCATAGTAATCTAACTTTCTAGCTTCAAGAAGGTATGATAGAAAAGCACTCTTCACACATTCTTAGCCCATTCCCAGCTAGCGTTATTCTTGCATAAAAACTGTTAGGAGTTGAGTGAAACCACAACTCAGTGAGTTCATTTTTCACTACAACTAGTCACATAAGTTATCAAGCATTAATTAATCATTCATACAAATTTATCTACATGCAATATGAATATATACGTCATGAATGCAAGCAACGTATCTATGAGAGTCCAAAGCCATAAATGATGTAGATTTACATTATCTACATATCAGTCGTCTCTCATCCTTACATGCATGAGACACCTCACCTTACCCCAAACAAGGTTGCCTGGTGGTAGCATCCATCCAAAACTTGCCAAATGCTTAGATGTCATTGGTAAAAAGCAATATTTCCTAACCTGTTCACGTTTTGCATTAGTTAATATTGGTTAATATTTAAATTTGACCATCACCAAATAATGGCGAATCAAACTAACCATCACCAATTAATGGTTAATCATGCAAGTAGGACATCTACTGCTAATACTAACCATCATACCATAAAGTTGAATCGACAGATAGACGCTAAATCAAGTAACATCTACTGCCAATACAAGTCTAAAAAATGTCCTAGGTTTATTTCATAACTCATTTGGAAAATTTTCATTTACAAGATGAATAGGTAGTAGCTTGAGATTCTCCGAGTCATGTTCTTTGAAAAATATATTTCAAAAATACTTTCAATTGTAAATTCTAGAACATTTCCTACAGAGGATTTCAATCACATGCAATGAGTATATTTGATTAATTTAGTCGAGTGATTATGCTTATTTATATATCATTTTGATCATGTAGATGATGACATTCACATCAATCGGTCATTCAACAAACAAATAATACAACCAACATAACAACAAATCGTAGTAAACACAAGTAAATAGCAGATCATCATAATTCCCTCACCTAAGCATCCTTGTTTGCGTGGTATGTCCTTAGAAAGTACTCAGGGTTTGTGAACGTGGACTCAATATCTCCTATGAAATGAAATAACAATTACTTATTACTATACTAATAGTTTTGTAATAAGTCTTAAAATAGGTTTTTATTATTTTTAGTCCTATTTTCTCATTTCTAATCCAAATTTGGCTTATAAAATATTTAAAGTCTTATTTTGCTTAATAATTTTATTATTGAGCTTTTATTGCTTAAGTGGTTCTTTTAGTATGTCTATCTTAAGGTAATAGATATTTATGATCTATTATTTATTTTCATTTTGATGGTCTTGATTTTAATTAACATTTTTATTTTTATTTTTATTTAAGGCATTTTCTTTATTTCTAATTTATTTAAGTTTTACCTCCATTAGTGTCCGTATTGATAGTGGAATTTTGATTATTATTTGATGTGCCTAGATCGATGGAAGCAGCGGATCTCAAACTCAAATGAATTTCTATTTTTGGTGTTATAGATTTATAGGTTAATCAATAAATTGAAATGATATGAACGGCATGACAATAGATTTTACGCACCATAATCAACTGAGCTACACTAACCCTAATTTGAAATGACGCATGAAATAGTGATCACGGTTTGTTCGCCATGATCAACAAATGATTGATAAGAGAAACTTGAGAAAAAACTCTCAATAACAATTGTCAAATATCTCAAAACTGATTAGGGTTCTAGTAGTAACCTACAAATTAAATAAAAGAAATACAAGTTATTTGAAAAACTGCGTCCTGGGATGAAGGCCAGCAAGGCATGCCGCTGGCCTATGTTTCAAAGCTGCCGATGTTAGGGTTCAGCACCGTCAGCCTTGAGCCGGTATACATGCAAATCTAAGGCTTCTACATTTTCTCCTACTCTCATGATGTTGTACAACTCCTATAACACACTGCTAGTGTTGATAGATGGCTACCAGCCTTGGATTATTGTCTTGAAAAAAAATTCCTTTGCACATGCTACTTGATTCCTTCCCGGCTTGTTGATCTGTATTCATTCCTTCAAGTATACCAATAAATGAGGCCATGAAACAATTCCCATCATCTTCCCAGGCTTGTTGAAGATTTGTCTTCAAATCTAAAACTAGTGTTATAATCTCCCTATTCATTAACATAGTCCTCTTCTCTTATTGGTCATGTATTTGATCTGAGAGGATCGAATCTCTTCAGTCTTTATAGGATGTAAAATAATACTCCTACCATTTCTCTGAAAAGCATAGCTATTTAGATATCCATCATGAAGAACTCGATTATCAAACAGATAAAGCCTCCCAAAGATGATGTGAGAAGCAGTCATAGGTAAAACATTACAAAGGACTTCATCTTGATATCTATCCCCAACAGAGATGGGTAACTTAACCTGAGAAGCAACAAGTAGGCAACCCTGATCATTTAGCTACTGAAGTTTGTAAGGATTAGGATGTGGAACTATAGGAAACTGCAACTTTTCTACTATAGAAGTTGCTGCCACATTGGTACAACTCCTACTGTCAATAAGGAGCACAAATAGCTGTCTCTAAATCATCCAGCCAGTATAGAAAAGATTTTTCCTTTGTTCTTGGCCAAATGAAGATAGAGAAGTTGAATCCTATCTCAACACTAAACTCATAAACTTTTCCTTCCCTGGGGTTTCAAAGGTATCGGCCTCCTTATCCTCATAATAAGAATTTATAACAGTCTATAGCTCATCTAGACCTTGCTCTTTCATCCTCTTCCTCTTCAAATAATCCCCTATCAGTGATAGTCATCACTTGTTTGTTAGGGCATTGAGAAGCAATGTGCCCATAACCTTGACATTTCAAGCATATCACTTCTCTACTTTTCTTTCTAAAACTACCACCATCTTTCTTAAACTCAGTAGTCACTACAGCTTTACCAAAATCATGAGTAGATTTCTCTACTCGCTTATCAATCGGCTCTTCCTTCCTAGAATTATAATCACCATCAACATTTTGGCCTACTTTCCTACTATTAGATACTGGGGATTTAGAATGACCTTCGGATGTTTTAGAAGAATACCTGTTAGATGTTCTATAAGGATTTGAATGTCTCTACCTCTCAACCTTTGGAGCCAACTGGATAACCTCTTCAAGGGTATTGTATCGCTGCAACTCAATAATATAGGCAATCTCATATTTCAGGCTAGAAACAAACCTTGCCATAGTTTGCTCAGGAGGCTCAGTAGCCCCACATCTGATCATCAATGTCTTAAACTCTTGGATATACTCATCTACAGTCTTTCCTCCCTGCCTCAATGTCTGCATATGCATGAACAACTCATGTTTATAATGCTCGAGAAAAAACCTTCACCTCAAGACTCACTTCATATCCTGCCATGTTCTAATCTCAACCTCTCCATCCCTTCTTCGTGTGGCAAGGACATTATTCCACAACATGGCAACATAACCTGTAAATTCAACAGTAGCAAGTCGAACTCTCATATGGTCTTCAATGTCATAACACTCAAATAAGCCTTCCACCTTGTCTTCCTAATCAAGATATTCATCAGCCGAACTACCACCTGCAAATGAACGCATTTGTAACTTCACATGTCCCATAGGCGGCCTTTACAAAATAAGTTTTGTGGGACTAGCAATTATTTTCTCTATAGCCAATTCCAAATTTATTTAAATCATGCAATGATGTATGTGCTAACAGCTATAATAATGAAATCATTAAAGAGCTGGAATCGTTGAAAAATGAAAATAAAATGTTCAAAATGAGCTTAGATGATTCAAGGGCTACTACAGCCAAATTTATAAATGGTAAGAAAAATTTGAATACACTTCTTGGGAACCAAAAGTGTGATTTAAATAAATTTCGAATTGACTATAGAGAATATAATTGCTAGTTCCACAAAACTTGTTTTGTAATAGTCACTTATGGGACATGTAATTTTATGGCGAAACAGGTCATATTGCACATAACTATACAATAAAAAAATCTAAAAATTTGAATCATCAAGGAAAGCTTGCTTGGGTTCCATAAAGAGAAGTTTTTATGCTCCCAAACTAAAATGGACCTAAACTAAAATATGTACCAAAGAAGTAATGAACCGTTTTGCAGGGGTCCTCAAGTAGAAGAAATAAATGGTAATATTCTCATTAATCAAGATTTATTTATTGAAAATATTATGCTTGTTGATAATTTGAAACATAATTTGTTGAGTATTAGCTAAATGTGCGACAATGGTTCTAAAGTAACATTTGTTGCCAAAAAGTATTCTATTGAAAGAATTAACAATAATCAAGCACATTTTGAAGGATATAGACAAGGAAACATTTATAAAATCAATTTAAATGAGTTTAAATCTTCAGATGAAACCTTTATACATTCTGAAGATGACAATAGTTGGTTATGGCATAGAAAACTAGGATATGCTAGCCTAGAAATCATTTCAAAACTTGATAAAAAGGATCATGTCAAAGGTTTAACAAAGATAAATTAAAAAAAAAAAAAAACAAGATTTGCCAAGCATGTCAAAAATGAAAGCAAACTAAGACTTCTTTTAAGTCTAAGGATGTTATTTCCACTTTTAGGCCATCAGAACTATTACGCATGAACTTATTTGGTCCTACATAAATCTTAAATTGGAGAGGAAAGAAATATACCTTGGCCATTGTTAACGATTTTACTATATACACATGGACTTTCTTTCTTGCATCTAAAGACAAAACCAATCATTTCTTTTTTAGATATAGTAAGAAAGTCCAAAACAAAAAAGGTCTTAACATTGTAACAATTCGAAGTGATCATGGGTGAGAATTTGAAAATCATGAAATGGAAATTTTTGCAATAATTATAGTATTGGACACGTATTTTTAGCTCCTAGGACTCCATAACAAAATAATTTAGTTGAAAGGAAAAACAAAACATTAATTAAAATGGCTATAACCATGTTGTGTAAAAATAATTTGCTAAATATTTTTGGATTGAGGCTGTAAATACAACATGTTACATTTTAAATCGAGTTTTTATAAAGCCAATTTCTAAGAATACCCTCTATGAACTTTGGAAAGGCAAAAGACCTAACATATCTTATTTTCATCCTTTTGGCATAAAGTGTTATATTTTAAATAATGAAAACAAACAATTGGCTAGATTTGACTCTGAAAGTGATGAAGGAATTTTCTTAGGATATTCTTCAAAAAGTAAAGGCCATAGAGTTTTTAACAAAATAACTTTAGTTGTTAAGAATCAATTTATGTTACATATGATGATTTCTTGCTTGATACATGTTTAAATCTTGATGTTGATATTGTTTGTGCTGATTTAAATAGATTCTCTCTTGAAAACAGTAATAAAGAAGTTAATGACCAAAAATTGGATGATGATGAGCATGAATCTGATAATAATGATTTGCCTAAAGAATAGAAGTATGCTAAATCACATCCTAAAGATCTAATAATTGGTGAACCTTTAAATTATGTTCAAACAAGATCATCTTTAAGAAGTTTAAGAAATTTGGTTTTCTTATCTCAATTTGAGCCTTAAAATGTGGATGAAGCCTTAAAAGATGAATTTTGGATTAATGTTGTGATACCCCTCAAATAAAGGTTGTGGAACTCTAATCACAGAGGCATTTTTTAGTGTAGTGGCTTGGAGTTCGTCGGAACTCCAAAGTTAAGCGTGCTTTGTGCAAAGCAATCCCATAATGGGTGAACTACTGGGAAGTATGGGCATCAAAGGAAAAACCGTTCGGTGTATGGCCAAAGCAGACAATACCTCAGTGGGCAGAGTTTTGGGGCGTTAAAAGTGGTATCAAAGAAGTTCACTAGTCATAAGTGGAGGAGTGTGTCCTTATCGCTTGGTATGACTCTAGACCTATGTAACGAAACTGACAAGGACATCAATTCTATAAAGTGGGGGAGTATGTGATATCCCTCAAATATAGGTTGTGGAACTCTAATCATAGAGGCGTCTTTTGGTGTAATGGCTTAGAGTTCATCAAAACTCCAAAGTTAAGCATGTTTTGTGCAGAGCAATCCCATGATGGGTGACCTCCTGAGAAGTATTGGTATCAAAAGGACAAAATCGTGCAGTGTATGGTCAAAGCGAACAATATCTCGGTAGGCAGAGTTTTGAGGCGTTACAAATGCTATGCAAGATGAATTAACTTAGTTCACAAAAAATGATATATGGTTTTTGGTTCTCAGACCTTTTAATAGAACTGTCGCAACAACCAAATGAGTGTTTAGTAACACGCTTGATGAATCTGATTTAATAACAAGAAATAAAACTAGATTGGTTACTAAAGTTTACAATTAAGAAGGAATTAATTTTGATGAGATCTTTACCCTAGTCACTAGACTAGAATCCATAAGGATGTTTTTGGAATTTGTAGCTTTTAAAGATTTTATGCTTTTTCAAATGGATATCAAAAGCACCTTCTTGAATGCTTTTACAAAGGAAGAAGTCTATGTAGAGCAACCTCCAAATTTTGAAAATAATGAATTTCTCAATCATGTTTTTAAGTTAATAAAGCTTTTTATAGACTAAAGCAACCTATTAGAGCTTGATATGAAAGACTCAACAGCTTCCTATTAAACAACAATTTTTCAAGAGGAAATGTCAATACAACTTTATTTATTAAAAATTACAAGTCTGATACATTGATTGTGTAAATCTATATTGATGACATTGTATTTGAAGCTACAAATATGAGTCTCATAAAAGATTTTGTTGAGTTCATGAAAAATTAGTTTGGAAAGAGTATGATAGGAGAACTCGATTATTTTCTTAGTCTTCAAATTATACAATCTGAAAAAGAAACCTCTATCAATTAATCGAAATATACAAAAGAGTTGTTGAAAAGATTCAAAATGGATAATTGCAAATCAAAACCAACACTTATGAGCACAAGTGTTAAGCTTGATGAAGATGAAAAATGTAAAATTGTTTGTGAAAAGATGCATAGAGGCATGATAGGCAAGTTATTATATTTGATAGCTTCTAGACCTAACATCATGTTCTCTATATGTGTATATGCATGATTTCAACCTTGCCCAAACGAATCACACTTGAATGCAATAAGATGCATTTTCAAGTATCTTGCAAGCACTATTGAAATTGACTTGTGGTATCCAAAATTTACTTCTTTCAATCTTATTGGATATTCCGATTTTGACTTTGTTGGATGCAAAGTAGATAGTAAAAACATAAGCGACACATGCCATTTTTTAGGAAATTCTTTAACATATTGGCACTCTAAAAAGAAAAACTCGATTGCACTCTCAACTACTAATACTAAATATATAGCAGTTGACAATTATTGTGCACAAATTTTATGAATGAAACAAGCTTTGCTTGATTATGATTTGAATTTTGAAAATGTTCCAATTCTTTGTGATAATACTAGTATTATAAATTTGACTAAAACTCCGATCCAACACTCAAGGATCAAGCATATTAAAATTAGACATCATTTCTTTAGAGATCATGTTCTAAAAAAAGATATCAGCTTGGACTTTATTGACACCAACAATTAGATTGCTGATATTTTTACTAAACTCTTGATTGAAGATCGTTTGTGCACTTTATGAAGAGAATTGAGAATGATCAAGCAAGAAGAGTGCTAAATATTATTAAACCCAAGTTGATAAAGAATAGTATTTTGAGCTAAATAAGGTAATAAATATAATATATGCATAAAAATATGATCTATGCTTGTATTGGATCTATTCATATGATAATATGTTCAAAATTTGGTTTGTTTTTATTACTGCATATTTGTGGAGATGATGCTCTGATGAGATTGCAAATATGTGAGCTTGTCGTTCTTGTGAAGTCCTCATGAGCATTGTGGTGTGAAGTCCTTCAGTGTTGAGGCATTTGCAGTGAAGTCCTAAATGGATGTAGGCAAAGCAGTGAAGTCCTATATGGATGTAGGCAAATGTGGTGAAATCCTATCTAAGTATAAACAAGTGGTGTGTGAAGTCCTATCATGTATAGGCAAGTGCTGAAGTCATATCTAAATATGAATTGTTATGTGTGAAGTCCTATCTGTGTATAGGCATTTGTGTTGAAGTCCTATCTGAGTATAGGCACGTGTATGAAGTTCTACATGGATGTAGGCAAGTGTGAAGTCCTTTGTCGAGACATTTGTTTCTTAGTTGAATTTTGTATATTTGTACATCTCTCGTTGCTTGCATTTATTGAATCTATCATATTTTTTCTTTTGATGAGTACAAAGGAGGAAAAGTGTAGGATGCACGATTAAAAGCATGCATATAGTCTATTTTGATATGGGGAGAAAATGACATATTAAGTGTAATATGCATTTCCTTCGAATTAAGCATCAGAATTCTGACTTGAAACTTGAAAATTTCTTTGGAAATAAGATGCTTAATTAAGGGGGAGTATGCTGAAGAGAGTATAAGTCAATCATGAATAAATTGTCCTCATCAAAATAAGAGAGATTGTTGAACCTGAGTGTTTAAAGTGATTTCTGATGAGATAATATAATACATAATTAACTATTTATCTGTTGTAAACTATACTTAATTAGGCAAACATATATGTGTGTACTTCGTGCGTGTTTGTAGATTTTACTGCAGGTTTTAGTAGAAATAACGGATGGTCGAGGGTAAGCCAAAGTCAAGTGTTAAGGTACAACAAAGCAAAGGCCAAAGCTTAACAAGCTCAAAAATGCCAAATTAGTGATCGAGGGGTTGGTTGAGGCCTAGACAAATCCGGTAATCAAGAAGTGACAAGTTAAACTCTAAGTGCAACAAGGTAAAGAAGTGGACAGTGTTGGTAGAGGGTCACGTTGAGGTCTCGACGAGCTAAAAACTTAAGGCACGATATGTTCTAAACCAAAACTCGACAAAGATAAAAAGCTTACAGTATTGGTCGCGGGTCACGTGGATTGAAGTAATGAAGACTTGGGGCATGACAGTTTAAATTTGAGGCTCAAAGAAGCTTTCGTGTGGAGAGACTATTGAGGGTAAAGTTAGGGCGTGGAAAGTTGTGGTGTGATGTGTATTTGAGGTGCGACAACTTAAAGCCTGAAGTTGATGTAGCAAGAAAAAAGCCGTTAAAGTGCATTTAATGTTTGGTAGATGATAGATGTTATGTCTAATGGACTTTTGAAATTCAAAAGCTATTTATATACAAGTCCTAGAGAACAAAAAAAAAAAAAAAAAAGAGAGAAGTGCTAAAATCATTTACGAGCTCTTTATTACAATCAAACAAATCTTTCTTTTTGTTCTCTTGTATATAATATTTGTAAATTTGTTAGAGAGAGAGAAAATACACTCTAGTGCTTAATTCAAATTTATTTTTATTCATTTGAGAGCACTTAGAGAGAGAGGAAATATTTTATTTCCTAAGTTATATAATTGCTCATCTTGAGCTATCTTTTGAAATTAATTGAGGTGGTGGTGAATACCTAGATAGAGGTAATTTATAGACTGCGGAGAGTAGGAAGTGGGTTGACTTCAATGTTAAATTTGGCTTCATTTTCGCTAGCTCTATCGCTTTAATATACGCTTTATACCTATTGTTTATTTATCTGCTGCAAATTTATTTGAATTTTGATATGTTGAAATTAAAATTAATTATTTGGAATTTTAGGGTAAAAACTTAATTCACCCTCACCCTCACATCCTCTTCCCCCTCCCCCTCCCCCCCCCCCCCCCCTTCCTCCGCTTCCCCTCCTCCTTCTCCTAGGTATATCTAGTGCAATTTCAAGAAACCTTAGACCCTAGTTTCCATTTAAATGCTAACTAAGCAAGACTAAGGAAGGATTAGCACTAATTAGCTGAGGTTATTTATTCATGGTAGGAAATATGGAAAATGGAGGCAAACTAGGATAAAGAGAAGATCAATAAACTCAGAAAAATTCATGATAAGGTAAGTGTGAGGATATTAAGTCTCAAAATGCGAAGTTTACGGTGTTTTAAGTGTAAATTATGACATGGGGATGTTAGTAGGAAGTGAAGGTAGCAAAGGAGTTGATTTTGCAGGTGTTTTGAGCTTAGGAGAACAACTTTACAACTGCAACAACAAGGTAAGACCTACAATCAACTCTTAGTATCATGAATATGCGATAATGAGGAGACAAGATGAGTCTAAAAATGTTAAGGAAGAAAATGAGCATGTTTTAATTAAATTCTTGCTAGAAATTAACATTGAGAAGAAACGGATGTTACTATATGCTTAAAACTATGGGTAAAATCATGGAATAAGCTGGAAGTTGATGCTGGAAGAAGTTAAATGAAGAATTATATATCATATGTTTTGAAAATCTTAGAGAAAACATGAAGAAAAATGATAGTTACTGTAAAAGCAAAAGGGATTTAGGCTTTTAATTTGATGAACCATGTTTTAACAAATGAATGATGAAAATAAGTGAGATTAGGTGTGAATGCATCCCTATGATACCTTTTAGATCACCAATTTTTGTTCCAAAACGTGTTTGAGAAAAAAAATGTTAAGTTTGAACCCAAAATACCTAAAACCCAGAAAAACACGACTAGTACACGATGCCATGTACATGTTATGCTTCTATCTAATCCTCAATGAAAGAACCTAAACACAAAATACTAAATTAAATTGCACATATAATTGTTTGTTGATTTCATAATTAAGTTGTGATAATTTACATTATAAGAACTTTAATTGTTTGTATAATAAATTATTGGTATTATAATATGTTATAACTTAATTGTACGTGTATGGGTGTAAATATATAAGTGCAGTAATATATATATATATATATATAGATGTGTGTGTGTGTTAAATTGAATTATGTTATTTGATGCATTGAAATCAATATTCTTTTTAATATACTCAAACCTAATTCTTAACTAAAGTCCAAGCCCCTATACATACAAAGCCCAAGTCATGTCCAAGCATCTTCTATAGGCTTCTAAATTGCCTCAAAGTCAAAGGCAAGAAAAATATCAATTCTAAAATAAACCCAACCATTGTCTCCCTCTCTCTCTCTCTCTCTCTCTCTTTCTCCCCCATTTTCATTGTCTTCCCAACAACAAAAAAGCTAAAATTCCACCTCAAAATCTCTTCTAAATCTTACTCCACAAGTTTTTTAGCAAATAATCAATCTAAGGAACAAGTACAAGTAAGAATTCAAGCCAATAAAGTAAAAAAGAGAAGCTTGGTTGATTTTAATAGCTATAAAAGTAAGTAAAAATGATATCTTACATGTTTTGTTTAATTACAGTTTCTAGTTGATGCTAAAGTTGAATAGGAGTAGACAAATTAATGGTATGCTAATATGTATGTTGATCTAGATATGCAAATAGGCTTATGTACTCTAAGTATTTGAGGAAATGAATGTTTGAGTTTATGATGAATTGATGAGTGTATTGATGTTGTTAGTGATAAATAAGTACGATTTTGGTAATTAGATTGATTATAGAGTTCAACCAACATGAATGATGTACCTTTTGGTTCTAGGTTAAGATTGTTATACATATAAATGTGAAATGAATATATGAGTACAAGTAATCTTGATGATGTTTGATATTATGTGTATAAGTTAGTTTTTACATGTTTTTTCAAACAAATAAGGTCTTAATAAGGAGTTAGAAGATGTAAACCTTCAAAAATTTTGAATCAAATATGAAAGGATCAATGCCCTATTCATCACGGGCATGTTCGAGGTCGTTATATCCTCGAAATCATTATTTCGTAATGATCATGGCCATAGCTTAGCTAGTGATATCTTCTAAGTGTTTTTAAAACTTGAAATGACCTTTATTGCGACCATTACCAAGGCTATGATCTTCTTATATGCCTTTTTGGAAAATTTTGAATAAAGCTATCACGGGCATGACAAGGCAGTGATATACATCATGACCCAAGATCACAGCCATGATGGTGCCTGTAATATCCATTATGGCCCTTGTAACGGGTGTGATAGAACCCCTGGTATTGTTAAATAATAAAAATAATGATGATGATGATGATGATGAAATGTGATTTGTGTGTATGAATATGATGTGATCATTTGAACGTTATTTAAGTTTAAGGGAGGATTAATGATTTAGTATTTAATTATGGATTAACATTGTTTCATATCAAATGATTTTCCTCAATAGGTTCCAATATCCAGTTGTGTTTAAACACTTGTCTCTTGTCTGATAGTTCTGTATATCATGGTATGCAATAAATTATTTGTTGAATGCTAGATTAGGCATTATTAAATCAATTCTAATTAAAGATTGACTTAAAGTTTTGTTTGAATTGTTTAAGCATGTGCCACTGAATCTAGTCCGAGAAACGGTAACCCTGTTAACGAGATTAACATGGTAGTTTAGGCATTTAAGCTACCCCTATCATGATGCAATGACTTTCATATTATTTTTAAAAGGAAATAATATGATTTAGTTCATGTTTATAGGGACGATTGAACTATGTGATATTATGGATTAAGTTAAATAAAGTTGAGTAACGACTGTGAATCTTAGATGAGATTATTACTTTTAAAATTATGCAAGAGATATAAGTATTCGTGCTACTTATATCAACCCCTTGAGCAGCTGCTATTACTCAGGAACCCCAGATTCCCAAGGATTGCAATCAGATTTTGAGTACTCTAATGTTGATTTGTTTCACTTAAACTAAGATGAATAATTTTATTGTTTCTTGCATTGCATTAGCTTATGAGTGTATGCCACTTTGTATTTGTTTGTGTTGCTGTGTATTAGGTCTCTAGCTCACTTTTTCTTTTATAGGTATCAATGATGATGAATATTATGATGACTTGGGTTATGGTATGGATGGGGAAACTTTTCTTAAGGAATAGGACGACTAGGATTTTCAAACAATTCCATGTTTTCTTGAACAGGACAAAAGCAAGACCTAATTTTTGAAATGTAATAATATAGACCAAGGCTTACTCTTAAGCCTATGTTTTATCATGTAAAGTATCTGAGTTTTTCTATCATGTATATTATAAGTTAAGTTTTGTAACCCTTGAAGAATCATGACTGATGGTGCTATGTTATGTATGTATGTAAAGTTATCTACTCTTAAATGAGTAGTATTTGTAAAGTTTGTATCTTAATAGGTTAATCAAGCGTGAGCACAAACTCCTCATTTTTTGGACAACCTTATGTATAATATCTTCATGTATCATATGTGCCTGGGGATTTGACATGTGAAGTTTTTGGGCAATGTACATGTCAGGCCTTTACACCCAAAACCCAAAGAAAATGCGAAACCTAGAAAAGCACGATAGAAACACAATACCATGCTCCTTCCTGTGCTTCTCTCTGTCCTAAAACATGTTGAAGCACAAAAGAACACGAGGAGATACACAAAGCCATGTTTAACACACGCTTCTCTCTAATATAAAAATG
This sequence comes from Combretum micranthum, assembly GCA_024138025.1. Lineage (NCBI taxonomy): Eukaryota > Viridiplantae > Streptophyta > Magnoliopsida > Myrtales > Combretaceae > Combretum > Combretum micranthum. The sequence goes on along the minus strand of JAMXBD010001376.1, from coordinate 332,436 downwards.
CCTTTAAGCACCAAAGAACACAAGGAGATATGAGCTGTCGTGCTTCCCTGTGACTGTCGAACAAAGGAGAAACATGCTTGAAATATGACTAACCTATCTAGTTGTGTTCAAGAACACGGGGTGATACACCCTACCATGTACCAGTTATGTTCCTCGCCAATTTTCCTCCTTCAATAACTGTCCAAATCAAACTAAAATTAATCCAACTTCTTCCTTAAACTTAAATAATCCTCTAAACATGAACTTTAAGTAAAATGGTTAAGTCAAGAGATCTAGATATAACAAAAAAAAAGGATTAAAGATAATTAATCATGAACTAATTATGGCTTCAATCATGAATAGTTTTGGATTTTAAGCTTTGAGGAGATACTCAAAGGACCACTTCAATTATCAAGTATGTAGTAATTATGTGTTGCTTGCTATGATAATATTAATAACCAAATTAATAAGTTAAACTTGGATTAATTGAGTGTTGGTTGTTGCTTGACTACTTATTCTAGAGTGGTACCCCCATACTAGATTGCGAAATCTAATCCTAACTTTGGGATGATGCGATGGTTTAGGTACTTAGGCCCCTATGGATGTGTGGTTAGGCTTAGTAGGTAGTTAATAGAAAGATTTTCAAGATTAAGCAGCTGATTACGAGTAGGTATGAAGTTATGACAAGTTATATAACATTATGGAACCTGTACAAAAGTTACAATGGACAATACTCGTTGGTAGTAGCTTGTGAAGGAGATGACCAAGACAAGACTAATTTCTCTCTTTCTTTCAGGTATGTTCTAGGGAATTATCAAATCCCACTCTTTGGTGTGTGATCCACTGAGAGAAACCCTAACCTTTGTTTAGTGGGAGCCTTAAGTACTCTTTTGCATGTTGTATTTCTAGAATGTTGAGAATACTTGGTTGCTAACTTAAATTTAATGAAACTTAATTAATATTTGTTGCAGATTAGGTATCTATGTGTTTGATTATTGTGTATTGGGCTTCGCCGCTCACTTTTCTATAATTCAGGTAATGACGAGGGTTCGTATTTGGATCTCTATGAAGATTCTATGGGTTTTGGGAATGATGAGTTTGAAGAGTGATTCCAACGACAAGAGATCTAAATAGAACTTTGGAAAGTCTATTTAAATATCTAATATTTTTCAATGGACGATTGTAAAACACTTAACTATTCTACTACTTTGGGCCAAGTGCCAAACTCATATTTGGGTTGAGCTAGCTCCTTTTGGTTGTTTTCTTAAACTGTTTGAACTCTGAATTTTCGTTCTCTCTCTCTTTCTTAAGGCACTTTTATACATGTTGACATAACAATTCCTAAATTTTAGTAAATTGTCTTTCGATTCATTATGGTTTTACTAAAGAGTTTAATCATGATTTCACAACTAAAATATGATTAATAAACTTACCTAGGTATCAAGATCCTTACACATATCACTTAGAGACGATGTGTGCGGTGAAAAAACTATACCCTTAAGCACCTTAAGGGTTAGGCTATTTTAGTTTGCTCAAAAGTCAAGAATCTAGTCACCATCATCTTCATTGAATAAACCATCCCATTAGCAGCATCCTTAAAGTTTTATATCCCATGGAATTGTTTGGTAGTATCATCCTTACAAGATAAGAATAGGAATGGGGACCTATTTGGGTCAAGTCATGGACCTACCATACCTACCATTTTTTCAACCTACTACCTTCAACTTTTAGTAATTTATCACACCTATCATATTTTCTAACTTATTACACCTATAACATTTTAAACAAACCTATAACTTTATATAAGATCTAACGGTCGATTTTGTATTTTCTCTATAAGTCTTCCATAAGTGAAGTACACAAGTCTATTGTGATGCAACATTCATTAGTTTAAATATTTAATTTAATATGGAACAAGTGTAATCCCCCCGGATCTTTATATGGACTAAATTCTAGGTAATTATCAATTTTGATAACAAAATTTTAAGGATTTTAAGAAAATGTTAAAAGAATCACTCCGGATTTTCAGGATTTTGAAACCACCACATATAATCAGTTTAACCATAGAACTGATAAACGAAAAGACATTTAATGGACTTGGCAACATTTAAAATGATACAAAAATCAAAATGCATACATCCACATGACACCGAACAACGTAAATATATCTGATCCAATTGGTATCTAAATTCATAAAGGAGATTCAAAGGCGAACAAATATTGTGGTATATAAGCTCAAATAATTATAATTACTCTTAATTTCTAAATCTATAGAAAAATATATATATAACTCCAAAAATTCTAAACTATTTCATATCGAAGCCTCTAAAATAACTTCACCTATCAGAGTAACGTCTATCTCACATTGGAGTTATAATTTTTTTTTCTTAGGAATATATTTTAACAATCACTTTTTAAGAGATGAATTAAGCCTCCTCGGAGTTTATGTAAGTCCTTAATTCAGAAGCTTTGTTCTAACTATGGCATTAAAATTCATGCAGAGAATTAATATATATTTACTAATTTCTCGAAAAATAAATAATGATGACAATTAAAAAATTAAAAGAAAAATTAATTAAAAATAATTGGTTGGACTAAAAACATTAATAACTAGAAACGGGACCTACATGAAACCGTAGAAATAACTTGAAATTAATCACGTATGATCATCAAATATTTATCAACACTTATGGAATCCAATTCATTTAAAATCCAATAACCTTGCCCTACTTTAAGATACAACATACACACAACCAATGAGGGCTCAACTTTATAATATATAGACCAGAGAAATTCCATTTCCACACTTGACCAAAAATATTTTGGTGCAATGAATCAGTTCTAAGCATTCCAAATTAATAATATTAAAAATAGACAATCCATGACATTAAATTAATATCAATATACATGTATCCATATTATAACTCATGAGGAAGACCCCATACTCTCCCATGACTAGCAAACTTCGAGGAAAATAATTATCTTTTCAAAACACATCTTTAGGAAATCTAATAATTGGATAACTTCCATAAGAATTAACAAACTGATGACAAAGATGCAACATAAATGTAAATAAAAACGGCATATATATATATATATATATATATATGTATTTTACAATAATAAGTACATATAAGATAATAGTCATTCTTAACAAATGTAAAATAAGATAACAAATCCCTATCCTATCAATGTCCATGAATGATTTATTCATTTGATCATCTTACAATAAGGAAATACAGGCAATCAATGTAATTGGTAATCGTTAGGAATGAAAGCAAGAAAAGTTGAATCGATTGTAAGTTACAGGAAAACTTTCACGGTAATTGGTAGCAATAGATACGTATCGTAATAAATTTACTCATAATGACATAATAATTTATTATAAGAAATGTCTGAAATCTTACAAATAATTTAACTGAAGTTGAATATAGTTAAACAAGACTAAATTTAATTAAAATAACCAATTAAAATCGCGATACCATTTAAATATTTTAATATATCTACGTTGAGTATGTGTATATATATTTATTTAAAGGACTCCACCCATTATTGTTCTTTTCCGGTAGTTAAAAATGCATTACAGAGAATGCTTAAACAGAGTACATAGGAGAGATTACAACTTGAGCGTAATTACAGCACATCATAAAGCAAAAGCAAACCGTAACCATATGCATAATTACTTGACCATTCTAAGATACTCCCATTGTCTAACATCATTTTGCAGCAAGAGGAAGAACAAAATGTGGAGGGATAAAAAGCAATCCAAAAGTCCTTCTCTTGGCCATGCATCATGGCTGCAATCTTATCGGCAACACTATTAGTTTTCCTTAAGTGACAACGCAAAAGAAGCTTACTAAAATTCTGGCATTTTGGCCCACAAGATGAAACAACATTAAACATGTTTAGGGTATGTTTGGATTGTTTAATTTTCATCTGTATCTTGCTTGTATCTAATACACTTAATATGTTTATGAGTGAAAATATCTGTTTTTTATTTGTACATATTTTTTAACAAATAATCTATTTGAAAACAATAAAAATAATGTGCTAAAACAATCTAAAAATGACAAACCAAACAGACCTTGAGATTATCCCTTAGTTTATCCTGTTTGGATAGTTGGTTTGGTATCATTTTGGTATCGTTTTCAAACCAAACTAATACTGAACCGATACAGAATTGATACCAATGGAAAACTGATAGTTGTACTTATAAACTAACTAAACTAAATCAATACTAAATGAAATGATCCAGATATCAATTATAAGAAATAAAAATCATAGAAAGTTAATGAAATCCAACTGGGTTCACATACGGATTTAAATTGCTAAATTCTTCAAATTTTCAAGTTAACCTCAAATCGAAAACATAAATTTAGAAAAAAAAACTTCAAGAACAATTCAAATGACAAAATAAATTGAAATATAACTTAATAATAGTTGTTTAAATGAAAAGTTTTATACGAAAACTTTACACAATGATGTTAGGAGCTTTCATATTGCAAAATATCGATTTTATCAAAAACTAGGAACTTATGTGAATTAAAAAATCAAATCATTGTTAGCTCAAGAGGTTAATTAAACATTAATCTGTTAAAACTAACTAAGGTTTTTAACATGAGATTTAGATGTGCAAGATTGTTTTATGTGGCAAAAACCTAAAAGGAGGTATTTTCCCTTGTCTAAAACCCTAGGACTCTACCCTACTAGCCCTCATATAAATATCCCTCTCTTCTTTTCTGGCATTACCTTTTAGAAAGCCTACTAAAACCTTAAGGTGAGCTACTCTAAACCTTAAGCCTTTCCTAGTGCTAAATAAGTGAAACTAGCAAAGTATAGCACTAATTAACTCATGTAATGTCTTTAACATGAGGAAAATGGAGAGGATGAAATAGTGTTAGAAGAGGAAGAAGACCCACCACCACAAGAAAACTCGTGTCATGGTAAGCATGAGATTTTGAGATGTTGTAATGTGAATATTTTAACATTTTAAGCTGACTTGGATGAGTTCATACATGTTTGGAGTCTCACGAAATCAAGTTTTAGAGTGATCTTGGAGTCTTAAATTCCCTTCTTAGCTAATGTAAGTGAAAACTATCATTTGGAGTGAGGTAAAACATCAAAACTAACTTATTTTCATGAAATTATGATGGTTTTAGAGTTGGGTTCAACATGGTAGTGTTAAATGGTGTTTTAGGTGTGATTTAAATGTTTGATTTTGTTGGAATGAATTGGAGTGTGATTGATTTTATTGTAGATGATGTTAGAATTGTTAAATGAAGAGTTTCTACAAGGAAGTTTTTAAAATTTTAGAGAAACAATGAATAAGTTGGTGGTTACTATCAAAACTAGATAATTTAGGCTTTCAACTTTGATAAATTATGTTTTAACAAATGGAAGATGAAAATAGATGAATCTAGGCATGAACACGATCGTATGATGCCTTTAAGATCGCCAAAATTTATCCTAAAACATGTATTTGACAAAAATCTCAAGTTTGAACGCGAAATAGCACAAACCAAGAAAAGCATAGCAAGAACACAAAATCATGTTCCGACTATGCTTCTCACTAAGCCTTAAAAACCCAATGAGTCGTGTTTCCTAGAAAAGCACAACATGTACATGATGTCGTATACCTACTCGTGCTTTTCTCTATTCTTGAAACATCTTTGAACCTAGAAAAAGATCTATTTTTCCATAGAACAAGAATTACAATGATAGAATAAGGAAAAATAGCAAAGAGTCATGATTACAACCCTTAAAGATGAAGTCTTGTGATGGAGATCAGGTGGCAACAACCTTAAGGACCAGCTAAGTCAAACAATCCACTTCAAAGCATTAGAGGCCCAATGGCAAGATCCATAACCAAGTGGGTGAATGAAGCTTTGCAAGGATCAATCATAGAGATTCAAGAGAAGGAGGCCAGCCAACAAGACTCCAACACAGGTAACAAGCTTGTCAATATGTTGGAAACAAGTATAGAAGACGAAGGTTGCCGGCTTTCCTTGGAGATTCATCGGCCTTGAATTTCAAAGTTGTACGCCAGCCTCAATGTCGCTAGCTTTCCTAGGTATGGCGCCGGCATATAGCTGGCTTACATAGTGATCAGAAACGACCATAATCGATTTTATTAAAGTTGCCATTAAGGCAGCCAACTTAGATAGTAAAGGACACCGCCTTGATCTTGTAAACTGCTAGCTTATGGCCGGCTTTACCTGGTTCGGGGTGACTTTTCGGATTTCTTTTATTTTTCTTTGTTTGTTGCTTTTCTAAGGCTATTTTGAACCCTATATGAGCTCTTGTACATATATTATCAGAAGACATTAGTTGAATGAAAAATACTTTTGAGAGCTTCTTCCAATTCATGAGGACTTTCTCTTAGTTCTTGAAAAAGAACTTTAATATGATTTCTTCATGAGAGCTTAAGGAGATCAATTAGATAATTAGGTTCCAATCAACAGGTTTGGTTGGGATTTAGGTTCCATTCTTGATAGCGTTGTATCTAATCGACGAGTTTGGTTAGGGTTGCACTCTTGATTGCTCGTTCAAGGGATCCTTGGGGTTCTAATCCAATGTTTGTTGTAGGGTCTTAGGTACCTATACCTAAGGTTCTTATCATCTTGTGATCTCTAATATGCCCTTGCATGTCTCCACTCTCAAATGCCTATTTTTCTCTTTAGGGTTCGTTAAAAAAAAAAAAAAGAAGAATTCGGTGCTATTTATAGGAAAAGACGAATTTGTCTTATGTACGACCATCCTAGTGTTCAAGGCTGTGTACAATGAAAACTAGTGAAAAATGTCTACTAGAGGAAAGAAGGTCGGCTTGTACATCGATGGCCTTGAAATTTTGTCGTCAGCCTAGATAATTAAGCTATCGGCTTTGCATCAAAATTGCTTTTGTCCATTTACTATCCTCTGCACGAGCATCCTGCATGGCTTGTGGATCTCCTTGTGTACTTTAAAAATGTTTGCTAGTCACTTTTTGTCTCCTATACCAGTGTTCTACACAGCTTGTGTTGAGAAATTATGTATGTTGTAAATCTTCCAAATTCCTATTTCTTTATTAAAATCTTCATTAACTCATCCAAAAGTCTTCATTAAACTTAAAATCTTTCTTTATCCCAAATTAATATTTTAACCACATGAGTATCCATTTTTTTTTTTTTTTTTGCTAATTCACATAAAATCTATATAATACTATATGAAAACAATGTGAATAATAAGGGCCTTTAAACACTTATCAAGATACATGCACCTATGTTCCCACCGTTCTTCTCTTTGTTCTAGAAATGCTTTAAGGCCTAGAAGAATATAGGGAGATACATGCAGTCCCCCTTCAATGCCTCTCTCCAACCCTTAAACAAAGAAGGAACATGCACAAAATATGACTGATCTATCCAATAGCGCACTAGAATACGAGGTGATACTATCATGCCTCAAGGGGTACCTTAAACATGGCAGTTCATCATACACAATATTAAAGTCTATGAATAACTACCTTAGTCATGCAAAGACTTCTATATTATGCACAAAAGATATATCATAACAAAGGGAATGCATCAGAGTAGCACAATTTTTATTGATAACAATTAAGTAACAAGGCAAGGGAAATAATTTTCATTAAACATAAAGTAAATTACAAATCTTAGGGCATATCCCATAGTACATATTATATTAGTGTTCCTAGTAGTCTACAAAAATAAAATCTCATCACTTCCATAAAGGCTCAAACATCCATCGATGATTTCCTTAATGTCCCATTCCTTGAATGAAGTCCCAAGCATACATGTTTCCAAAAAAAAAAAAAAAAAAAATCTATGGGAGTGTAAGCTTACAACGTACTTAGTGAGATATTCTTTTTATTCATACAGTAATTCAAATAAGTTTATTAATTTTTACGTATATGCTATGCATGCTGTACAACAACCACATGTTACAAACAATTATGTATGGTATGGGTATCCAGAGACCATACATAGAATAGATTTATGCCCTCTGTATCGATGGTTAAGGAATTGGAATTTAAAGGTCCATACGACTCTTTACTGCTAGTCCCTGAGCATTCTGCTCATAGTGATCGATTGGTGCAGCTCATCCTTGGACTATATCTCTGGTATGCCTTAGTTCCCTAAGAATAAGTATGGCTGCAGGCCTTTTAATTGTACGAATGAGCTTAGCCTCAGACCCTTCTGATTCTTCATATAGGAGTAGCAGTCTTCGACATGTAACTCAATGAATGCAATGTGTATCCATTTAGTTTATATTAAAGCCGAGTAAAATTAAAGTATACTTAATGGTGATCAAACAGGTATCATACACACATAAGTAACATGTGATATTGATGATATACTTAAATAATCATTTATTGGTTTCGATATACTTAGCATCCTTTATCACACAATAATAGAAGCACATACACAAGTACCTATAACCCCATACATATTCATTTTATCTTGTATTTATAAATATAGTGCAACTATCTATAAGCATGAGCAAGGTAATGAAATCATAAGAGAAAACTCACTCGTCCATTAAAGAAATTCTTACTCAAAATAATCCTCCGAAAATGTCACATCAAACTCCTCACTACCTAAATAAAAGAAATACCCATAATGAGTATTTCATTAAAGTTCTACTTAATTTTCTAACTCTATTTATTGTATTCATGTCATTTTTACGGGTTGCAAAAATTATAACTTAAAAAGGCTATGACTTGCTTATTCCAGCTCGAAATTTTACATATTAATAGTTTTTTTCTATCTACTATAAAAGATCTATCTATTTCTGGGGTTATTTTTAACATTTAATGCTATTAAGGTCTCAGAAAAGGATGGTACAAATTCATCCTATAATTCCTAGCCATTAATTCTTGCATTTTCCAAAGTTTTACTTTACTTAGACACCCTATGGCAAACATAAAAATATTATATCTTTGAAAATTATTTAGTATTGACATTAACTCATATTATATGCATGATCCAAGTGATGTTATTTCAAAATAAAACTTTGTAAAACAATCTTTTGTAGGAAGTAGTAATGTTAAGTTTTATGCAAAATCACTTTCTTGACTTGTGATATAATGTGTCATCTTAAATTTTATAAATATGTGACTTAACAAAATTTATGGTTCAATATATACACTGAAGCCTTAAGGGTTTTATATAAAAATTTCGCTATATTTTATATGGTTTTTACTTATTATGACATAATATTCTAAGTATATTTTCCTTTAAATTCTTATTGGGTTTGGTTTTTCAAATAAAGTTTTAATACTTAGGTCTTTAAAGAAATTCATAATTTCATATTTATTTTCAATTCATAAATATTTTGTTTTCATATTAATTTTCCTTTAATTAATTATTTCTAAAGCATGTATTTCTACATGTTAGTGGCTGAAATTTATTCTAGATGGGAACTTCTTAAAAATTGTTTGTAGTTTTGGATAGAGAGACTTATTTTAAGCTTTTGTTTTTGATAAAAAGCGTTTGTTCATGTTTTAAGAGTAGGCTTATGGAAAAAATTGCATAACAAGGAATTATCAATATTTAAATTTTTGGAAAGAATTTTTAATTTGTAATTTCTAATGTGTTGTAAGAGAATTACCTAATTTTATAATCATTATTTTTTTTACACTCACTTAGCTTTATAAAGGTAAATTTATTTTCTAAACTTGACTCTTTATGTTGGTTACTAATTTTACTCTAAGTTGATTTGAATTACAAAATAAATTTAAGTTTGTCATATGGGAGAAATTTGACTTGTTCTTGGTTTTTAGCAAAATATTGTTACATATACTTTAGGAAAAATTTTAAGGAAATTTTACATAAGAAATAATTATTAACATTTTACTTTAAACATTTTTAAATAAAGTGTGGTTGATCAACTATTCTTATTCTTAAAGAAAAAATTCCTAAGAGTTGAAAATTAACTCTCTTGAAAGATAAGTCTCATTTTATGAGATAAGAAATAAATTATACTTTCATTTTAAAATTTTTATTAAGACAACAATATCACTTCATGACTAGCAAATGAATCCAATAGTTATACTAAGAAATATTTTGTTGGCATAAGCTTATGTAGAAATGAATAATAGAAAATCAAATAAGTAAATATAGAGAAAACAAAGATATAGAAGTCTTAGTTTAATATCAAGAGAGAAAACAAAGATATAGAAGTCTTAGTTTAATATCAAGACTTCCTCGAACTTGAATAAATTCTAGTCACTATGAAAATAAAAGGACATAAAATTAAGAAAAACATGGAAGTCTTAGATTTATTTCAAAGCTTCAAGGGACTTAGAAATGGACAAATCCCATATATAAAATAAGAAAAGCAAGAAAATAATTATAAGAGCCTTAGAATTTAGCAAGGCTCCCTGAGACTTGAATAGAGCCAATCTCATAAATAAAGCAAAGTAAATACATAAGAAAATCATTGGAGTCTTAGATTAATTTTCAAGGCTCTTCGAGACTTAGATTATGGACAAGTCTCCTTTTGTTTTGACTTGATTTAGGACAAGTCTAAGACTAGAGATTGACTAGTCTCACTTTTAGCAAGAATTAAGTAATAAGCAATGAAATATGAGCAATAACTAAAAGTTAGATTAGTGAGCTTTTAGGCTTTAAAATATATATATATATACATATACATATACTTAGTATCACATATAAAGTTAAGGTTAGAAACAACAACATAACATAACATAACATAACATAAATGAAATTGTAGAGTTAAATAAGACATGAATAATATGTCATTTCTACATTTCCATTCTCTAGCATAAGCTCATGGGGAATTTTTGGAAACCAAACAGATATATTTTTCATGTTATGTTAACATGAACAAGAAAGGGGCTTAGAGTTTTACCTAGAGTAGAAGATGGATGAAAGAAAAATTTTAGAAGACAAATGTGGGTGTGTTGGAGTGTGTGTGGCATGAATTGCAAGAGGAGGAGGAGAGAGATTTTAATTAAAAAAAAATTGCAAGAGTTTGGTTATGTTTGGGAAAGTATCTATGAAGAATGAAGAAAAGAGGGGGTATTTGTAGAGTTTTGAAGTGGAAAGTAGATGTAATTAAAATAAATGGAAAATAAAATAAATTGTAGGGAAGAGAGAGGGAGATAAATGAATTGTAATGACTAGTAATAACTACTAATTGAATAGTAGACAAGACAAATAAATTATCGATAGTGATAAAAATGCCCGTAAACGAGTTATATCTAATATTTTTAGAAGTTGAAAAATTTTATAACTAATATTTTACGATTTCTTATCTCATTACGAGTCTAGATTGATTGTCGAAATATTTTCATCATTTTACGTATTAGGACCCTAATTTTAGAAATTGATCCTGTTCGATTTCCAAACGAGCGAATTTTTGTTGGATATGATCTTTTTATGTTATAAGACATTATTTCGAATTTAGGTTTTTTAGCATAGTCTTACCGGATCTAAATCCTCTAGATCTTAAGGCAGTCCTAAGTTAGCTTTTAAGGTTTCATTTTCAATTCTGGCTCTAAGATTTACTCGTAATATTATAAAATCTAGGGATTTATGGTTATACTATATTTTTAGTTCAAAAATTAAGTTTACTCTATTTTTTATGATTTATTTAATACTTTACAGCTCTTGAGATTGTCTAATCGAGTTTAGGGCTTCCAACGTTATATGTTGACTTGATTTGATTTTTGGTATTAATTTTAAATCTTTGACTTTAAAATTCACCAAAGGGTCTAATATTTTATAATTTTTTCATTAAATACTATTTGGATATACTATCTCAATTTACATGCTATGGATCAAATAATTGAATTGCTCAATATAAGAATTTTGAGTGGAACGATTATTGAATCTTTGTTTTGTTTTTGAAGGTGCCCTTTTTCTTAAGGTTATGAATGTATTTGATCGTATTTAGAGTTTCCGGAGTTCAGTTTAACTTAGGTAGGTTTTAGGGTTTATGTTTCTATATTAGTTCTAGGATTATTTTCTAAGAATATAAAAAAATTTAGGGGCTTTCAGATACATTCCCTCGTGTATTAGTCGGTTCTTTTCCAGGACCTTCAAAACTTTGCCTTTTCTCACTTGAGTCACATGAAACTTGAGCCATTTCTTCCTTTAACCTTTAGTAACCTTATAAGACCTTCAAGATAGATATTTAGCACGTACTAATACCCTATTTACGTTATACATCATCTAAACACGTTAAGTCCAAATGCCTCACATAAATGAAAGTAACTCATACTTAATAATTAGAATAGGACACTAATGACTATATAAGATTTATGGACTTTAGGAATACATTCTTGAAAAGTCAAGAATTGAGAACTGCAGAGTGTGGCCTACTAAGGGTTAGTTAATGTAAGCCTCAAACCAACCCTGGTCTACATAACTAACTAGATAACTTGGTTAAATGAAACAAATAACCCTTTAAACATTTTTTTGAGTAGATATTGTCACGCCCCGAAGGGTACCCTAAACGTGGCAGTCCGCCACATATAATATCAAGGCTTAAGAATGACTACCTTAGTCATGTGAAAGCCTTAGTATTATATGTAAGGCATCTAGCACGGTAATAGGAGACGCTTTTGGAAAGCATAGTTCAAGCAAGTAAAGATGAACATACAAGAATCCAAAAATAAAATATATTATAACATTAATAACCAAAGGTCTATTACATGATTTCTTAGGGGCATACCCCTGCTAATCCCAAGGATCGTGATAGTCTTTACAACATCCATAATACTACATTAAAGATTTCAAAGGAATTCTAATCTACGTCTTCGAGCAGATTTCCTCCAAAAGCTTCAATATATAAAACTTACACGGATACAAGGAGGCCTCAGGTACCAAAATAGGTGTTCCTAAGAATACAAATATCTATACGGGTTTAAGCTTATGGGCTTAGTGAGTAAATCCCAAAAATTCATACCAAAATAAATTATCAACCAAGTTTATTATTCAAACATAAATGCAACAACCACGTAGAAAACAAGATATATGACTTTCGGGAATTATATGTTGAATGAATTACGCCTTCATTTGGGGTTGGGTATTCAGGCCAATTACACCACAACTTTAAAACACTTTTATAATCTTACCGCTCCTATACTCCATCAAAAACTTGTAGTTATTACAGGCTCCTATAGCTACCATTTACGTAGTTCTTACTGGCTCATACTCGCCAATTACATGATATACTGATTATGTCTACCACCATTATTATACACTTTCCCCCCAATTGTATAGTAGCGAATGAAATGTGACTCACATATGAAGTGTATGCATAATTTCTTAATTTAAAGTCTAGTAGTTATATTTATCTTCTTTCAAGTGAGCAACCAATTTCAAACACTTCAAGATAGTAATGTGCAATCAACTTTATTACCAAAAAATCAAGTTTCGATATACTTAATATTCTTTCAACATGTTATCATACAACTTCCATTTGATTTTTGCCTAAATTCTAGTGCAACTAATTTTACAAGCACAATCATAAGTATGAAAAATAACGGGAAATAAACTTACTCAGCCATGATGACCCCTTTCTTGAAATGGATGAGTCATTCGGGATTTCCACTAATTGTAGTAATCTTCGGGATACGAACAATCCTCCTCAAGATTATCTAATCAAGAAGAATACCAAAAATGAGTATTTCATGAAGATTCTTCTTGAAGATTCTAAACTTTTCTTAAAATCGCGGTAAAATCGTATAAGAGGAAATTCCAACTTAAAATGGCCGTAACTTGCTCATTTTAACTCGGAATTTCGCATATAATACACCGTTTTCTACCTACTCGAAAAGATCTATGCATTTCAAGCTTATTTTATAAAATTAAGGCGTTTGGGTCCCGAAAAAGCAGCGACCAAGTTTGCCACGAATTTGCAAAAAAACTTGTTTTCCTTCTTGTAAATAAAGCTCATTTGAAAAGATGAATATTCCAAGTATTTTGCAAAATTTTTGAAAGGCATATATGTATATATAATGGGTCATAACAAATGTATGAAGTAAATGAAGTTGTCTCAACTTATGAAAAAGTAAAGTTTTTAAAAGATTTGAACCTTGAGATTTTTGCTGGAATATTCATTTTACTTTTGAAAAGGTCTTGAGTTATTTAAGATGAATATTCCTTTTTTTTTTTTTTTCTAAATTTAATCTCTTATAATTATTTTAAATTCCTAAGGAGTGGTTTTATTTTCTAAACTTAGATTCCAACAACTTTTAAAAGTAATAAAATGATTTTTTTTTTTTTTTGTTTCTTGTAATGTTTCCAAAAGAATTTCCAATACTTGATGAAAAATAAGTTTTTATAAAACCTTTTGTTTAATTAAGAAAAATCATTTCTAAGCATGTTCATGAGTTTTTAAGAAATATATTTTCTACATTTATTTTAAAAAGAACCTTTAGTTTAAGAAAATACTTTCCTCATTTATTTTTGTTGAGACAAAAACATTATGTTCATGCATGAATATGAACCATAAACTATAGAAATACAAAGGAACATAATAACTTGAAAGATTAAGCAAATGAGAAAGTAAATCAAGTATTGGGACCTTAGCTTCATCAAGGTACCTCGAGACTAAGAAAAGACTAGTCCCAAAAAGAAAAGAAAAGAAAATGTTTTGACTTGATGAGGACAAGTCTAAGACTAGAAAGACTAGTCTTAAGAACAACTTGAAATTAAATAAATTGCATGAAGTAAATAAATTGCAAGACAATGAGCTTATATGCTCTAAATATTATATATAGCTATGAATATTTAGATATGAACATAAAGAAATATAAAGAAACATAAAGGAACATAAAGGAATTGATATTATGAACAAAAACAAAGTATGAACCTATTGTTGCTTTCTTAACCTTCATGGTTTTGGAAAACATACATTAAGTTCATACTAAGTGGATGAACATAGGAATTTCTTGAAGAATCTTACCTAAAAGAGATGAACTAAAGAGAGCTTCTTGGAAGAGAGTTCTTGAGAGATTTTGAGGAGTAACTTTAGAAATGAAGAAGTATGAAAGAATGAAATATGAGGGGGTATTTATAGGAAAATGTGGGAGATAATTTGTATCAATTAAATAAAGTAAAAAAATAAAACAAATTGGGCACAATAAAGGGGTGGCCGACGCAAAAGAGATGAGGGAGAGAGAAAATTATTTTTTTTTTGTTATTTGTTAATTAAAAGTAAGAAATGAAATATGTGAAATCGTATTGGAAATGAAAATATGTAAGAAATAGGTGTATGGGTTGTAAGAGTAGGTTGTAAGAAAAAGTAGAGATAGATGAATAGTGTAGAATAGTAGAAAATAGTGTAATGTAAAAGTAGACATGACAATTAATGCCGTAGTAAGAAAATACGCGTATAAATGCGATATATGGTATTTTTAGCTACCGAAAAATTATGAAATTGATATTTTTAGAAATCTTATATTTTTACAAGTCTAACGGTATATTCAAAATATTTTTATTATTCTGAGTCCAGAGACATTTTTTTCAAGAACTGTGTTCGATCGGGTTCAAAGGACACTCGAATTTTGTAAAACTGATATTTTTATATATCTTATAGTTATTCTAAACTATTATAGCTAATTATTCCCACTTTGTTTTCTAAGGCTAGAGAAAAACGGCAATGCCGAACTTAAGCAGTTACAGTAAACTAGGGTTTTGTTGACTCTGGAAAATCCGGTTGACTTCTGATTAGGGTTTAAACTATAATTCGAATCTAAAAATTTCAGGGATTTACAACCTACCCCCCCTAAAGAAAGTTTTGTCCTCAAACTTGAAATTCGTACCTGAATCTTCAAAGAGATTTGGGTATTTCTTTCGGATCCCATCCTCGGCTTCCCAAGTAACCTCTTCTTGCGAATGATTCTTCCATAACACCTTAACATATCAGATTTCCTTGTTTCTCAGCTTTTGAGCCTTTTGATCCAGAATTTGAACTGGGTGCTCCTCATAAGTCAAGTTCCTTTCAACTTGACTGGTTCAAGTTCTACAATCCGATCAGGGTCGGAGATATGCTTTCTTAGTACTGAGATATGGAAGACATTATGTACTCCCGACAGGTTTGGTGGTAACGCCAAGCGATAAGCCAAATCTCCTACTCGTTTGAGGATTTCGAAAGGTCCGATATACCTTGGGCTTAGCTTTCCTCGAGCCCGTATACGATGAATACTCTTTATCGGATTCACTTTTAGGTACACATGATCACCAACGTTAAACTCAAGGATTCGCCGTTTTTTATATCTGCCCAACTTTTCTGTCTATCTTGGGCCTCTTTCATCCTTTGCTGAATAATCCTGACCTTATATGAGGTGTCTTGGATGAGATCTGATCCAATTGTTAACTTTTCCACATTATCCTAAAATAGAGGTGATCTATACCTTCTTCCATACAAAGCTTCGTACGGTGGCATCTTAATTATTGAATGATAGCTGTTGTTGTAAGCAAACTCTACTAAAGGTAGATGTGCTTCCCAACTTCCTTTGAGTTCCATAACACAAGCTCTCAACATGTCTTCCAAGGTCTGGATAGTTCGCTCTTATTGTCCATCAGTTTGTGGATGATAAGCTGTACTGAAATGTAACTTAGTTCCTATACACTTCTAAAGACTCATCCAGAATTTTGATACGAATCGAGGATCTCGATCCGATACAATTACTGCTGGAACTCCATGCAGTCTCACAATCTCCCTTACATATAGCTGGGCCAACTTCTCCATTGAGTAGGTCATGTTGATGGGGATGAAGTGTGCTGACTTAGTGAGTCGATCCACTATTACCCATATGGCATCATATTCAGCTGATGTTCGGGGTAATCCACATACGAAGTCCATTGTAATTTGTGTCACGCCCCGAGGGTACCCTAGTAGTAATAAACAAGTTACACTTGAATATTATCACTAGATTACCTTCAGGGAATGACAGGTTTTTAAAGCAACAGGATCTTTTAAGTTGCTTGATAAGAAATAACAAATATATGAGAGAAATGATTTAGTGAATAACCATAACAAACTATTACAAACCATATATCTCTATTGAAGTATACAACTAAATAATCTACTCTAAAAGTACATGACCATCAAACTAAAAATAAATCTGTAGACTTCTAGCTTCAAGCTCTTACCGGAGCCATATTCCTGGATGTAACTAACCAGGGACGTAATGTGAACCTGAAAAGACTGTAGGAGTATGAGCGAAACCACAGCTCAGTGAATAATCAGACATACCATACATCACACAAGTCATTAACCAATCATATGCAATGCAATCACTCAGCCTATGTTACAGATACAAGTTTGGATAATCTAGAATCCAAACAGGAAAAAGATTTGTGCCCTCTTTTTAATGGGTTGAAGAACAAAACTCAATGACCCACACCCCAAGAGAGACTAAGTACACAGGAGAATCAACGATTTCTCGTTTTAATGTTATCACTTTAAATATAGTGGCTTCCACAAACCATCTCCTGCAATCCCCTTAGAAACTCCCTAAGTATTAATCATTTCAAAGCGATTCTACGGGCGACGTTCTTCGGTGCCTTTTAGTTCCTCATAGGACCGCCAGACCAAAGAAACCTTGGAAGACTCACACATTGGATCAACCAAGCAAAAACAAGATCCGAATATTAATACGTAGCAGGCGGTCACAACCATATATGCAATAATGCAATTCGTGTAATGCATGTCCATATTATTTGTTAAGTCAAAAAGTCTTAATCAATTTCGAGGTGACCATATATTACACACAATTAACATTACACTATTGCACAATACCAACCATTGTGTTATCGTTTGTATAAAGATATTTTAGCAATCATACAATCATATCATATCAATCTTTCAACAAACACTCATTTGTTTATCTTGCATTACATATTCAACTATTTACAATCACAATCAGTACAATATGACTGAATTACTCACCTGCTCATACCAACTTAGTCGTAGTAGACCACTGGTAGATCTTCTAATGAGTCAACTTCACCTATTTAAACAAAATATTCGTCAATATTATCTAGCTAAATTCCCACATGTGCCTTGTGTCCTAGACTCGATATTAATACTTAGTATCGTCGGGTTTTTCCTATTTTTATCTCACATAATTGTTTAGTTATTTTTAGAAGTCACATTGCTCAAGAAATTAACTTATTTCAATTTCCATTCTTATATACATTATCTTGTTAAAACAAATATTAGACTAATAATACTTCATTTAATTCTAAATATTTTCTTAATTCTAGGGTTTCCAAAAGTTAATAGATATAAATTTTAAATAAACTAAAATACTTGTATTGAAGTCATTATCTAATACATATTTATATAACCAACACATATACATACTTAGTAGATATATTATATATATATATATATATATATTAAATTTGGTTTAGGTCAGAAAAGCTTTTATTGGAAAAATTTTAGCTGTAAGCCGGCTCAAGGCCGCCGGCCTAAATCCCCAGGTGCCGGTGTAAAATCATTTTAAGGAAAATTTACTTATCGAAAGCACCGGTGTTGAAAGCTGCCGGCTTACAACGTACGCCTGCCCTACGCCGCCGGCTTAGATCTCCAGGTAGCCAGCTTACGTCGTATTTTACGTGAAAATTAATTTTACGTAGCCACTGTTTAAGTGTAAGCCGCCTATGAGCCGCCGGCCTATCCATGTAAGCCGCCGGCGTACATAGTTTACACTGCCGGCCTTAAGGCAGCGTTATACTGTTCATCGTCTTCTTCCTCGGTTCGATTCTTTTTCTTTGATTTTTATACGTTAAAAACTTACTTAAACTACTCCTAACTGTTTATATATCATATGTAAGGACATACAACAACTTTTAACACGTTTAAACACATAAACATATGGATTTCGATTTTGTAAAAGTAAAACTAGGGTTTTGAAGTTTTACCTCGTTGGAGCTCTTTGAGTGCAATCCGACGCTTGTGTTCGTGGTTAATATGTTCCTAGGATGATTTTAAGTCAGATGCAATTCATATAATCGAACGAAAATCCTTTGAATTATGTCAACTTACCTTTGAGCTCGTTTTTGAGGGTTTTGGCTTTGTTTTTCTTTTGATCCGAATTTATGTTTTATGCTCTGTTTGTTCTTTGTTTCTAGTTCGTTTGGTTGTTGTTTGGGAAGTGATTTCGTTCTGGAAGAGGTGAGAAATTATGGAGTTTGTTTGCTTCTCCATTAAGATCCTTTATTACATATATATACAAAAGAGAGAAGAAGAGGTCGCGGCTGTTTCTCCTCCGTTTTCCTTCGAATTTCATCCTCCGTAAGCTGTTATTTTCCCAGCATTAAATGTTGATATGAGCTGTCAATAATTGATTGGTTTGGTAGTTGTTTTTGTTGACAATTTTGGGTCAATCATTGAGAAGTTTCGGCTCCTTCTTCCTCTTTGCATATCCACCGAAATCCAGCCGAGATTCATACATATATATATTAGTCTATTTATTTAGTTAAAGTTTGAGTTAATTATACGGGTTATACGGGTATATATTAGCTAGTATTTGGAAGTTTTCGTGTAAAAGTATGAGCATAAAGTTGTATAAAACACTTAGATTTCCAAATAATACAAATTTAGGTTATATATATACGTAGTTAATTTATTCATAAAATTTCATCTCCCGCGATTTGGATTTCTTAAGTTCATTGGGTCAATTTTTGTTTCAGGCTCCGATAGTTCAAGAAAACTCGGTTTAGGACAATAGTGTGATCCGATTATTTATTTGAAGTTTAGATTTTGATTTATTTGTCAGTTTATATTTCCGTTGTGTACTTAAAATCTTGACAATTCATTTTTGGATCATCATTTTCTAGTTATAAGCATAAATAATCAATTAAGTAAAATTGAGCTTAAAACAGAAACTAAACTATATTTATATCTATAGTTTTGATACTAAATATAAATTCTTATTAATAGCTTTTAAATTTAACTAGGAATCTCAAAATTAGGGTTTAGGTCTAAATATAGACTCATTACTACTCGTTATTCTAATTCTGAATCATTATCGAGATCAAAACAATCATCTAATCTTTATATTCACATTTTCTATTTAAATCTATTAGTATACTAGGTTTCGGGTCTAGATATTACATCATATCTTGAATTAGTTATTCAAGACACAAGATTTTGTTTTCGGTATTAACTAGGGTTAAAGAATCTCTTATTCGATTCCTAAATCTTTCATTCATCCAAAAATCTAAGTATTAGCCTATTATTAGACTTCACTCATAATCTAAATTTATTAACTAGTTTATATAATCTATTTTGCAGTCGGATACTAATGTGAAAAATTCCCGGGGTTTACAATTTGATCCCATTTCCATTCTGGTATGGTCAATGGTTTCAAAAGTCCTCCTGGCCTTTGGTGTTCAATCTTTACTTGTTGACATATGGGACACTTCATTACGAATTCAGCTACGTCCTTTTTCATACCATTCCACCAAAAGCGACTTTAAGGTCTTGGTACATCTTGGTACCACCGGGTGCATGGTATATCCCGAGTTGTGCCTCATCATATTTCCTTTTTCATCTCCTCATCATTCGGTACACATAATCTTCCCTTCATTCTTACTACATCCTCCTCATCTATCTCAAAATCATCATACTTCCTCCTTGTATCTCACTTTTCAACTTTTGTATGACTTCATCATATCGTTGAGATTCTTTGATTCTTTCTATCAGTTGGCTCCATTACCAAATGGGAAATTTCTATTTCCGCACTTTGCCCACAAATTCGATGCTCAATCTCTCGAATTCCTTTATAAGTTCTTTTTGAGTTGTGAGCATGGCTGCAACTTCTCCGTGGTTCTTCCGACTCAAAGCGTCTGCTACCGCATTCACTCTTCCAGGGCAATAATTTATTCCAAGATCATAGTCTTTGATCAACTCCAACCATCTCCTTTGCCTCATATTCAATTCCTTTTGTGTAAATAAATACTTGAGGCTCTTATGGTCCGTATAAATCTCGCATCTCTGTCCATATAGGTAGTGCCTCCAAAGCTTGAGAGCGAAGACAACTGCGGCTAACTCAAGATCATGTCGGGTAATTTTGTTCATGCGGCCTCAACTGCCGTGAAGCATAAGCAATTACTTCCCTTCTTGCATAAGCACGCATCCTAAGCCATTTCTTGACGCATCACTATGGACGGTATATGGCTTTTCTGGATCAGGTAAGGTTAAAATTGGAGCAGATACCAACCGTTGCTTTAACTCTTGGAAACTTTGTTCCTCTTCTCATTCCAAATGAATCTTTCATTTTCTGGGTCAACTGAGTTAGTGGCTTAGCTATTTTTGAGAAATCTTGCACAAACTTCCTGTAATAGCCAGCTAATCCAAGAAAACTTCTAATCTCAGTCACCGTCCTTGGTTGTTTCCATTCCATTACGGCCTTAATCTTTTCAGGATCTACTGATATTCCTTTCCCTGAGATAACATGTCCTAGAAAAGATATTTGGTCCAACCAAAAGTCACACTTGGATAATTTGGCATATAACTTGTGCTCCCTTAAGGTTTGTAATGCCATTCTTAGATGTTCTTTGTGTTGCTCCCGTGTTTTAGAATAGACCAAAATATCATCAATGAAGACAATCACGCATTTATCCAAGAGCGGCTTATACACCCGATTCATCAAGTCCATGAAAGCAGCTGGTGCATTAGTTAATCCAAATGGCATAACCATGAACTCATAGTGTCCATACCGAGTTCTGAAAGCGGTCTTTGACACATCCTCTGGTTTTATCCTCAGCTGGTGGTATCCAGATCTCAAATCAATGCGTGAGAATACACTTGCTCCTTGTAGTTGGTCAAAGAGATCGTCAATCCTTGGCAATGGATACTTATTCTTTATAGTGACCTTATTGAGTTCTCGATAATCAATACACAACCTCATCGATCCATCTTTCTTCTTTACGAATAATACCGGAGCTCCCCAAGGTGAGACACTTGGTCTAACAAATCCTTGGTCAAGCAATTCTTGTAATTGCTTCTTAAGTTCCTTGAGCTCAACGGGTGCCATTCGGTATGGTGCCTTGGATATGGGTTCTGTTTTTGGCATCAAATCGATCTCAAAATCGATTTCTCGTTTTGGGGTAACCCAGGCAATTCTTCTGGAAAAACATCGAGAATCATTAACGATGGGGATGTCGTCAATGTTGGGTCTTTCCTTTCCTCCTCCGTACTTCCCACATAACTTTCAACTCCTTCCTCAACTTCTTCAATTACTCGAACGAACTTAACTCCAAACTTTTAGAAGTTGCGGATTCTCCCAAAAACGTAGCTTTCTTCCCGTCTTGTCCCATGAATTCCACCTTTTTATTTCTACAATCTACCTTTGCTTCCACCATGGACAACCAACTCATTCCGAGAATCACTTCGTACTTGCTGATTTCTATTACTATAAGATCGGTAGTTGCTTCATGGCCTTGTATCTTCATGGGGCAATTCCTTATTACTTCTTTGGTAGTCACCACACTACCGGTGGGGGTTTTTATACGAAAACTTGTTGTGGTTGTGGTGATAGGTAAACCGGTCTTCAAGGCTATACTAGCGGCAATAAAGGAATGTGTTGCACCGGTATCGAAGAGGGTATAAGCGGTTAGGTCCCCTATTTGTATGGTTCCTGCGTTCAAGACGCGTGTTACTATTCTTATTGTCTTTATAAGGTTCCCTAGACATCTATTATTTCCAACATACATCATAACTTTATACTCAACAGATATCAAAACAAACAGATATTTTAAAGGTTGAGGCTAACCTGTAACCAAGCTATAGTCATACTCCTCTCCATGGTCCAGGGCAGCCAACTCTACTCCTTCTTCGGCATCCTCCTCACAAACCCATTGCCCTTCAAGGTTGTAAATTCTCAGCCCATGCATAGATGATGCCGAGCGACTTCCGCTTCCATTCCCACTCCTTGTCGGGGCAAGTCCTCCTGAAGATCCAACAGGTCGATTTGTTGTGAGATTTCTTTGGGGACACTCGTTGGCAAAATGTCCCATTTGCTTGCATACGAAACAAGTCGTAGAAGCTTTCTTTGGGCAATCCGGAATCTTATGGCTCGGGTCACCACAGAAATAACATTTTTCTGGAGAAGGGGGCATCTCTTCGGATAGTGCGCCCTTTGCATTTCCAACAACTTACTGCTGCCTTGGAATTATCCTTTTCCACTGAAATTTCCCTTAAAGTGCTAATTGGTTTAAACCTCTTAGAAGGGAAATTGGAGCTTGTTCCTGGTTGAAATTTCCTTCCAAACACATGCACTTTCTTCTCAGAAGTCCCAGCTTTCCTTTTCTTGGCCCCTTCAACAATTCTTGCTCTTTCAACCAATTCTCTGAAGGTGCGGATGTCAAACTCTTCTAACCGCATCCTTAAGTCCTCATCTAACCCATTCAGGAACACTTGTCGTTTCAGCTCCTCACTATACTTATAAGAATCCGGAGCATACTGCAGGAGTCGGCTGAATTCCGTCTCATATTGTTCTATGGATTTTCCTTTCTGGGATATGTGCAAGAAATCCGCACTATACCTTACTCTTAAACTTCCAGGGAAATAATTTTCCAGAAACTCATTCCGAAACATATCCAGGTGATAGGTGGCGGCAATTCCCTACTCTTGGACTCCCACCAGACGCGGGCATTAAACCTCAACATATAGGTACCATAGCTTATTCGAAGATGATGAGGAACTTCATAGGCGCAAAAGATCGTTCTATCTGCGAGCCAATCTTCAGCTTCATCTGGTTTCCCAAAAGCTCCGTCAAAGTAACGGTTACTTTTGATAAAATCTGGGAGTGAAGTTCTGTATGGTCGAGGTGGTGGCGGAGGCGGCAAGGGTGCTGTATGTGATTGAGCATCAGGTGCTGCTGGTCCATGTACAGATGCTTGAGGTGCCTGCTGGGGTGGTGCTTGAGCTGGTGCCTGTGGTGGCATATTCCTCTGTTGTTGTTGAACTAACACATTAAGAAGCTGTGTTAATTGACCCAGAGTGGCTTGGAGATCGCCTTGCGGGTTTGGGGCAGGAGCCACAGGGGTACTTCTGGTTGGTTAACTTCTTCAGGCGGGTTATTCGATGCCTGCCTCATCCTCGGTCGTCCCCTTCTAGGTCGGCTGTTTTAATCGTTTACGTAAATACTAGATTATTAAGTCTTTTACATATAAGTTACGGAAATTGCGGAGCTTTTAAGAAATAAACATGTAAAGAAATATCATACAAAAAAGTTTAAGCAACTAAATCAAGAGATGAAATTTGTTTAAACCAAAATATTTAATTAAAAAGCATAGAAGGAATGAAATCCTATACATAAAGAAATCAAGGTTTACATAAGAAATTCAAAATACAACAAATATTAAACACTTTTTCGAAAACATAAGTTAAACTACTGATCGATCCTATATCCTAAGTCGATCTGGACACATGGGATTACTCATGTGGATCCTTCTTCTTTGATCTTTCTTCATGGTGAGGGAGTTGCATTACGATGGTTGGAACAAGAAGTCGTCCTTGGCCTCTTAGTTACGAACAGCTTCAAGTAGCTTCGGACCATCATTCCTTTTCCTTTGCGGGAGGGTCGATTCCTAGACGTACTTGGCTCCCGTTGATCAA
This sequence comes from Combretum micranthum, assembly GCA_024138025.1. NCBI lineage: Eukaryota > Viridiplantae > Streptophyta > Magnoliopsida > Myrtales > Combretaceae > Combretum > Combretum micranthum. Next base: position 307,854 of record JAMXBD010001376.1, on the reverse strand, counting down.
ACTCCGTCTGTGACGCACGCTCTTCATCAGATACTTCCATCACTTCATTCTTGGTCAGGTCTCTTATGTGAGATCGTCTTTGATTCGGGATGTTCTCATCAGGCCATTTGAAATCTTGACTAGCTTTATGTTGGTTGGAAATATCCTCATCCCGTTCATGATCTGCTGGCTCATCGTAGGCATAGATATATAACCGGCCTATGGAATTCCAAGTTCGAAAATCGGGAAAACTGGACGTCTATCGTTTCGGAAAATGAACGTAGCTTCTTGGAGCATAGGGGTGTGGTTGTAATGGCACGTGAGTCGTTCCATACCGTAAGAAACTTCTACATCATTCTAATAGGGCAAGCTCCTTACATAGGCTTCTTACTTTTAACTGGTAGTCCACAAAGGTTTCATCACTTCTTAAGTTCAAGCATTGGCCTTAATTCTAACTTATCCAAGAGTAAGCTATAAAAGATAAGGGAGGTCATTAATTTCCCTTTTTGAGAAATTCTAGACTTATCTAATCTTATCTAAGTCCTTTCTCCATAAACATATCTATCTTTCTCTATTCTAGATTTATTTCTAATACCTTTATTCCTATAAACTTGTTGCTCTGATAACAACTTAAACTATCACGCCCCGAAGGGTACCCTAAACTTGGCAGTCCGCCACATATAATATCAAGGCTTAAGAATGACTACCTTAGTCATGCGAAAGCCTTAGTATTATATGTAAGGCATCTAGCACGGTAATAGGAAACGCTTTTGGGAAGCATAGTTCAAGCAAGTAAAGATGAACATACAAGAATCCAGAAATAAAATATATTATAACATTAATAACCAAAGGTCTATTACATGTTTCTTAGGGGCATACCCCCGCTAATCCCAAGGATCGTGATAGTCTTTACAACATCCAAAATACTACATTAAAGATTTCAAAGGAATTCTAATCTACATCTTCAAGCAGATTTCCTCCAAAAGCTTCAATATATAAAACTTACACGGATACAGGGAGGCCTCAGGTACAAAAATAGGTGTTCCTGAGAATACAAATATCTATAGGGGTTTAAGCTTATGGGCTCAGTGAGAAAATACCAAAAATTCATACCCAAAATAAATTATCAACCAAGTTTATTATTCAAACATATGGAATGCAACAACCACGTGAGCATACAAGATATATGACTTTTCGGGAATCATATGTTGAATGAATCACGCTCTTCATTCGGGGTTGGGTATTCAGGCCAATTACAGCCACAACTATTAAAACACTTTTATAGATCTTACCAGCTCCTATACGCCATAAAAAAACTTGTAGTTATTACAGGCTCCTATCAGCCACCAATTTACGTAGTTCTTACTGGCTCCTACTTGCCACTTACATGATATACTAGTTATGTCTACCACCACTATTATACACTTGTCCCACCAATTGTATAGTAGCGAATGAAATGTGACTCACATATGAAGTGTATGCATAATTTCTTAATTTAAAGTCTAGTAGTTATATTTATCTTCTTTCAAGTGAGCAACCAATTTCAAACACTTCAAGATAGTAATGTACAATCAACTTTATTACAAACAAATCAAGTTTCGATATACTTAATATTCTTTCAACATGTTATCATACAACTTCCATTTGATTTTTGCCTAAATTCTAGTGAAACTAATTTTACAAGCACAATCATAAGTATGAAAAATAATGGGAAATAAACTCACTCAGCCATGATGACCCGTTTTTTGAAATGGATGAGTCGTTCGGGATTTCCACTAATCATAGTAATCTTCGGGATACGAACAATCCTCCTCGAGATTATCTAATCAAGAAGAATACCGAAAATGAGTATTTCATGAAGATTCTCTTCTTGAAGATTCTAAACTTTTCTTAAAATCGCGGTAAAATCGTATAAGAGGAAATTCCAACTTAAAATGGCTGTAACTTGCTCATTTTAACTCGAAATTTCTCATATAATATACCATTTTCTACCTACTAGAAAAGATCTATGCATTTCTAAGCTTATTTTCATAAAATTAAGTCGTTTCCATCCCGATAAAGCAGTGACCAGGTTTGCCACGAATTTGCAAAAAAACTTGTTTTCCTTCTTGTAAATAAAGCTCATTTGAAAAGATGAATATTCCAAGTATTTTGTAAAATTTTTGAAAGGTATATACATATATGTAATGACTCATAACAAATGTATGAAGTAAATGAAGTTGTCTCAACTTATGAAAAAGTAAAGTTTTTAAAAGATTTGAACCTTGAGATTTTTGTTGGAATATTCATTTTACTTTTTAAAAGGTCTTGAGTTATTTGAGATGAATATTCCTTTTTTTTTTTCTAAATTTAATCTCTTATAATTATTTTAAATTCCTAAGGAGTGGTTTTAATTTCTAAACTTAGATTCCAACAACTTTTAAAAGTAATAAAATGATTTTTTTTTTGTTTCTTGTAATGTTTCCAAAAGAATTTCCAATACTTGATGAAAAATAAGTTTTTATAAAACCTTTTTTCTAATTAAGAAAAATCATTTCTAAGCATGTTCATGAGTTTTTAAGAAATCTATTTTCTACATTTATTTTAAAAAGAACCTTTAGTTTAAGAAAACACTTTCCTCATTTATTTTTGTTGAGACAAAAACATTATGTTCATGCATGAATATGAACCATAAACTATAGAAATATAAAGGAACATAATAACTTGAAAGATTAAGAAAATGAGAAAGTAAATCAAGTATTGGGACCTTAGCTTCATCAAGGTACCCCGAGACTAAGAAAAGACTAGTCCCGAAAAGAAAAGAAAAGAAAAGAAAATGTTTTGACTTGATGAGGACAAGTCTAAGACTAGAAAGACTAGTCTTAAGAATAACTTGAAATTAAATAAATTGCAATAAAGTAAATAAATTGCAAGACAATGAGCTTATATGCTCTAAATATTATATACATAGCTATGAATATTTAGATATGAACATAAAGAAATATAAAGAAACATAAAGGAACATAAAGGAATTGATATTATGAACAAAAACAAAGTATGAACCTATTGTTGCTTTCTTAACCTTCATGGTTTTGAAAAACATACATTAAGTTCATACTGAGTAGATGAACATAGGAATTTCTTGAAGAATCTTTACCTAAAAGAGATGAACTAAAGAGAGCATCTTGGAAGAGAGTTCTTGAGAGATTTCGAGAGAGTAACTTTAGAAATGAAGAAGTGTGAAAGAAGTGAAAGTATGAGGGGGTATTTATAGGAAAATGTGGGAGATAATTTGTATCAATTAAATAACGTAAAAAATAAAACAAATTGGGCACAATAAAAGGGGTGGCCGGCGCAAAAGAGAGGGGTGAGGGAGAGAGAAAATTATTTTTTTGTTATTTGTTAATTAAAAGTAAGAAATGAAATATGTGAAATTGTATTGGAAATGAAAATGTGTAAGAAATAGGTGTATGGGTTGTAAGAGTAGGTTGTAAGAAAAAGTAGAGATAGATGAATAGTGTAGAATAGTAGAAAATAGTGTAATGTAAAAGTAGACATGATAATTAAATGCCGGTAGTAAGAAAATACGCGTATAAATGCGATATCTGATATTTTTAGCTACCGAAAAATTATGAAATTGATATTTTTGGAAATCTTATATTTTTACGAGTCTAACGGTATATTCAGAATATTTTTACTATTCCGAGTCCCGAGACATTTTTTTCAAGAACTATGTCCGATCGGGTTCAAAGGACACTCGAATTTTGTAAAACTGATATTTTTATATATCCTATAGTTATTCTGAACTATTCTAGCTAATTATTCCCACTTCATTTTCTAGGGATAGAGAAAACGGCAATGCCGGACTTAGGCGGTTACGGTAAACTAGGGTTTTGTTGACTCTGGAAAATCCGGTTGACTTCCGATTAGGGTTTAAACTATAATTCGAATCCAAAAATTTTGGGGATTTATAGATATTGTTAAAATAAAGTGGCCTAAAAATAATAAATAACATAAAGGAAATAAAAGGTAATTTATATTGAACTAACTCCCAATTTCAATTATGAGTAGTTATTAGACATCGAGCTTCAAAAAGGGATTTGAAAGCTCAAACCAAATGACAGGTACGTAGTAATTGCGTGTTGCTTGCTACGATAGTTTTAATAACTAGATTAAGAATGTGAACTTAACTTAATTGAGTATTGATTGCTACTTGGCCACTTACTCTAGGAGTAGTAACCCCAAGACTAGGTTGCAAGCCTGATTGCAACTTCAAGATGATGTGGTAGTTTAGGCACTTAGGCCCTTATGGATGCACTATTGGGCTCAGCGGGTAGTTGGCAGGGAAATTTTAAACTTGTGATTCAATAAGGAATTAGAGATATGTGAGATGACCCGAATAGATGGTGACGTACAAGATGTAGGTTTCATTAGTTTTCATGAAAGAGTTTTATTGTAATCATATTTCGTTATAAACTTGGATAATTGTAACCAAATAACTAACAAATACTTTCATTTGAATTGATATGGACCTTTAAATCCAAAAGTTTTGTTTTTGAGTTGTATTCTTTTGATTGGCCCTATAGGCATTGTTTATAAATGATTATTATCTTATATGCATTTTCTAAATAGGTTAAATCTTATAGGTTTTGACAAACCTGAATCATGGATAAATAGACAACACTCTACCAAAAATTTTATAAAAATTAATATCAATTTCTTAAATTAAAACTTAATTAGAAACTCATTCAGTAATGGAATGCCTTACACAGAGCACTTAAAGGTGATATGTGTGGTATAACTATCATGCCATGCGTAGTGAGGGCGAGACTGTTATGGAATTGATATTGATATGAGATCGATAACTTACCAAAACAGATCTAATATAGATAAAAATCCAACAATCCAAAAAAGCCTAATAGCACTACTTAAAATTGAATTAAGTTCCATAAAATCATAAGATATAAGCTTGGCTATTGCCCATAATTCTACTAAAGAACATAATATGGCTAAGCTTCCAAGAAAATTCTACTATCTGCTACCCCAAATTATCTCTAAAAATAGCTACTATAGTAGCCACCCCTATGGCTGAAACTAAAGCATCTGTGTTTAATTTAATGTAATCCATTTTAGGTAGAGATCATTTAAGAATATAAATAGATGAGGAAGATTATATGTTCCTATCTTTACAATAAGCCCAGTACTCACTTCCTAAAGTCTGAATATGCCAATGCAAGGTGCTGAAGCATGATGATTTTGCATGACAATACTAATTCTATAACTCCAAATTATCCAAAACAGCAAACCTAAATAAAATAGAATGTGGAACTGTCCTATTTCTCATATCAGATTTTTTGAAAGTAGCATCTAGTCTCATCTAATCAAATATATTCAAGTGAGAGCCTTCAATAACAGTACTTTCCATGCCAAATTTTCCCATATGTTTCTTAACTCAAGGCAATCCTTCAAGGCATGTAATGCATCTTCCTCTTGCAAAGAGCAGTTTAGAAAATTATAATTTGAATTAAACATTTTGTTTAATTGACTTTCTATTAGTAATGCATGATTCAAAATTCTCTAAATAAAAGACTTACATTAAGGACTATGATAAGAAGACCATAACTATTTCAAAGAAGAGTGTATTGCATCCTTAGCACAAACATTTTTCAATTGAATTGCTTTATATAAGTTAGAAAGGCCAGGGACAGTTCTTATACTATTATGAAATAAAGATTGATCATCCATATTATTTATTAAAGCATAAGAACCAAAATGTTGTAGCATAAAGTTTGGAATTTGAAATCCAAGTTTGTTTTCGCCAAAAGTAAATTCATCTACATAACGTTCTCCTACTAAAAAGATTCATAACAAAGTAATGAATGGGACCATGAATTGGATTTCAAATAGGAACATGGCCTTTCCAAATATCAAACCAAAAATTTATATTTTTCCCATTGCCAAGTAGCATTATTTTTTTCTCCCTAATATAATTCAAATCTAGTGCAATTTCTTTCCAAAAAGGTGAATGATACACTTACTCAATGTAGTTCATACACTTTACTCCATATAGTTGAACCCATACGAAATTCATGAGCTCTTTTAAAAGCACATGCTTGATTCCCTAAAGCCAAATTGTGGATATCCAGCCCTCCTACATCTTTAAGCTTTGCAATTTTTGACCATTTAATTTGATGTGCCAAAGGAGAGGATGAATTACTTGACTAGAAAAAAAAAAAAGAAGTTGCAATCATTTCAATTGAAGTAATAGTTTTTTTTTTTTTTTTGGGTAAAGTGCAAGCTTGCATGTAATAAGTTGGCACCAAATTAAGAATAGATTGGAACAAAAATGTTCTTCTTGCCATACACCTAGCTTCTTATGTCTCTAATCTAACAAAAAATCAAAATATTTACTCTTTGGATTTAACCCTTCAGCTAAAGGAAAATCTAAGTATCTATCAAAAGGAGCAACTACTTTCATTTTTAGAAGCTTGATATCTAATTCCACAAATTACTATACATTTGATGAAAAGAGGACCATTGACTTCTCAGAATTTGCTGATAGGCCAGGTTAAGAAGTAAAGAGATTTAAAGGATTTTGCATAGTTGAAGTTGCTTCCATGTTTGCTTCGCATAACAGAATAAGATCATGAGTAAAGAGAAGATGCAAAAACATAAACTCTATCCTAGAAGTTTAATAGGTTGGCATTGATTAGCATCTACTTCAAACATGATTTTTCTACTCAATATTTAAATGGATAAAGTAAGTAGGTAAGGATAAAGGATTACCTTACTAAACACCCTTTATTAGACAAAAAGATTGTAACAAGGTGCCTTTCTTATTATCTCAATGGAGGTTGAAGAAACACAACTCATGATCAATTTGATCCATCAAGTCAGCAAATTCATACTATTAAGAACTCAATAAATAAGTCCCACTTTAGACTATCAAAATTTTTATGAAGATCAATTTGAAATCCATCCAACCAGAAGAAACCCTTTTCTTTTTGTATGGAAAGCATACATAATTTCTCTCATCATAATGATGTTATCTAATGATTTTCTACCCAGTATAAAACTTGTTTACTCTCTTGTAAACAACATTACATAAGTTGATTAACTGGGATTAGGAAATTTAATTCAGCCCAATTTTCTTTGGTATGATAGTCAACAAGGTCACATTTAAGAAAGAGGGAATTTCACAAGATTGAAAAATTGAATTTATTAATGAAAGAACTGATTGACTCGCCCGAGGCAAAAACTCATTAAAAAACAATACATGAAGACCATCTTTCCTTGGGGACTTCCATGAATCTATTGTATGCAGAGCATCTATAATTTCATTTTGAAAATTTTATTAGCAATTTAGAAGTTTCTATAGACAACCCTCTCGTCAAATTTTTTGGAATGTAATTAACAATAATTGTTAATTCTTTAGAAGAGGTAAATAAATGAACAAAATAATCTCTAATATGCTCCTTTAATTTAGATGCATCATTTATCCAGTTGCCTATTGTATCTTTTAAGGCTAGGATTTTGTCTTTCCTTCTTCTTACTAAATACTAAACTATGATAATATTTAGTGTTTCTTTCACCTCTTATAAGCCAATCAGCCCTTGATTTCACTTTCCATAATTACTCCCTTTATCTAGTAACTCATTTAATTGCTCTCTAAGCTCTTTATCTCTATTAATTAACTTATCATTAGGATGTATAGCAAGAATCTGTTCAATTTTAACTTGCTCCTTTAAAATTTCTTGTTTCTTTTTATGAATTATTCAAAAAATGCTTAGCTTTTGTTGCAAAAAGTTTGACCACAACCATAGAAGAATTGCTAGTTCAAGCCATGTAGAGCACATGATATTTTTAAAGTCATTACTTCGCAACCACATTTGTTGAAATTTAAAATGATCTTGTGTTTCAGCCTGAAGAAAACAAATTGAAGTAGAAAGAAGTAATTGTGAATGATCTGAAGGCCATCTTTGTAGATACCTTATTGTTGCTTCTAGACTTAAACCACACGAAGCATAATTCGCCTCTATTCTATCTAGCCTTGATTGAGAAAGAGAATGAATTTCTCTTCTGCTCAGCAAAAGTGAAATGAGGACCTATGAACCCCAAATCTAATGCATCGCATTTTATCATACATTGATTATAAGCTAGCATATGTGAATGCCCTATAAACTTAATTATAAGACTTAACTTATATTATTATTAGAAATTTTTCATACATTATTTCATGTCACAAACTAAACATACAAGTTATAACTATAATTTCTAACACTCTTAGACGTATTTTCTACTTCACATATCATTAAACACTTAATTTACACATGCATATATATATATATATATATATCCATGTTTTAACACATATGTTTATATATCTTTAATCTATCAATAGTATCATAAGTTCTATATCCAATTAACACTAATTCATTATTATCATGCATGCACAACAATAAAAATGAAGAAAACAGCTAACATACATGTTTGACAAACTTAGACTACTTAATCTTCATTACTACTACTTCTTCTTAATTGTTAAAGCCATTACATGTATGATCTCTATCTTCTATCTTATTAGTTGCTGAAGCTATTACATGTATGATCTCTATCTTCTATCTTGTTTTCTAACTTTAACTTCTCCTATAATCTCTTTGAAATTGAGATTTTAGAGTTTTTGAAGAAGAAGAAGAAGAAAAACATAGAAAGAAAGAGAAGAGAAAGAGAAGAGAGGAAAAGAGAAGGAAAAGAGAAAGAAAGGGAGGCATAAAATGAAAATGAAAAAGGAAGGGAAAGGATAATAATTGAGCATATTTAAGGGTAAGGGTATTGATTTAAGCTTTTTAGATACTTATCTCAAGTAAAAAAAGTAATTAAAAAGAAATATGAGAATTTATAGAATCGAAATTTAATGTGTTGAATCAAAAGTCTAGCGTAGGAGTTTAATTTGTAAGGACTTGATATTTACTTTGGGTTTGGACATAAGAACTGATATTTTTAAATAAGCAGATGAATTCAAAATTTGTGGGGATTAATAAATTGAAATTTAAACTAAATTTTAGGGGTTTAGGAATCCATTAAACATTTAAATAGTATGTTTAAGGGTTTATGGATTTTAATTTGAAAGGAAAATGAAGTTCTAATTGAAAATTGGAAGAAATGATGAATCAAATTGATTTCTTGGGCTAGATAGTTAAAGTAAATAGATAAATTTAAAAGGCATTTGAAATCTCAAATTTCAATTAATCTATTTACTAATTTGATTAGATAAATCTATTTAAATTATATTCTATATTAAATTAAAACCTCAAGTTCAAAATTAACTACCTATTATACTAGTTAATTAAGTCATTTCTAACTTAGATAGGCAAAAGGCCAAAAAAGAAAAAAATAATTAGATAGGTAGAAATTTGAGGCATTTCAAATTGCAAGCCCAATAAATCTCTACTAATGAATTATTACCTATAACAATCATATATAGTTTTATTAGATTCAGAATTGTGAAACTCCAAGAAATAAATTAAACGTTGGATAACACAAACAATATTACATAATCCACAATCTATTATAAGTGAAAGGACCTGCTATCACCCCCATAATAAAAACAGATGATAACAGTTCCTTAACCACATATAACCTGTAGAATTATATGTAATGTTATCCTAGAAGAAGTGTTTGAAGTATTATTTGCCTAAATTCTCAATACCTAACTCTTAAATTTGAAAACTATTGATTTTTGTAAAACTTTTAATAAAAACACAACATCATATTTATCATATATTACAAGGGAATTAAGTTCAAGATATACATATAGCTAGGTTTAGATATTACAAACAAAGGCTTTTTACAAGCCTTATATGAAAGCTACAAAAGCTAATTCAACCTATATCATCTAATATACACATTAAAAGATTCTATAACTAGGCTATTATAAGCTAGGAATTCCATCCTGGTCCATATTCATATCTAATCCTCCAGGTCATCTAGGAAATCCTTAAAATCAGTACCATAACCCATATTCGCGTAAAACTTATCTTTCGTCACCAAAAGATTATATAACTAGGCTATTACAAGCTAGGAATTTCATCCAGGTCTATAGTCATATCTAATCCTCCAAGTCATCTAGGAAATCCTTAAAATCGGTACCATAACCCATATTCGCATAAAACTTATCTTTCGTCACCTGAAATAGTTAAAATATGAGCCAAAGGCTCAGTACACAAGTAACGAATACAAATGCGAAGTGATCCACACATACTTAAACTAAATACAAATGCAACAATCATTAGATTATTAGTTAATCTTTAATTAGCCCTAAAAACACTGGAGTATTCAAACTCCAGACAATAGGGATTTCTAGGGGAACCTGAGTAACGATCATGATGCTCAGGGGGTTGATATAAATAGCTCGAATACTCATATCTCCTAGATAATTTTATCCAAAACGAAGAAGTAATCTCATTTAGGGTTCTCAGCCGTTTCTCTCGACTTTACTTAACTCAATCTATGATATCACCTAATTCAAGTGTTCCCATAAACATTGAATTAAATCATCTTATATCCTTTCAAGAATAAGCAAGTGTTATACTGATACCGCATACCCTATCAATTACCCATTGAACCACTTATGAAAGTCATTTGAAAATGACAAGGGTGGTCTAAGCGCTTAAATATACTATGCCCTTAATCTGAGCAGGGTATTACTCTCCGAACCAAATTCAACTGTATAAAAGATACTCATACAAGTAATTATTTAATTTCCTTAATTTAAAGAAATTTTAAAGAATATCTGTCCTAAACAATGAATCAAGCAAGTTACTACGTACCTAAAATAGCTCGGGAACTAATAGGGTTAGCCAAGTGAAGATCTATCACTGTACAAGAAAATATTGAATTTCTCACTTAGTTCAAGCACTAATCAACTAGTTTCAAACATAACTAATCAAAGAAATTCAAATAAATTATTACAAAATCATAACATAGCATTTAAATATCATATAATATCATACAATATACAACAAATATTCAATTGATCATATATCAAGCTTTGGAAAATATTGGAGGAAGTTTTTGAAAATAAAAACTGCAGAGGACACGCCTGCCTTCAACGCTGGCGGCAATGAACTGGTGCACTATGCACTAAAACTCAACGCTTACCATCACTGGTAGCATTCAAAAATACCCCGGCAGCCTTTAGTCTACGCTGGCAACTATAAGCCGGTGTAGACTGCAACTCTAATTTCCAAAAATTTTCGAGAGTTCCATAGGGTTGGTCCACGCCCGTGGATACCCCCAACACCGGCAGCATTTCCATGTACGTCGATAGCGTAGGACACTACGCCAGTAGCCTATTGCCGGCGTAGACTCTTGGAACAAAATCACACGATTTTTAAGAATTCCCCTGTTTTCTTTACAAAATTTACTCATTTCAAAAATCCTCCAAACTTATTCTAAGCTTCCCAAAACTTGTTATATGTTCTTACCACCATTCAACAAGTACTAACTCATCTTCAATCCATCAATCATTTAACTACAACATCACACAAATTCACACTTCAATTCCACACGCCCTTACACTACTTAACCCTAAAGCCATCCCAACACAATCATCCCTACACTCCCAACTTCATATAAAACATATACTACAACTCCTCCAGCAATATAATTCTACTCAAACTACCATCAATACACAAAAATCATTCTATCACCAATTAATACATAAACCCTATTCTAACAAAAAAAAAAAAAACTTAACTTAAATACACATAAGGCAAGAAGAATACACTTACCATATGGACTTGGAGCCTTGGTTTAATAATCTTGTTGCAAACCTTTGAGAGTTTAAGTTATAGAAAATGAAGGGTTTAATTGTATATAAACATGGGAAAGCTTTTGAGAGAGTAGAAATAGGTTTTGAAGCTTTTTCGTATGTGTAATGGTGGTATGAAATTTTTGGACGAATTTTGCACTTCAAAATTTGATATTTATCCCTTTTGTTGACTTTAGTGGCTGTCCTAATTAAGTCCTTTAATTGACTTGGATTTGGCTAATTAATGAAGCTTGATTTTTAGTTAATTAAATGTGGTCTTGAGCTTTATTTGTAACAAAATTTCTGCTATAAATTGATCTAATTACATGTATAATCTAACTTATTCTAATCATATTTCATATATTCTAATACACTTAAAAATTTATGACCTCAATATTTAACCATTCTAAAATATTTAATTAATTTAAAACAACAACTCAACCCATTTTTCATGCATCAACATAATTCACATATATCACATTTCAAAATCATATATAATTTCAATAACATATTTATAAAATATAAATTGGGAAATTCATGGCTACTTCAGTAAGATCATCCATTCAGTAAAGTCTAAGCCTTTATACTAATACAACCTTCTAAAGTAAAATAACTATTGTACTTTATATATTGTGTGGTTAAAAAAAAAAAACAATTGGAACTAGAAGACATGTGATTATGAGTACCCTTAGGTCCACCATGTTGTTTATAAAAACCCTTCCACCAATATAAGCTTTGAAATCCTTCTAATTAAGTTATATGACCCATCTCCATTGATCATTTATAGAGCTTCAAAATTTTAAAACTAATATGACAAAATTTTTAATGTTAGAAGAAGATGAAGAAGATGAAGAAGAAAAATGTGTTGCCTACTGATAAAGTCATATTTTACTCAAATTTCTATTAATCAAATCATGTTTATATGTTATAGATTTTATAGAAATCAATCGAAAATGGTACTTAAATGTTCATAAATTATTATTTCAGGTCATTGAGGACTTATGAATCAAATACATGCAAATTAGAGAAATTTTGATCAATTTTGGATAAAAACAGAAGTACACCGGCCATTAAGGAAGCTACGCTGCTAGCTTTCAATGTGAAATTGACCAGCGTCTGCAATTTTCAAATGTACACCAGCATTTCTCCACTCTACACCGCCGGCTTTGAGCTGGTGTTGCGCATGAACAAAATACAAATTATTAAAGCCAGATTTTACACCGCCAGCTTTCACAAGGGAAAATCAAGCAATTTGTGACTTTTCATTATACGCCGGCAACTGGAACGGTTACACCACCAGTGTTGAAGCCGGTGTATATTCAAAATTGCTCTCGGAAATTAATTTTCACATTAAAGGACAATCAAATTTAATTAAAGGCCGCCAGCCTTTAATGCCAGTGTAACTCCCCTGTAACCCTTTATATAAATTCATCATGTTGTCATTTGAAAAACAAGAAGAAACCCTAGGCACAAAAATCATTCTATTCCTTTTTGCTCCTAGATCTAGAATTGGGGTTTGAACACTAGTTAAATTATCTTATTGATTGAATAAGGATTCCACATAGGGATTCAAGTGGAAAACATTGTTTGGATTTGGATTTCAAGAAGAAGATTTCTTTGACAGGTGATTTTGTTCTTTACCTCATATTCAAATGTTGGATAATATTTGATGCTTGATTCCTTTGATCTTAAATCGGTTTTGAGTTGTTGATCTGATTCATATGATTAATGATTTCTGTTGTTGATTAAATCTTTGTTCATATTCAGATTGTTGATGATTTTTCACAAATCATGTATTTTATATTACATATGGAATTCATGATGGATTAGGATTGCGATTGGGAAATTCTCTTCTAATTGATATTGTGAATATCTAACTAGGATTTAAAATCACATAGGGATATGGAATTTGAATTCTATTAGGGTTTGGTAAATTACATAGATTTGTCAATTTATTATTTTCCTAAGAATAGGGAACATTGATTGGTAAATGTAGGATAATAGTTCACTTTGGAAGAAGAGATTATTATCTTGTGCTTATTTGATTCAAATGCCGAACCTATTGACAATTTGGATTGGTAATTATATTTCTAATCAGTAGCATACATTGATTGATTATTCAGATATGTTGGCTCATAACTTAATCAATTCAAAGGTGTTGGAAATCCAAGATTTTTAGTAGTTTAGTTTTATTAAAAGAAAATACAAAAATAGAAACATCTTTCGATTTGCCTAGCTATGAATTGGACTGATATAGTTGATAGCTAGTCCTCACTCCCTGTGGATTCGACTCGGTATTCACCGATAAATTATTACTGCACATGTACCCGATACACTGTCGGTTAAAGATCTGCTCATTTAAAGGAAATTGAATATAACTAAAAAGAGTTTTAAAAAGCATATATAGAAAAAGCGTGATCAGTATTTACCATGACTTATCTAATCACCACGTCTCATACCTCACAAAGGAAATGTATACCATGTTCATCTTAACCCTTTATTGAGTAAGTAATAATGATATGTCCTCTGGTATAGTGTACCAAATTTAACTTACTGGCGGATGAATATAGAGCTCGGAATCAAACTAAACTGGTCTTGACTTGCTGGTTCGTGGTTCCCATGTTGATGCAGTGAAAGAAAAGAGAATTTATCACATTTCGTTAATTTGTGCACAAATACTGAAACTTGACATTCTAATTGTCTATCAATTTTGCAAATCAAATACCTAAGCAATAGAGATTCAAATTAAAAAAATATATAAGCGACTTCAAAATTTGGGAAAATTTAGAGTAAAGATGGCTTAAAATTGATATTGCTAATTAAAACTTATATGCTCTTTGCCTGAGAATGCATATTTATATGCAAGCTCAAAAAGTACTAAAAATAGTACTTGAAAAATAGCAAAACATAGAAAATTTCTAAAACTTACGGACATGAAGCAAATGAAAGGATAAATAAAATTCAACAAACGGCAAATCATAGAGACATCTCTACCTAAAGTTCTAAAACATTTAAAGTTTCCTAAAATAGAAAAAAAAAATATTATTTTGAGGGCTTAAACGATGGAATTTGCCTAAAAACCAACATTGCTCACCACTAATGGCTATGATTTCTTTCTATTGGCTTGTTTCTTTTAAGATAGAGATCTAAAATTTGTAGTATTTCAAATAAGAAAAAAGATTTAGTAATGTTACGCATTTATTATAAGTTCTAATAAAATTTTGATACAAATGGAAGTGAGATAGCTAAAATATCATGTAAAGTTACAAATTGAAAATGATGTTATGTAAAGTGATGTAAATAGCTAGATGATAACATGACGTTAAATGGATGATAAAATTTACACATTAGAGTGACTATAAGTTTCATATGAATTTCTACACAGTCCCGTAATAGGACAGTTTAGTTAATCATTATTGCTCGTTCATTTTGCTCAATGAATAAGATTATAATAAAATTCCTATTATTTGTCCATGGATAGAGTTGTAATAGGATTTTTATTTATAAGTTTTTTATTTACATGGAATTATTTTGGGAAAAAAACAATTCCAACATTTCATAATCATTAACTAAAGATTGGCTGCTGCTGCTGCTAATTATTATTATTATTATTATTATTATTATGTAAAGGAATCCTTTATAGAACTGCTATTGTGATCAACTAAATATAGTAATAACTTTTCATAAGGAATAAGAATATAATGGAATTGTCATTATTCTAAAGTGAACGAAGAATAAGTATTTCTAATGGGTGGATATGAACTTGAGCCATTAAATAATCAATAAGATAATAGAATTTTCCCTTGTTTCTATCTAAATTTGACTAAAAATGTTAATTTGCATTAGTATATGGTAAATTGTATAATTAATAATAATGTGATTGAAAGTGATGCAAATAGATTATAACGTTGCATTAAATATATGATAAAAATATACACATTAAAAAAATGATTATTTGTCTTTTTAGCATAACATATGAGGAAGATGTAGCTGCATTACACTTAATTGTAATATTGATCATCTAGTATTTATGATATTTTACATAAAGTTCACCTCTATTTGAATTACTAAAATTGTTATCCACTATTTAAATTTGATCACAGTCATATATTCTATTCTATGGTATGTAACTTTTCTTTATTTAGAGAATTAATACACGTTAAATAACTGATGAGATAATAAAAAGATCTAGAGTAGCATAGATTAAAGTTGTCACTGAGTCAAGCCTACTCGCAAGCTACTCAAATAGCTAGCAAATTTGAGTTTGAATTTTAAATACTTAATTCAAGTAGCTCTCAAGCCAATTAAAGCTTATTGGAGCTTTTTTCATGAGATTTATAAAACTTCTAGTTTTTTATTTTAAGAGCTTTTTTTTTCCTACCTAGATTTTTCTATTTTGCCATTATATCCATGGTTCACATTTAAGGAAATTTTATAGTCCCGTCATTAATTTTGAGGGGATCGACTCTATCACCATCTAACGGCTCAAGTCATACTTAGCCATGATCGAATCAGTAAAATAGTTAATATTTCATTACTATATTTATATAAATAGTAAATGGTTGATTGGACGGTCTCGTGATGGGACTGTAGAAGCTTCCTCACATTTATTATGAAGATCAAGTCAATTAAAAATTATATTTTTATTCCAATTGATTTTATTGAATATCAATTCAAGTTTATTAAATATTAATTCCAGTGGAGTTCGATATTCAAAATTAAAACTCATTCGAATTCAAACTAAATTCAAACTTAACATTGTATAATTTCAACTTGAGTCACTCTAGTCCAAAAATTACACCATCTTTAAATGCCATATAGAAATTATAAATATCCCACTTTTTAACTCCTCACAAAATATAATCATTTTGATATCTCATTATGGTCATCCAACAAGCAAATCTAACAATTTAAAAGAAAATTAAATATAAATCACATATGTCTCAATGAGATGGGTAAATTACACTGAAATGTCACAATGTTTGAGGGTAAATTCATTTGAATTTTTAATATTTTGAGTGGTTCAACGAAGTCTCAATGTATCGAGTAATAGGTCAATTGAGATCTCTTTTGATACTTGTCACAACATGACAAGTTTTCTGTATTTTAATTAAATATTTATTATGCTGATACATGTTAACAGGGATGTCAATTGACCCACTTCTTCAAACATTATTACCTCTTTCAAACTACTAAAAATGTTGGGACTTCAAATAAAGTTACTCTCAAACGTTGGGACATTTCGATATAATTTACACTACCGGGATATATTAAGTAACTCTCAAGTATTGTCACAAAATAAAAAAAACTACCTATCACCAAAAAAATTTATATGCACATATATATATATACACTTTTATATATTACATACTAATAAGCTTATGGTTCACACAAGCATCTTAATTGTTGGTCCCACTTTTATAATCAAGAAGGAGGGTTTAATTGATTATAACCAAAATCTAAAATTTTGACTCTTTAAAATTAAAATAACCTTTGCGTTAAACATATGAGAACAAGTTTAGGAATTAAAAAGAAATTTAAAATGCAAGGAATTTAAAGAGTAGGGAAATAAAAGCTAAGTCAGTGATGTATAGTGGTTCCACCTTGTGGGTTAGTCTACTCTTCCAGCTTCGAGTCGGGGACACCGTAATCCACACGGATATGTTCCACTATATCCAGTGAAAACAATTTACAAGATAGTACAATTAACTCTACTTGATCCTCATAGCTTTCCTCAAGCTAAAGTCGATACTACATAGCCTACTCTTGTAAACTAATTAATCTAGGAGACAACAACAAGTCCCTTCTATCAACAAGAAATGAAACCAATTCAATAAAGTTGCAATAAAGAAAAAGTGCACAATATCGGTTCAGAAATTATAAAAGGAGGAGATAATTTTTTTTTTTTGGTAGTGTTATTTCTCTCTCTTTTTTCTTTTACATTGATATGAATGCTTCGATTATATATGCTGCTGGTCTTCAATTTTCATATAAATTTGTTGAAATATTTGTCTCCTCTAATATCACAGATGTTACTTTGAGCTTCTTATCTTGATGTTGAAATTTGTATTTGAATTCAATTTTATCATAGCAGGCTGATACATGATGTTTATCTTCAAAGCTGCCTTTGGTTTATCTTGAAAAACTCATGTAAAATAGTCCAAAATCTTCTTAAAACCAATCTTCAACAGCCCACATGGTATCCCCTAGAAATAGAAAAAAATGCAGCCATGATCTCTCCCTTTTTTAAAACAACTTCTTTGGATAAACTTAAAATCCCCTTGGATATTAACCAACTTTAGTGGAATTTATGAGTATATTACCTAAATATACTCATTTTCTCGCAGCTAGACCTTCAAGATTTTATTTGAGCTGTTCTTGAAAGGATTTGACAGAAACAAAAAAAATTGCAAAGATACTATGCATGATCTGTCTTACTATCAAAAATTGCAATGACCTTCTGAATAACCTTCTAGTAATCTGTTAAAACTTCTGTTCTTTATCTTTTATGATATATATACCTTTTGGAATCTCCTATGGATAATCTTTTGTATATCTTTTAAAAACTCATATTCTTGATTTTCCCTAATACAACCTTCTACGTAATAACCTCTAGATATCCTTCTACGTAACATGATAACGCTTACTTTTATTCTTCCTCTTCAACTTAAAACTGCACACTTGATAAACTCATTAGTAATCTTTTTATACATTTATTATCATCAAAACCTATTTGAGGAGAACCTAACGTCAATAATTTGTACCCCCAGATTTTTCTATGCTATAGTTTTCCAATTCCTTTATAAAATCATTGTTATAAATCAAGCAAAATATATTCAGCACATATGTACAATCCTAACGGACTTACTTAATTATATAGTCGTCAAATAAAAAATAATAGCCGTGCAGAATGGAAAAGTATCCGTGTTGCATGTCCCCAATCTTCTCCTTGAAACTAAATATAGTAGCTTCTTTCAGGAAATTACAAAATTACTGTAAATTATAAATAAATTATATGAAAATTACAAAAATGAAAAAAGAACTTAAAAACCACGTTTCAATCATGATAACACGTTATTATCTTGGAAACTTTTGCATTGATATTCTAATGTCTTTCATTTAGTAATTATTCAACAACAATTATAATTTTTTTTCCTAAGAAGATCCTTTATTACAAATAAATAGCATACGATTATCAAAACAGGTCAAAGATTTCTTTTAAAATAAGATAATTAACTTCGAGAAACTGTTAAACGCTAATTTTTAGATATCTATACTCACTTTTTTTTAAGGCTTTGATTTCTGTAATATCAAAAGAATAAATAACACAAAATTTTAAACAGTAATTGAAGATAACTGAAATTAATAAATTATTCAAAACTAAAAGTAAGGTGGTTCCTAAAATTTAACAAATTTTACAATTAACTAAAAGTGTCAATTTAGAACATGAGTTTTATCAATTTTGCTACTATGAAACCTAATTTTTGTCTAGATTAGTAGTTAACTAACCAAACTTTTTTTATTTTCAAAATTATCAAGTTTCATGCTTTATAAATAATACAAAAAGCGTGCAAATAATATATTAATACTTTTAAACTTCAAAAATTAATCGTAAAATAATTCAAATTTTTTCATTTTTTTTATTCTAGCTGTGTCCGATAGTGCTACGTGAAAAATTCCGGCCAAGGCTGCTTTATGAATAATTTATAATTTTCCAACTCCTTTCACCGTCTAGACCTTGATTATCGTTCACTAAAAAATGAAGAAAACGAAAACAAATGAGAAGCATAAGGTGACTTAGATTTCCCTCAGCCTGACTTGGAATAATGAGTCTTCTTTACACATATAAAATAATCGATGGGACCAGGACCATAGGACTTATTGATCGATGGTCCTACCTTATACCAACGACTTTTATAAAGATTTTTCGTGGCAAATTCTGTTTTTCTGAATTCTGATATTTAAGTATAAGAAAACAGGAAAAATCTTACGAATGACAACGGAAAATGACACCCTCCTGATAGGTTTACCCGACACAGCAATTTGACATATTACGTGCTTAGATATTGAACATAGAACTACATTCCTAAGCGCGTTTCTAACAAGCTTTATTTTATAAACTTGTTAAGTTAAAGCTTTGAAAAATTGATGTTTGATACTAATTAAATTGAAATATAATATATTTTAGACACTAAAGCATCATCAATAGTACTAAGTATATAGCAGCTAGGGGACAAGGCCCCTCGAAACAGACGAATCAACACGTCGGTGTGGTCCCAGTATACTAGAACGATACAAGTCTAACGGGTAATCTTATTGAGTCGGTTACAGAGTCAACAATCTACCCGCCGCCATCTCCACCGACAATCCCTTCAGCATCCTTAATGTCGTATCCCATCGAATAAGCTGATGTATCAACGGAATCATTCTTACCTGAAAAAAAGTAGAAATGAGTTGAAACTTAATATACAGTAACATAAAATCACACAACATAAAGCACACAAGTTAATTCTATTGCAGTATTTATTAGTTTAAATATTTAATTTAACGTGGAATAAATAACACGAAAATGCTCATGACTTTAAAACAATACATTCAAAGACACAGGATTCGATACCATCGGGATATCAATAGTTGACGAAGACAACACAAGAGTAACCTTCTTTAAGGTTCATAACCTTTATATGGACA
Source organism: Combretum micranthum (assembly GCA_024138025.1). NCBI lineage: Eukaryota > Viridiplantae > Streptophyta > Magnoliopsida > Myrtales > Combretaceae > Combretum > Combretum micranthum. Next base: position 287,393 of record JAMXBD010001376.1, on the reverse strand, counting down.
TCTACTTTTGTTATTCATCTACTATATAATTTGCCAAATCCCATTTTTTTTAACCATGTTTTGCGTAACTTTTCTCCAACCAAGTGACCATTATCCTAGTATCCACCATGTTACCAAAAGTGACCTAGTCATATAACTATCATGTTAAGATTACTACACCCACAAACATAAGTGCATCTAAGGTTCACACTCCTAAGATTGAGTTATTCCATATAAGCAACAAAACATTTATTAGCCGAGTTGTTGTATTAATTTGGTTAGGGATAATATCATTAATGGTAACTAAACTTTAATAAAATATGTAATTAAATATCTGAACTTTAAAATTGATTAATTTAGTATCACATTGAAATTATTCAATTTAGTACATAAAAATTTTAAAATTGATCAATTAAATACCTCAAAGAACTTGATGCAAGTATTGTGTTGAACATGTGGTGTTCAATGTGTGTTTTGATAAGGAAATAATATGCACAATTTATCACTCGATCATTTTTAAGTCACATTTAATTAGTAGAATAAGTGCCCAATTTGTTTTGGATATGTATGAACTTATTTTGATTTGTCTTTATTTGTACTTATTATAACATCCTGGTTCAACCTCTTTTTATACCTCATTTTGTTTAGAATTTGTTGAAATTTAAAACATGAAAGTTGTAGATCTCTTTTTAAGCTTTTTCTATAGCGTCTTGAATCATCTCTATCAGAGTCCGTATGAGAAAGTTATGATCAAAATATGAAATAGTGTTGAAACTGTCATCAGGCACTGGAATATACCATTCGGACGATAATATATGGCGTTCAAACAGTAGCATATTGATGAAAATTAGTATTTTATTCATCTTATCAATATATAGAGAAAAACTTTTATATAGAACCTTTAGAAAAAGCTATTTTAAGAAAGTTAAAAAATACAAACTATTCTGAGAAAGTCAAAAAATACTAATCTAAAGACATTAAATTACTCCCATAAAATTAGCCAATAATAATGGTATTCCATAAAAAATGAAAAACGTGTCAATCCAAACTTCCTAATATGATCTGTTGATTGTTCATGCTAACGCGCCCGCTCAAGTTAGTGCACATATGTTTTCAATGCCTAACTTAACTAGTGAATTAAGGAATGTCTTACTAGAAACAGCTTTAGCAAAGGTGTCCGCCAACTAATCTACTGATTTTACAAATGGAAACTGAACTATTTTTGCCTCAAGTTTTTCCTTGATAAAATGTCACTTTACTTCAACATGTTTTGTTCTACCATGTTAGACTAGATTTTGTGCAATTTCAATGGATGATTTATTATCACATAATAGGTTCACTATAGAATTGAGTGAATATCCAATTTATTCCAATAATATCTTGAGCCAAAGAAGTTCACAAAGTTCCTAAGTCATGCTTATAAATTGTGCCTCTACACTAGACACTATAACCATTTTTTGTTTTTTCATTTCTCCAAGTGACTAAATTTCCACCCACAAAAGTCAGATAGCCTGATGTAGATCTTCTATCAGTACTACTTCCAGCCCAATCTACATTTGTATAGCCATCAACATTTAAATGCTCATATTTTCTGAACATAAGTCTTTTTCTTGGAGATGACTTCAAGTATCTCAAAATTCTAAAGACAGCATCCATGTGATCTATTTATTGGATTATGCATGAATTGAGTCACTAAGCTTATGGCATAGGCAATATTCGATGTAATGTGAGACAAGAAAACCAATTTCCCTACAAGCCGTTGGTATCTTTCTTTATTTGTGGGCGTTTGGTTTGGGTGATCTCCTGATCTATGATTTTGGAGCATTGGCGTGTCTATAGGCTTACAATCAAGTATTCTTGTTTCTGCTAGTAAATCAAGGATATATTTCCTTTGTGATAAAAATATACCTTGATTTGATTTGGATACTTCAATACCCAAGAAGTATTTTAATCCCCTAAGATTATTCATTTCAAATTCAGTAGCCAAGTGTTCTTGTAAACTAAACATCTCCTCCTTATCATTTCATGTAATTATCATATCATCAACATAACTTATCAAAACTGTCACCATCCTTTTTTTATGTTTCAAAAAAAGACTATGATCAGAAATGATTTGTTCAAAGCCACACATTTTCACTACTAAACTGAATCATCCAAAGCATGCTCTAGAGGACTATTTAAGTCCATAGAGCGCCTTTTGTAATTTGCATACAACTCTTGTTTGTGATGAACTGACAAAGCCAGATGGTATGTCCATATAGACTTATTCTACTAGGTTCCTGTGTCGAAACACATTTTTCACATCAAATTGGTGCAACGACCAATCAAGATTTGCAGCAAGAGACAACAAAACTCTGACAGTGTTCAACTTTGCTACCAGCGAGAAGGTTTCATGACAATCTATACCATATGTCAGAGTGTATCTCTTAGCTACTAATCTTGCCTTATACCTTTCTATCGACCCATCTGCCTTATGTTTAAACTTCCATGTATCATTTCTTTGTAATGCTATCATCTCTTCAGTAATTGTCATGACCCATTTGGGTTTATTCAAGCTTCTTGTATAGTCTTTAGAACTTGTTCAACTAAAAGAGTGTGCACAAAGGCTTTTAATGATGGTGATAATCTTTTGGTGCAAACATGGTTGGTAATTAGCTACCTTATCTTCTTATCTCTAACGAAATAGCGAGTATCGACTTGGTGGCTTGCTACGGTCATGTCTGTCAAGTAATCTATAACTAATAAAGTCACTAGAATCACTACGAGAAGAATTTAGAGATCGTACTTGTGGAATATTTTAGGGGAGTGGTCATGTACTAAAAATGGGAAAAATGGGTTGGTTTTGCTCTATCGGGAGTTCTTGTTCCAACTAAGGTTCTAACATAGTTAGGCGCTGCTCTTGTTCACTTCTTGCGTGAGAGACATTATTTTCTTCTTCATGTCCTATTTTAAGATTCTTCCAACTACTTTAAATATCATCATGTCTTGATTCAAAGTTGTTATCTTCAAAAGATGACTAATTTTCCCAAATATCTTTATTATGTTCTCCATTAAGAGAAGAATTAGGATCTAATTTTTGGAAAAAAAAAATCTTTGTTTCCAAAAAAGTGACATCCATTGTAGTATATAAGCACCGATAACCTTTCTTATGTGTTGTATATCCTAGAAAAACATAACAAACAGCATACCGGATCCAGTTTTGTTTGTTGGTTTTTATGAAGATGAGCATAAGCACCACATCTAAAAACTTTGGGCAAAAGCATTAAATTTGAAGGTAATTGCACATGGTCAATAAGAGCCTGTAGTGGAGTCTCAAAATTCAAAACTCGAGTTGGCATTCGACTTAATAAAGAAACGACAATGACAACTGCATCTGCCTAGTATTGTTGAGATGCATGTGCTACTGTTAAGAAAGCTCTTGTTGTTTCAAGAATGTGTCTATTTTTTCTTTCTACAACACCATTTTGTTGTGGCCTATGACAACAAGTGGCTTCATGAAGCAAACCATGTGCTTGAAAATATTCTTTGAACTCCTTATTATCATGTTCTCCACCATTATCAGATCAAAGAATTTGAAGTTTAGTTGAAAATTGTGTTCTTATCATATTATGAAAAAAACAAAAGACTCCAAACACTTCACTTCTATTTGTCAATACATAAAGCCAAGTCATTCTTATGCAAATCATCTACACATGTTATAAACCATCCAATTCCTGAAGAGATTGAAACAGGGGCCAGCCCCTAAACATCTGAATGCATTAATGTAAATGGTGTCTCACATCTTTTCAAAATTATTGAATAAGGGATATAATGACTTTTGGCTACAACACAACTCTTATATTTAAAAATGGATTCGCGTAAATTAGAGAACAACTTTGGAAAAAAGTGTTTCAGGTATGAAAAAGATGGATGTCCAAGTCTATGATGCCATAACCAAATCTGTCTCTGTTGATCACCAATTTGACCTATAGTATTTGCTCTTCCAGGATTAAAATAATCCATATAATAACATAACATTTCTTTTAGTACCACGACCAATAATCTTTTTGCTAAGAATATCCTGAAAACAAACAAAACCTTGGATATATTATGACCAAATAGTTCAATTCCTCAGTCAATTGTCCTATAGATAATAACTTGTTTAAGAGTGATGGGACCAATAGAGTATTTGATAAAACAAAAGAAGGTGTAAGTGACACTGTTCTAGCCTCTGCAATTGGATATGTCATCTCATTAGCGTTAGCAACACAAGTCCATTTTGGTTGAGTAGTTGCAACTAAGTCGTTTGGATTAAAAGTCATGTGATCAGTTGCTCCTAAATCAATAATCTAATCATTGTTACTTGAATTAGTAGCGAGTTTATATGCAATAGCAAGAGAGGTGTTCTCTTGTGATATGGTAGTTAGAGAACAATTCCCTTGTGGTATAAGGGATCATTGAGATTTAGTATTCCCATAATGTATGTAGCCTCCGACTTCCATTTCTCTATCTCTTTATCGATTTTGTCTTTTCTTTTACTGAGTCCTAGAATCTATGCTTTGATACTATGATGAAAATTAGTATTTCATTCATCTTATCAATATACAGAGAAAATCTTTTATATAAAACCTTAAGAAAAACTATTCTAAGAAATTCAAAAAATACAAGCTATTCTAAGAAAGTAAAAAATACTAATATAAAGATATTAAATTATTCCCACAAAATTAGCCAATAATAATGGTATTCCATAAAAAGTAGAAAACATGTAAATCTAAACTTCCTAATATGATCTGTTGACTGACCATGCTAACACATGGAGTTCGAACGGTATCATATGGCATTCGAATGGTAGTTCAATTAGAAACATTCTAATCATGTTCCAGTGGTCTGTATTCAAGTGGTAGGTGTGGCGTATGGATGGCAGATTTTTTGTTGCTCTGTTTTGCAGGTAGCGTCCGAACACTAGGCCTGCAACATCTGGATGTTAGTTGATAGAAAAAATAGCCGTTGGAGTTTTATTTTTTTGAAATTTTTTGGTGTTTTGTTGACAATGATTATGAGGCTTTAAGATGTTATAAATGAAAGTGCTTGGGGACTTAAAGAAAAGGGTATGGAGCTTATTTATTGGAAACATCTCCTTGTAAATACTCTCTATAAGCATTAATTATAAATTGTGATATTTTGTGAGTGAGAGCCTAATATAGTGCTTGGTGCTTCGTAATTGCTATCCTTTATGAAGTACTATATTAAGCGAGTTATGAGTAAGTTGGCAAAGTCTTGAGTTGAGTCTAATGTATTCAACTCTATAAAGACTCAACTTAAGCATTTGTGTTGTTGATGTGTTGAAGTCCTCTATTGAGGCAAATTGTTGTTGTAAATAAAGTAGTGAAGTCCTCCATTAAGAGAGGTAATTTTTGTGGATCATGGAGACTACGGAACGGACCAAACTCCACATTAAAATCACGGTGCAAACTTTTCTTTCTTTATCTTTTTATTTATTATTATTGATTATATCTATTGTTGTGCATGAATTAAGCATTGAGCTTGAAAGATAAATTAATTGTAGTGCATAAACCATATTCTTTAGATGTTACTTAGTTTTTACATATTGTTAGCGTGTATGAAAAGTTTTTTTTTTTCAAGTATTAAATTTATTAATTTCAAAGTTCAGGTATCTAATTGCATTTTCTCAAAGTTCAAATACCATTTATGACATTAACTCATCTAATTATTAATCCTACACTAACATGCAACATACAATCATTGAGTGTCTGTTCTAGCAAGACTTTCACAAGTTCAATTTTGAGTGATATATCAGTGTAGATATCTTTTAAGAAAAGATGAAACATTTGTATTGTATTAGGTGTAATTGAATTATTTATGTTTATTAATTTATTAGTTTCTAATGGAGGCTTTAAGTTTTTTTTTTTTTTTTTTCTTTTAGGCCCATCAGACAATTAAGGTCATTTAGCATAATCTTGTGGGGTAAATGTCATACTTGGAATCTAAACTTTACCATTTTATGCAATTAGCTAACTAAAGATTAACAATGTTAATTTATCAGCTATAAATTTTTCATGTTCATTTATAGTACTTAAATGAGGTAGCAAATAGCAAAAATAAGTAAAATTTGGATAACTAATTATAAAATTTGGCAAAAATTAGACATTTAATTGCACAAATTGATAAAGTTTAGGTACAAAATTTGCACTTTTAAATCTCAAGTAGCTAATTATAAAAATAGGTAGAGTTCATGTACCAAATATGATAATTATCCAATATTATATTATTAGGCCTAACTTATAATTTCCAAAGTTGGCCCAATAAGATTTGCTAATTCATTCTACTCATTCTATTTAATCTCTATTAAGCCTAATTGTTACAATTGATTTAGGAGGATGCCAGTTAAAGTTTTAGACCTTATGGCTAAATAATTTTATTTAGGTTTTGAGTTTGGGCTATTCAATATTTGAATTTTAAATTTTATTCTATTTATTTGATTGGCCCAATTAGGATCATAGGTCTAAGAGATAGTGGGTCTACTCATGTTTTAAGGTTAAGACCTCTAAGGTATTTTTGTCTTCCGTTTGTAATTATTATTATTCCAATTCGTGCGGAGGAACCTTTGTCTATGGAGGTGAGTCGGTGGCAGGTTCGTATCTGTGGGCTTTTGAATTGAACCAGCCATGTTGGGCTGTTCTGGTCCCAATACCAATTAATTAGTATTTATTTTATTTTTCCATCTATATCAGCCCTGTGTGTAGCATCATCATCATCATCATCATCATCATCATAATTATCGTTGCATTTAAGGACCAGTGGGGGTTTATAACCTGGTCACTACATTCGAACCATGATAGGTCTATATGAACCCGAGTGCATCTTATCGTAGGATTGCTTTATTGAGCCAGCCTATTTTGGGCTTGTTTGGCTTCTTTGTTTATAATTTATTTTGTTTCCTTTGTTCAATTTTAACAATTATACTAACTGGGCCACTATAAATTTTAGGCTGAAAATGCAAATTTTGCAACGCTAGTATAAAATCTACTAGCTCACTATCAATTTATTTAATTTCCTAACTTTTGTTATATTTCATTAAGTTCGTGTTTATTATTATTATTTTTTTTTTTTTTTGCCTTCTTGATTATAACTGTTACCTAGGGCCCATTTACTTTCAAATTTGTCAAATAGTGGCCTAAACCACTCTCTTACAGCCCATCCACTTAACTGTAATGGAATAAGGTTATAATGAATTATTGTTACGGAAGAAAAGAATAAAACTATAATAAAGTCTAAATATGTATTACGTTGTTCACTTTGTTGTAACAGAATTACCATAACCTTGTTCATTTTGATATATTTGAATAATAAATAAACCATGAATAAGAAATAAAATAACCAAAATAACTTGTGCTTCAATTACATTACAACAAAGCATGAAAAGTATTCTTATGTCATAGATAAATAACACTCTCTCCATAAAGAAAAAAAAAGGATATTTAGTCTAAACTTTAGCCTCAAATCAAAATCATATTCATTTCACCAAAAAAAATATATAACAATCTATTTCCTAACAAAAAGATTTGTTTCCATAAAAATTTAAGCACCTCAAATGTAGTTTCTCTCCTTTTTTTTTGCCCCTTCTATGGAGCTCTTCAAGCATATTCTTGGAGAACTTATTTTATTTCTACATTTGCAATTACGCTAAACAGATTGCATTGATACATTATTTAGACAAGTTAATATCTGAGCACAATGATGCAAAGATAGTCGTTGTTGATAACATTACATTTCATTTCCATCAAGATTTTGATAACTTGGCCCTTAGAATACAGATACTTGGAGTAATATCTCTTTAAGTTAATGAAGCTTGTGAAGAAGTTCTCTTTGGTAGTTGTCCTGCTAAATCAAGTAACCAAGTATTCAAAAGGCTCTTTTTAATTGACCCTTGCATTAGGTGAGAGTTGGCCACATGCATCTACAAAGAGGATCATTCTATAGCGGAGTGGCGATAAGCAGTAAATCACCCTCTGTTTGATCACCTTCAAATGCATATGCCATCACTAGTAAAAGTAAGGAACTTGATATCAAACTACAAAAGGATTAAATTAAGGTAGGAAGACAAGAAGATCATTTCAAATGCTGACCCTCCTCACTTGTCCCTTAGATATCATATCGCATATGTTGGCTCTTACCTTAATTATGCTTGGATTTTATGCTTAGAATGCATTTAAAGTGAATTTTTCATAAAAGGAAAAGAATAATAATAATGACAATGTGTGTTCAAATAGATCTACATCTTGAACAATAATAGTATTTGCATTTTGAATATCAAGACTATTTTCAACATGTCCATTAGACTTTCCCTTTATGTCACAGCCTTCTCAACATTAATAAATACATGTAATAGCAATCTAATTTGCAATAGCAGGTCATAGTGGAAATGTACCTGAAATTGCCTTCCCTTTTTTTTTTTTTTTTTTTTTTTACAGAAAGTGGCAAAAAGATTGAGAGATATTTCTCAAACAAAGAATAATGCATATACAAAACAATTCTTTAAGTATTCATGACAAGCAACATATACAAAAGCATCACTAATGTCCCATTATGCATGGCCTGCTTTCTATGCTATTATGGTTTCACTTAAATTAATCTTCCAATACATAAAAATGCTCTCTCCTCAAGCCTCTATTTTGAATCTTTGTAGAAGATGTAGAAAAACCATGCACCACTAAGCTATTACATGCATGTGGAGGCTGAAGCTACAAGACGGGTTTCTACATCGATTTTAAGCTCACTTAACTAACCGTTATCTCTTTTGACAATTATGCCAAATTCATGCAATTTCAATAATGATAATAAAGATATAAAGGAAGGAGAAGATCACATCAACATCTTTTAACAGGGAGTTTAGCCCGTCCCCTAGTCTCTAGGGTCCATAAATACTTCACTCAAGGAGGACTTCACACTTTATTCAATCAAACAATTTACCTCACAAAGAAAACTTCAACAATTGCCTCAATTAAGAGGACTTCACATTTGCTTCACAAAGAGGACTTCACATTTGCTTCACAAAGAGGACTTCACACAAGTATCTCAATACATGAAGACTTCACTTATGTCTCAAATAAAAGATGAATTTACTAAAGCACTCAAATAAAATACAAAACAAGCATGTGATTAGTGCTTGCAATATTTGCTCATAAATACATTATAGCACTAATCACATTTTCACTCAACTAATCCAAAACAAATTAAGAGTGTATTTTAACATAATATATGCAAATTAAGTTCTACTCTCTTGCATAAAAACATTCAAATGTTCTATTTATAAGCTTCAAATAAGCTAGCTGTTGCCTCTCAAAACAACACTAACAATTGGATTTCAAAATTTGTAATGGCTATTTTTTTGCCTACTAATGAGTTGGTCCAAATCCCTACTAGCTAGTCAATGCAAATCACGCCCAAAATAGAGGGTGTAGTGTTTCCCACGATTGTCATTAATCAGTTCGACACTGTTTCATATTTTGGTTATATCTCTCATTCGAACTCTGATTAAGGTGATTCAGATGCTATAGAAATGTTGGAAAGAGCTTTATAACTATGTTTTGAGTTTTAAGAAATTTCAAAACATGTGATTAGTGCCTTACAATATTTACTCACAAATCTCATTGTGGCACTAATCATATTTTCACTCAACTAATCTAAAAACAAATTAAGAGAATATTTTGACATAATCTATGCAAATCAAGCTCTACTCTCTTGCATAAAAACACCCAGAATATTCTATTTATAAGCTCTCAAGATAAGCCAGTCATTGCCCCTTAAAACAACCACCAATGGTTGGATTTCAACATATGTAACAGCTATTTTTTTGCCTATCAACGAGCCGGTCTAAATCCTCACAAACTAGCTAGTGCAAATCGTACCCTTAAAGATTGAATTGTGCCAAAAATCAAGGGCACGATCTTCGTTGCAGTTGTTGCTAAATAGTTCGACACTGTTTTGTATTTTTGCCATATCTCTCTCATCTGAACTCTAATTGAGGAAATTCAAGATACTATGGAAAGCATAGAGAGAGCTCTACAACTTTCATTTTCTAAGCTTTAAGGGATTTTAAAGGAATCAAGGCCTAAAACGTGCTTAAAGTAACCAACGACAACAAGTGCAAACAAAAAACACAAACATATATATATATATATATAATATATACATAAATAGCTCAAACATATCAAAAATGAGTTTTGCTTATTAAATATAACTTAACTAAGTTGTATAGTATTTGTATAATACATTTATTGTAACATTCACGTGGTTCAACATAAGACTTCTTTCATTTTTCTAAAGCTTTTTAAATTAAGCCTCTTTTTAAACCAAAACTTACCTCATCCATTGCAAATTTTAACTTCTACAGTGTACGAATTTGTATAGTCTACATTTTTATAATAAATTAACTTTAGTGTGCATCATAATTAAAAGACCAAGGATAGGGCCTTTTCCATAGTTGCAACATATGGAACAGTTGTAATAAATGATTATACAGCTACAATTAAAAATAGAGATAATCAACCCAATACAATGTGTCGAGTTTGCTATATATAATTTCTCCTTAAACAACTGTGAATAAATTAAACCATGCAAAAAGATGCTCAAGAGCTTTTCACTGGTTTCATGATCAAACCACTTGTGTCTTCGCTATAGCATGCAAAAATTACAGTCTAAACCCAATTCCAAATATCTTACAAAGGAAAAAAATAATGAACAAAAAATTTGGAAAATGATAATTTTCGAAAATATAAAAACAAGAACTTGATATGGTTACCTTTGAATAAGAATAATTTCTATTAGAATAAAATTTCCTTAAAAGCAACAAATAATTTCCATCATCAACACAACTTGCATAATATCTTTTCTATTAACATAAACACACATGTTACTTGTATATTTTCATCACTAGTCTAGCTACAAAGTCCACTACTTATAAATCTCCACTCAAGTCTACAAGAACTCCAAACACCAGTACTCATCAACAACCAAAAATAATAAAATTAAAACTCCATACATCACGTTAGTTGCATAAATCATAATAAAATCTAATTTAAATAACAAAACACTTAGATACTTGTCAAAATCCACATGTTTGCTTGAATAGATGAAAACTTTTAGCAAGAGTTGATGCATATAGCCATTAGCAAAAGTTTATTTCTAAACACCATAACTTGGATACTTGACATAATCCAATTAACATGAATTGTGATATGGACATAAAATCATGGCTCGATCCTAAATAAATAGGCACATATATGGAAAAGCTTCCTAATGTAAGACAAATGGTGTTTTGATTTAATCTTGTGGAGTACACATAAATGATAAGGCCTATCATGCAAATTGCCTAAAGCATCAAGCATTCTTCCTTAGATGGTACTTCAATACTTCAAAGAAACTTATTAAACTTATCGACCCTTTGCTGCATTATCATTGGTCAATCGCTTCACTGCATGGTCAATAGTATCCTTTATTGTATCAGTTTCACTTTCGAGGCTTTTAAGGGTAGACGGAATCTCTAAATTTTGATTATCCCTTACTACACTTCTCTTTCTTTTTTTTTCCTAGATCCATGAGTGCCGCTTTCATGTGGACATGGCTCATAAGGGTCACATCCAGTAGGTAACTCGTCAAGTGTGTCTTGTAATGGAGCTTCCTCTTTGTCTAACTCTTATTCATGAATGCAATTGCATATTTGTGGCTCTACAAAAATAAATTTATGTAGAAAAAATATTAGACAAAACAATATAAAAGCTAAATTAATAAGAAAAATAAATTTCTTTATACTAATATATATGCTTCCTAAACTTCCTTTTCAGCAATCATCATCTTTCGATTTGGATCCCATCCAAAACCACGAGTTGGTTTTCCATACACCATGTCATACACAATTCTTCAATACTTCTTCAATGTTCTAATATGTGACTTAGCTTTCAAAGTATAAGTAGGTATTTTTATACAAAAAATCCTTTCCAATTCATTGAGATGGCCACTTCTAAAGCATGTATCTGCATTTTGAGTTCTATTATTAAATAACTCTATCATGCAGGCAATTAGAGCATCATCCTTAAGAACTATCCACTTTCCTTTACTTCCCTTAGTTACTGTTTTACCATCTATTTTGGTAAAATATGTCTCTTCCATGCAAGTGATTCTATAAGGTTGAACAAATTGATATTGAAATAAAAAATCAAAATTACAATAAATGAAGAAAATATGTGAATTAACCTATTACACATATAACATAAGAATATGTCTTCGCATACATTCAAGTGTCAATATACATCATACAAAAACACATAATTAAATTAAATTACATTAAAATATTAGTCGCTCTTTTGCATTGCTCTATTCTACTCATTAAACATTTCATAAAATATCCTAAAACTTCCATACTTAATTAAACTTTATGTGCATATATATATATATTGGTTGCTATATATTAGTGTAATTTAGGTTTGGTCTTGTGTTGTTTATTTATGGATGAAGCCCATTGTTTTCTATAAATCAGATCTAAGCTCAAGTTACAAAACAAAGCCTATGTTTTAAGCCTCTTTCCAAAGCCTTCTTGTCACGCCCCAATGGGTACCCTTAACGTGACAGTCTGTCATATACGATATTAAAAATTAAGAATGACTTTCCGAAGTTATGCAAAAGTTTCAACACCATATGTACAGCGTCTATCACAACAATAGGAGACACCGATAGGATGTATAGTTCGAGATAGTAAATACAACATACAAGAATTCTAGATAACCATCTTATTTCAACATTATAAGAATATAATCCTTACATTATCCTAGGAGCTTTTCCCCTATATATCTCCAAACAATCATAATATCATCTTAGTCTTTCACATCAGGAAACAAAACTAACATCAAAAGATATTAAAGGATATTTAACCTAAGATCTTCAAAAGATTTCCAGAAGCTTTCCAAAACATAATCCCACTCGAGTAAATGAAGTCTTTGGGCATAAAAGATATAGTCTTATAACAACAAAGGTCTATCGGAGTATAAGCACAACTAGCTTAGTAAGAATACTTTTGAATCAACGTACTTGTATAAATAATTTCAAATAAGTTATTAAACAAGCATATGAATGCATCAAGCAAGTAATCCAGCAATACATATGATCTATTGGAAATCATATGTTTGAATGGATTTACCCCTCCATTTAGGGTTAGGTGTTTTAAGCTCTTTAAAACCCATCTTAAAATCCAACTTATGTAGTTTATTTCAGGGGCCTACTCGCCCATCTTGAAATAGTTCTTTCAGGCTCCTAATAGCTCATCTTGCAGATTTATGACTATTGTAAACCCGGCTACTATACTCTTTTCCCATCGAGTACAGTAGCTCATGAGATGAAACTACTACGTGATATGCATGAATCAATTAATATAACTCATAATATATTATTAGAGTATTTTAAAGGTGATCACAAAATTTGCACACACTCCAACATAATAATAGTAAAACATAAGTTAATTAACAACGATTCATGTCTCAATATGCTTAGCATTCTTTCAACCAATATTATCACATAATTCATTTTCATCTTTTCCTACTTCTAGTGCCTCTAGCTACAAGTACAACCAAGTACGTAAAAGGTAGAAATAAACTCACTCGGCCATGAGGATATAGCTTTCTTGGATGAGTTGATTGGTAAATCGACTATTAAAATAATCCTCCGGTATGAATACTCCTCCAGAATCACCTAATCAAGAAGAATACCCATAATGAGTATTTATTATTGATACTATGGTACTTATAAAAAACTCTGTCATAAAATCGTTAAAATTCGTATAAAAGGTAATTCCAACTTAAAATGGCCATAACTTGGTCATTTTAACTTGGAATTGCACAAATAATATACTGTTTTCTACCTACTCGAAGAGATCTATCCATTTCTAAGGTTATTTTTGTCATCAAAAGCCATTTGGGTTGGAAAATACTATGGTATATAATAGTTACGAATTTATAGTTTACAAAATATGATTTTTCCAAACTTTTCTTTACTCAAAAATCTTTAAGCAAAATATATGGATATTTATATAGTGGAAAAAAATCCTTTGAATATATAGGCACTCATATTGTATGCATGATTTTGTAGTTTGTCTTAGTATTGATATTTCATAAAATTTGTCTTTGATGGTTTTAAAAGATAAAACTTTTGAGAATTTCTCCTTTTGAATTGTTAGAAGAAAAAAACAAAAATATATTTGAGTTGTTATGAGTGAGTGTTTCCTATTTATAATTCATTTCCTATCTTTTCAAAAGTAAATTAATCTTTAAAAAATTTGGTTCTTTAAGTTATCTACTAATTTTATTTCTAGTGATTGAAAAATAAGCTTTTCAAAATATCCTTTAAGTTTTTGATGTGGTCAAATATTTGGAGTTGTGTTAAATGTATGTTTCCCTCTTATTTTTATATCCTTTTTCTTCTTTAGGAAATAAGTATACCTTTAAAACTTTACTTTCTTGGCAAATTTTATTTTTCTAAGTTGGTTTCCAAAATAGTGAGTTGATTTTACCTTGGTTTGAAAAACTTGTTTTATTCTTACTATTTGTCAAGTGATAGAATAATTCCTTTAGACAAGTTTATAAGAAAAGCTTTCTTAATAAAGAATTGTTAACATTAGAACTTAGCAAAAATTTCATTTTAATTTTGAAAAGAGAATAACAATATAAAATTTAATTTTTGAAGAAACTTTCTTGTTATGTGGTTTTCAAAGTCTATAATGAATCTATTTAAGTCTTATAAAAGATATGGTTGAGTTAAAATATTAAGTTCAAGGCTAAAAATTTTATCTTTATGAAGTATTTAGTTTTGATTTATAAAAGAAATGAGTTCCTTTTATTATTTTGAAGAAATATACATTACTACTTCTTCTAGAATTTATGATTAGCTTATCCTTTGAAAAGAGTTTATTAAAAAGAAAACTTAAATCTTTTTGTTGAAAATTCCTTTTGTTAAGAAATCTAGTTTACTTTTCTTTATTTAAGAAAGAACCCATTTTTATTTTTATTTAAGACAATAACATTCTAATCATGCATGAATATGTAGCAATGTAAAAGCAAAGATAATATATAATAAGATAGAAAGAAATACCTGTAAGTAAATAAACATAATAAAATAGTCAAGCATTGGGAACCTTAGCTTCATCAAGGTATCCCTATCATGTATAGGGAGCCTTAGCTTCATCAAGACAACCTGGGACTAAGAATAGACTAGTTCCAAAAGAAAAGAAAAGAAAAGAAAGAAAATTGTTTTGACTTGATATGGACAAGTCTAAGACTAGAAAAACTAGTCTTAATAAATTGCATAAACAAGTAAATAAATAAATTGTAAGACATGAAAATAAATAAATAATAAATAGGCTTATATGCTCTAAATAAATATATATACATAATATACATGATACTATATAGAAGTTAAAATATGAACATGAACAAAAACAAAACATGAACATATTGTTGCTTCTTTAACTCATACGAATCCAAGAAGCATATACTAAGCTCATGCTAAGTTGTATAAATATGATAAAAAATATAGATAGGATTTTACCTAAGATTTAACGGAGGATTTGAAAAGAGATGAATGAGTAGTGTGTTTGTTATTTTTTTCTTGAAGTTGTAAGAAATGGTAGAGAGTATTTTGACAGAGATTTGTTGAAGAGAGGTTTTGAGAGGGAATTTTAGTAGAGTTTTGTTATGTAAAATGAATGTGTGAAAGAATGAAGGAGGAAGGGGGTATTTAAAGAATTTTTGAAGTTAATTTTCTTTATGTAATAAAATAAATTGAAAAGAAATTAATATAGAGAAAAAGAGAGAGATGGCTGGTGGTTTAGAGGGAGGAGAGAGAAGATAATTTATTTGTTTTGTAATTTTTGTAGAGAAAAGAAATAATGTGTAAGATTTGATGTGAATAAAGTTGTATTGGAAATGTAAAAAATAAGAAAATATGTATGTATGTAGTAAGAAATAGGTGTAAGAAAAAGTAGAGATAGTGAAATAGTAATGAATAGTAGGAATAGTACTGTGAATAGTAGACTAGACATATAAAATACCGGTAGTAATAAAAATACGCATAAACAAGCTATATCTGTTATTTTTAGTTACCAAAAAATTGTGAAATTGATATTTTTGAAATCTTTGTTTAATTACAAGTCTTTTGGTGCTATTTGAATATTTTTATAATTCCGAGCTCCGGGACGTGCTTTTCGAGAACTGATCTTGTTTGAGTCCGAAGGATACTCGAAATTTGCGAATCTGATATTTTTATATTACCCTATATTATTACAAACTATTATAAGCCATTAACTCAATTTCATTTTCTAGGGTTTGAGAACGCAGGATTGCCATAGTTGAAATTGTTTGATTGTCTTGATCTTTGTTGACTTTTGAAACTCTGGTTTGACTAGGGTTAGGGTTTAATCCAACTTTACCCTAGAAATTGAGGGGTTTACCTCAAGAATCGACTAGATGGACTTTCTCATGCTCGGATTTTGTGTTGAATGATTAATGAATCTTCTCTTATGAAATTTCGTGATCGAAATTGGTTTCAACTTGGATCAGACTTTAAGGTTTCGATTTAGTATTCCAAAACTATTTTCAAAAAATTCAGGGGTGTCACGACTCTAAATGGGGCCTAACAGGATTTATCTAAAGCTATCATATCACGTGTGCACCCGTAACATGAGAGCCGTCTTGTATGTCAGAGTATACAAGACTCTATTTATTTATAAAAGTTTATTATACAAATGATATAATATATTACAGTATTTCAACTATGGGATCTGATTTTCCAATTTCCACCAAGATCGCAGAGAATCGGTATCCCTCACCAAATAGTGAAATTGGGTTTCCAAACTACAACATACAAAATTCAACCTTCATCTAATTTACATTCTAAGTTTACCATATCCTACATTTCTATCTACAATAGAGTTTGTTGGAGAATCTCTCTTCACACATTCCTAGCCCAATCCCAGCTAGTAATAATCCTGAACAAAAACTGTAGGGGGTGAGCGAACCACGGGCCCAGTGAGTTCATTCCTCACTACTACTGGTCACGCAAGTTATCAAACATTAATTATACACTAATGCAAATCTATCTACACACAATATGAATGCATACGGAATGAATGCAAGCAACACATCTATGGGGGTCCGGAACCATAGACGATGTAGATTTACCTGTCTACACTTCAGTTGTCTCCCATACTTACCCGCATGGGACACCTCGCCTTATCCGTACGAGGCTGCCTGGTGGTTGCGTCCATCCAGACTCACCGAATGCTTAACCGCCATTGGTAAAAACAAATATTCCCCAACGTGTTCACGTGATTTACGCTGGTTAATATTTAAATATATATAATACCAATTTAATGGCCATTCTTACAATCCATCACCAATCTATGGTGAATCGCACAAGTAGACCCCGACTCGGGTAACATCTACTGCCAATACGAACCATCACCTATAAAGGTGAATTCGACGGATAGACCCAAACTCAGGTAACACCTATCGCCAAGTGACCAGTGGACCCAAATTCAGGCCACATCCACTGTCACAACAATACTCGGAAATGTCCCATGTTTATCTCATAAACTCTTTTAGTATAAATTTCTTCCTTTTCAAAGGATATAAAAGCAACCTGGAATATTCCAAGTCGGATTTCTTTAAAATACATTTCGGAATACTTTTGATTTCAAAATTGGGACATTTTCTACAAGGGGATCAAGCACATGCGACGAGTATATCCGATTAGTTTAGTCGAATAATTATCTTTATCCATTTATGCAGGTGATCATGCGGATGCTAACACTCACATCAATCAGTCATTCCATACAAACAATTCAATCAACATAACAGCAAACAGTAGCCATCACAAGCAAATAGTAGATCATCAGAATTCCCTCACCTGTGGTCCTCGCTAATCTGTTGTATAAGCTATTGGAAGTCCGAGAATGGATCTATTTTCCTATGAAAGGAAATAACAGAGATTTATTATTGAATTATTTATGTAAGAGAAGTCTTCCTATAATTTAAAGGTAGTGATCTCTATTGTCGGATATTAGACTAAATCCGTCACTTTAAGTATTGCATCGTTAAATAATTTATTTGAATCCTTATAGGCACCTAAATATTTTGTATTGATGTTTGATATAATTTTTTTATTAATTGCTACCTATATTTTTATTTAAGGGATTTGTCTTTTCTTATGTTCTACTACTTTTAATAGAAGATTTTTATTTATTAATTCATTGCCCGTCATCCTTATCTGTCTCTCGAATTAGTATTTTTATTTATTTAAGGGTATGTTCTAGTATCTATATCTTTCAAGAATAACAATTGTATTTAGATAAATCAAAGTTATATTGTACTTCAGTTTCATTCTTGTTGCAAAACAAGCTAAGTTTAATACCATAATATTATTAGTAATATTAGTATTGAAAAATCAATATCAATATTAGTATTAAAATTAAGAATAATAATAGCAACCATCTTCATACTATTAGTAATAATAATACTAATGACAAAATAATAATAGTATTGATGATAGTATAGATATAGTGATGTTAACGTGAAAATAACAATATTAATAATCATTCACGACTCGTGATGAAAATCTCGATAATAGTGAATACTATATTCAGTAGTCATAATAATAACACTAATCATAATTATGCTTATAGGAATAACAGTAACATTGATGTTAGTTTAAGAGTAAAAACTGAACAAATTTCTACTTATGATTTCTTATTCGTTTTTAACAATTGAATAGTCGATTTCATAGGATTTTTCGTGTTCTTTCCATTGGTGGGGTCGTTTTTGGCTTACAATGAACACATCAATACAGTTTATTCAATCTTCCTAGGTATATACATGATTAATCTAAAGTTCAACTTAGTTTGTTGTAATTGAAGTGTGGTTTTGGGTTTTTCCTTTCTAAAACTTGAATTTCTACACTTAAAATACTCAAGTTGTTGTATTTATAACATAAATATACCATTAGATTATTCTTGATAAATTTATAAGACAAATTCTTATAAATCAACATAATGAATATTTGAACTTAACGTAATTCTTACCTTGATTGGATTATAGAATGACTTTAGCTCCTCATTCTTGATGAAGTTAATAGTCTAAAGAGAAAGGTTAGAAAGATGAGTAACTAAGGAAAACTAATCTAGCTAACTAGCACATATATTTGTTCTATTTTCTTACCTTATTGAACTTAGGTTCCAATCTATGGTAAACCAAGACCATCTAGCTTGGTCTTTGATGTTGTTTAGGTTAGTTAAATTGAGTTTCGATTGTGGTTGATGAGTTTTGAAGCTTAGATAATACTATAGGATATAAACAAGGGATGCTCTTTATTTTTGGAGTGTGTAGACAAGGTTGATAAAGTGACCATTGAAGTGGAGTGTAGTAAATTCGTAGTGGTTGTTTTGAGAGAGATTTTAGATTGTGTTTGGGAAGATTTTGAGTTGGTTTTGTAGCTAACTTAAGCCTATATATGTATATAAAGGTTAGGCTAAGATTTAAACACAAGAGAGGGTGTATTGGACTTAGGAATGTCTCATTTTTACAGCTGCAATTTTAGATACGAATTTGGCAGTTTTGGATTACAAATTTGGACTTTGTTTGGCAAATTTTTGTAATTATTTAAAGGATATTTATGGGGTTTGTTTGCTAGTAATTTAAGGCTATTAAATAGTGGTTTATTTGGTGCATTTTTAGTCCAAGTTGGCTGAGAAAAATCGGAGCAAATGAAGGGTTATATATATCATGCTTCAGCTGTTGTTTTCGGGTGGAATTTATGGTGCGAATTTGAGAGCAATTTTTGGACGAATTTGTGTGAAATTTGTGGCTAATTTCAAGGGGCATTAAATGTGCTTGTTTGGTAGTTAATTAAGGTTGTTTATGTGTGTGAAATAGAGGCTAAGTTGCAAGGAAATCGGGTCAAAATTTTGTGCAAAACAGAAGCAAATTTCAAGTTTTCTGCTGCAGTTTATGTAGCTGTTTTCCCACCTGCTGCAGCTGAATATTACGGTGAAGTATAAGGAAAATGGAGTTGTTTTCTTACTTGTTTGAGCTGGATTTCCCTTGTATTTAATGAGTATCTAAGCTAGGATTTGATGATTGGTTGTTGGGTCATTGTCTTGTTGAAATTGGAGTCTAAATTGGTGCAAATGGGGACATAAACTGTAACCGAGATTTCTTTGCTGCCCTTCTACGGTAGATTTAAGCTCCATTTGAAATTGTTTTGTGACTTGTTTTGGACTATAATTGTATTGCATTTAAGGGTGATCCTATGTGGAGTGTTTTATTGGATTTTATGTTATTTTCATTTGAATTTTTAAAGCTCAAAATTGGATCAAATATTGGAAATCCTGCAGCCAAAAGTTACAGCTTGTATCAGTCCTCTGTTTCAAAAAAAAAAAATGCTGCAACGTGAGATAAATTGCAGCCAAGACAGTGATTGGAACATGCTCCTGTTTTCATCCGAACATTGTGGACAGCTGGTGTGGAGACTTCATCCGCGCGTGAAGGAAGATTCCGCTCGATCTTGTGCTGCTGTCTTGTGTTGCTCGTGGATCACGTGGAGCTGCTCGGTCCATGATTCTCATGTACTGTTCGTGGACTGAACTGCAGTGCGTGGGGCAACCTGTATCGGTCATCTGCTGCCATGTGTGAACACTGTGTGCGTGGAAAGAAAGATTTCAGCTGTTCCTTCATCTGTTCCAGTCGAGCACTATGGACAGCTGATGCGTGGACTTCATCCAACATTTCCTCTGCTGCACATTTGACATTCTCCTTGCTCGTTATTGGATGCTGTTGCTGTTTGTGACAAAGGCTGCTTCGTGTGTGGAACTCTGCTGCCCGTGCTGATTCTACTTCATATTGCAGCTGTCCGTAATGCTTTGCGTGGAAATTCTGCTCCGTGTGACAAATTCTGTTCATCGCTTTGAACGGTAGCGCGTGGATAAAATTTTTGGCCGGCTCCTCCTCTGTTTCAGCTGGAATTTGTAGATCCTCTGTTACGTGGACTTTCAATTTACCGTTCGTGAAGTTCCAGCGGTGATCTAATTCCAGCGATTTTCTTTTCCTTTCTTTTATTTATTTATTTATTTATTTGGATTAAAAAAATTATTTCATTAAATATTGGTTTATAATATTTTAACGAATATTAGTTTATAACCTATGTTCATACTAGTTAAATAAGAGTTTTATCGAAATAGAATTTTCTAAGTTTCTAAAAATTCCAGATTGTTTGTATAAACAAGTTTTTAATTTATAGTTTACACAATTAATTATTTTTAGTATTTTAACTTACATAATTAAAATTTTCCAATCCTATAAATCAAATTAAGTACTAAGTCTTTGACGAATTCAAGATTCCTTACTAAGTATGACAGTAGGTTCAGCAATCTTTATTTGAGATCTACGCTTGTAATTATTGATCTATTTTAGTATCTATTATGTATTAATAATCTTAGTAAATCCTCTTTAAATTATTGTTTTATACCGATAAGCCCTATTATTAAACTGTATCTTATCGGTTTTGAAATTTGGAGTTACTGCTATTTATATCTTGAATAATAAATTCAAGATACGAAATCTTGTTTTTGGTATCTATTAAGATCAAGGAAATTTGTATTTGGGTCTTTCAAGCTACGAATGCGTTTATTACCACTCATAGATCTATTCTAAGATTTGTGTTGAATCATATATTTTGGTATTAGTCTCACATTTGCTAATTTGTTCATTTGCTAGTTATGAAAATTATTAAACGTTACGTTGACAATTCAGGATTTTAATTTCCAAAGTCTCTAAATCTTTTAAATAGAACATTAGTAAAATTTAATTATTTATTTAAGATCTAGATTCTTAGATATCGATTCGTTTTACCAAACATTATATTTTACTGTAAAGGAATTATTCCTACTAATTCGTTAACAACATATTCTATTTAGGCTACTTAATAGTGTTAAAATAGTTTAAACACTATTACTTCATTATTTAACTAGCGTAGCATTTATTTTCTAAGTATAGAACTTAAGGAAAAAGGGTTCAAGAATTTATATTAACGATTGGTTTATCGTCGTTTTATAAATTATTTGAGATCACATTAGTTACAGTTTGTATTTCGAAAAATTTTATTAATAAAGATTTTAATCTTTCTAACTATAATCAAATTCATTCTTTGACATTTGTAAATCGAGAAGAAAAAAATTTGGAGTGATTTTTACTACTTGTTCCAAATTTTTTATAAGTTTATATTACATTTTTAGTATTTGTCATGCTCAGGTTACGTAAAATTTGGGGGATTACAAGGGGCTTACACTTCTGATGCCACAAAAGTCAAAGGTAGGTATTAGGATAATACCAAGTGAAAAATTTTTGCAAAATCACGATCCAAAATAGATCAAAACCAACATTTCAAATCCACAAAGCAAAACACAACAATTCCCATCAATTTTCTACAAGCCATTCACCCAGAACTCTCATTTTTAGTGAGTTGAGAGTTGTTTTGATAAAGTAAAGTGATTTTTAGGCTTAAATGAATCTTAGAAGCTTGTAAGGATAGATGATGAAGTTATTATGGTTGTTTCAATAAATAAATGAATTGGAGTGATTTATAAGATGCTCAAATGTTGCATATGGAGTTGTGGGAGTTGCTTGATGAAGGGGATGTGGAATTTATGTATGAATAGGGGTGTTGAGTGTATGTATTGATTTTATGTAAGCTAATAGAAGTAAGAATTTAATGTTTAAGTATCAAAGTTGTATGCTCCATTTTTCTGAAGATAAACACAAGGAGAACACGACCATCCCAATTCCGCTGTGCTTCTCACTAAGTGTTGAACAAAGTGGAAAATTGTGACCGCACAGGTGGAACACGACCACACATATCCAACCATGATTCTTTCTAATTTCTTAAGAAATTTGATTTTCTAATGAAACACGGTTAGAGCATGGATACACCTATTACATCGTGCTTCTCATTGATTTTCGAGGAGTTTTGTGCATAATGAAACACGATAGGATACATACTAATCTGTTTTGGTCGTGTTTCTCATATGAAGAAACACAAGGTGAAGCACGACCAAATACCGGTCATGTGCCTTTAAAAATATATATTATTTAATTTTCAAATTTTAAAATAATGAAATATATTTTATAGATATGTGTATAAATGTTAAGTTATGATTTACTGTGAGTTTCTATTTAAGTTTGTATTTGATGAAAGACTTAGTCTTAAGTTATAATTGATGTTAGATGTTATACGAATTAAATTTGTTTATCTCACAAAGTACCTCACCCAATTGTATTTATCCGTTGATCTTTCATGAGATACGACAGGTACATAGTAACTTGGTTGTTAATTGATAGGATAGGCAGATCTAAAAACAACTTTAATCAAAGATAGATTAAAAGTGTTTGAATTATTTGTGTGTGTGTTGTTGAATCTAATCTGAGGAGTAGTAACCCTATAAACGACGTTAACATGGTAGTTAGGTGCTTAAGCCACCCCTTGTCATGATTCAATGATACTTTATAAGTGGCTCAATAGGTATTCGATAGGGGTAATAATATCGATATAACATTTACTTATTCTTAAAGGGAAGTAATATAATTTAGTTCACGTTTATGAGACTGGCTGAATTAAGTGATATTATAGATTAAATTAAGTAAAGATGAGAAACGGTTGTGAACTTTAGATGAGACTATTATTTTTGTAGTTGTTCCTTTATGAGATATAAGTATTTGAGTTACCTATATCAACCTCCTAAGTAGTTGCTATTACTCAGGACTCCCAGTTTTCCAACCAATTGGTCTCGGAGTTTAGATACTCCATTGTTGATTTGTGGCACTTAATTATAGATAATTAACTTAATGATTTTTGCATTGCATTAGACTAAGAGTACTTGTTACTTTATATTTGTTTATGTTACTATGTATTGGGCCATTAGCTCATGTTTTTCTTTTTACAAGTGTTGATGATGATGAATATTATGATGACTTGGGATATTGGACAAACTGTTAAGCGTTCATGGATGAAAGGGACGATTAGTGACCCTATGCTAAAGGAGTTGTTTTGTAAAAGATTTTCTCAAGACCTCTAAAGTGGATGTAAATTTTGGTAAAGGCTTTTTGGTCAAGTCTTTGGTTTGTAATATAAAATTTTAAGCTTTCCTCTTATGTTTTTGTAATGACTAAGCTTTGGAAATCTTTTGAAGTACTAATGTGTTGGTACAAGTGATGTATATATAAATGTAATGACTATCTACTCATGTTGAGTAGCTTTTTCCAAAAGTTCTATTTACAATACATGTTTAAACAAATAGTCATCATAAAAATTATCTTTTCGAACAACCTTACGTTTAATACTCAAGTATTACACGTGGCTAAGGAATGGACATGCCTAATTATAGGATTGGATAAGCCGGGTCCTTACATTTCATTTGCTAATTACAGCCTCTAATTAACCCATGTATCACTATCTCTCAATGTCATAATGAAATCATCTTCATTCCATACACTATGTCACTCTACTACACCTACATCATCCTCTAGGGGATCGTGGGAAATTTCTTGCCTAATAAAATTTGGAGTAAACAACAAGCAAGTATTACATGGTTATGAATACTATCATGACAAAAAAAATGGACTTTTTAAAATACTCCATCTCATATTGTGTAATCCAAAACACCTTTCAATCACATTTTAGGCAAAGGTATGTTTTAAGTTAAAATATTCTTCAAGAGATCTTGGTTGATGAACTTGACACCACTTATTTAAATGATATCTTTGGCCTCTAAACGATGCAAGGAAACCATCACAATTGGGATAGCCTCTATCTACTAGATAATAGCATCCTATATTAAGGGTAAAAGTGGATTATATTTCATTTGAGAAGATTACTTCATAAATAAGAACTAAAATTTCACAAATGTCAATATATCATACCTTATGGAACTTTAAGCCCATTTCACCTAATCATTGCATCTCGGAGAATTCTACTATTAGGAGAAAAGCCTTCCCAGCAAGGTAATACATAAACAAATTCCATGTTTGGTGTATAGCAATCTCATTTTTACGAGTTTTGTATCGAGGTTTGACTTTCAATGGTAGCATAATTGGGTGGATTTTCGTCTAAAGCTCTAAGACAATTCTATATAAAATCGAAAAAGAGATATAAAATTTAGTATGGTGACTAATCAATATACTAATAAATCTTTTATATTGTAAGATGCATATTGAAATTTTTACCTTTATGAATTCCCATCAATCGTTAGTGGAATTTGCTAGAATAGGTTCGGGTTTCTTATATTGGTGATTCCTTAGCAGTAGAGTTGCATTCAAAACATTATGGAAAATGCTAGCTTATAGTTGCTCTAGATCTCTTAAAATTATGCTTGATTACGCTGTTTTTTTTTTTACATGATGAGTAAGGATGTGCAAGAAAATTATGACTTGCTCATCGACAAGCAAGTGCTTTGTAATGCCCTCTAACATTTCATAAAGTTTAAAGAATTCATGCCTATCTAGTCTCAATTGTTCAATGCAGGTCATGTCATCACATTGAACAGGTCTTCTAATGTATTTACGATGTTGATAAGAGTCTAATCTATAAGACCAAACTTAGGGATGATAAGCATAAAAGTATACAGTATGCAATAAACATATCATTCTATGTATAATAAAACAGTATTCAACCCTTAAAAGTAAAAGAAAGAGAGCGACTTTCATTTTTCTCCCTCGATGATGGACCCCTTGATCCATTGCTGCAAAAGCAAACTATGTATATATAACCATTAGTGTAAGGAGAATCTCTACAATTTAAAGCAATTTGAGAAACAATTCCTTTTATAGTGGCAATCTTCATAGGATAGGGGGGAAAACCTTGATTCAGACAATATAAAATTAAGAAAGAAAAGAATTTTCGTATCTTTCATAAGTTTTGTGGTAAAGCGGATTGTTAAATTATTATGTGTCGCTTGCAATTCTTTGCAAGTTTTCATACTTAGGGCATAAAAATATATAGCATTCATTGTATCGAATAAAAAAAAAAAAAAACTTATAGCAAAT
The DNA here is from genome assembly GCA_024138025.1 of Combretum micranthum. NCBI lineage: Eukaryota > Viridiplantae > Streptophyta > Magnoliopsida > Myrtales > Combretaceae > Combretum > Combretum micranthum. The sequence goes on along the minus strand of JAMXBD010001376.1, from coordinate 261,285 downwards.
AATTTACTCAAGAGCAAGTTATAGAATTACATCACACAATCAAACCCATTTTTGCTGTAGAGATGAGAGATATAGCAACAATTAAAATTTAAGTAATTTATTAATTTAATAACAATAAATTATATAGAAAATAAAAACGCAAAAAAAAAAAAAAAGCTATAACAAGATGAATAGCTATAACTTTACAGATAAAAAAATTCCAATAAAAGACTTAGCCTTTTAGGGTTGTTATTTTAATATCATCTCACTAGCCAAATAAATTATTTCATCCCATTATCCATACTAATAACCTTGTCAAAGTGATTATTTTTCACTATGGAGAAACTAACAAAAATTTTACTTTGCCCTAAATATCAATTACATCAATGAAAATGAAAAAGTAGGAAACCATAATTCCAATAATGACTAAATAAACTTAAATAAGATAAACTCTTGCAAACTGTCTACAATCCGACTGAACTTATTATCAATAATAATATGTATCACATATTTTTCTTTAACAAGTTCGTGTAGGTTTGTAAATTAATTTGTATTTAAACGATTTTTAAAGTGATAGAAAAGGTTCAATTGTCCCTTATTATTGTTTGTAAACAATATAGAATACATAAAAGGAAACTTAATATCAAACAATATAAATTAATAGCTTACTATTCTATTGACTAGTAAGTAGTTAAATAATTACCCAATAGAGGGGGATGATGCTGCAGATGGTGGTGACCAATAGCAGATGGTGGCGAGCAACAGCATGGTAGCAATCCACATGAGAGAGAGAGAAAGATGTGGTAGACTTCTTTCATTAGGCTTTAGATGTAAATTAATAAAACCTATTTGATTGTGAAAAGGTTATTTGAGTGTCATTTGTTAATTTAGTTGAAGTATTATAGGAATAAAAAGAATAGAATCTTCACTAAATTGCTATTTAGAGATAAAACTAATGAATGACTATTTAGTATTTTTGCTAATATCAATTTATTACTAAATAGATGTTAAGAGGTATAACTTGTAAGTGAACATTGTAATAGTTATTTATAGGCAGGGATGCAGCAAGGGCAAATTTGGGATGGGTCATATCTGAATCGAACTCGCCTTGATCGTGACCCTATAGGTTTTCTTTTACAATATCCAAATACTCCCCTATAAGGTTTTTGTTATGACCTACCCCACCTAAGGTTGCAAACAAGTCGAACCAAGCCAAGCTTTAAAAGGTTCGAGATTGGGCTCATTTAAGATATAACGAGCTTGAGATCGAGTCGAGCTTTTTATCCAGTCTAAAATTAAGGTTCGATCTCAGCTCATTTAGTTAAACGAGCTTAAGTTTGACCAAGGTCAAGCTCGGTTTGTTTATAAAATAAGCTCGAGCCGAGCTAAGTTTTTTATCGAGCTTAATGAGTTTTTACTGAGCCTGAAATTTGAGTTTGAGCTCGACTCATTTAAATAGCATGTTTTCTATTTTTTTAAACCTAAAATTTTATATATATATATATATAAGTGTTGATATAATATATATATACATAATTATTAAATCAAAATTAGTTTTTGTTATTTATTATATAGTTATAGATAATATATTACGCATAAAAGAGGTTCACAAATCTACTAACAAGCTTATTAACCAGTCTAGTCATGAGCCCGTCCATAAGCTTAACTAAGCTTGTTCACGAGCACCCTTGCGAGCTTAAATCAAATTTTGAGCTTGACTTGTATAGATAAACAAACTTTACTTTGGGCTTAGGCTTAGCTTGTTTACTAATCGAGCTCGATCTAAGCTGAGTTCAAATAGATCGCAACTAGGTCGGCTTGTTTGCAGCCCTGACGCCACCCGTTGACCCAATAACGTTTTTTTTTCCCTTTTTTTCCCCTTTTTAATCTTTTTATATTCCCTTTTTTTATCTTTTTCAACTTTACATTATTACTTTTTAGATGTTCTATAATTCATTGGTATTGGATCTTTCAAAATTTATTTTTCTTTCCATATATATATATTTATATGTATTATGTATATATTTCCTTTTCGGGGGTCACAATTTGTTATTGCCAAATGTAACATACAAGTCGATCATAGTAACAAAGTTAGGGATTCGAAGACGCATTCTTATCTTAAAACACACTGCTTTACTATTTTCAAGAAAAAAATCGAATAATTTGGGAATATTTTCCAAATTTCCTATAAAATGAAATTATGGTATGAATATATAGCTGTACCAACGACTCTTCTCTTGCTATTACCACCAGCATTTCTTGCTTTGTTGTTACTCTGATCGGCACCATTTAATTAGTTATGACGATGAACTTAAACTGGCAAAAATATAGCATTTTTAATCCTATTCGCTAAGAAAATTTAGAAAGATGAGCGAAAACACAGGGGAAGAAAGAAAATAAAAGATAAAACCCTTGCAGATGCACGAATAGAGAAATATAACAACACTGGAGAGTAAAAATTGTTGTGTTAGGCAAACAATTCAAGCACACAACAAACTAAAAAAGTTGTAATAAAAAAAAAAAAACTGATAAAAACTTTTTAAAAAATGATAAAATAACGTAAAAGTTGAAGAAGCAATCGAGTCCCTGTAGTTGGAGTTGTTTTGCGTTATTTAATTTCTTTAAGATGATTGTCTATCGTAAAATATGACTACAAAGTGCAAGTTCATTGGATCAGCATTGAATATAAGGTTTTTTTTTTTTTTTTTAATTAGGGTTGAACTTTTATTTTATTATTTTATTTTAAATTATATTAAATTTGATGTGTTGGATTACCCAACGGGTCATCTATGGCTCATATCTTGCCCCAAAACCCAATAGAATATTTCGAAGGTCAGATGGGTCGCGTACTCTATAACGACTTGACCAGTTGCATCCTTATTCATAAAAAATAAGGATAAAATTAAATAGCTACTACATGAATGGACTATTAATGAAATTTCAATTTCATCTACAGTTGTCACATCTATAATAACCATTTATGACCTAGCGTTCTTTAAATGGGGCCAAACCCATAATTGCCTTTATATATTCCTAAATTATAACAAAGCAAGAAAGGCATTTAAATTACATATTTTAAGCCTATAGCATCTCAAGAGTGGGTGGAATTGCTATAGTTACATTATAAGTCCATTTAAATTGAGCCAACATTTTTTTAATGGATAAATTGTACTGATGCTCTTTGAAAACTTTAAAATCGCATATACCTCATACATTTCTATAATTCAACGCTGGAGTCTCCCAAAATTTTAGTGGATCCCTTTTTTTAATGCTTTGGCAGTTGATATGTATGATCTTGTTTACATAAAAATATAATTAAAATTAAATGTCATATCATGCTTATATGCTCACCTAAAAAATTTAATCCATTTTTTTTGTCAATAAAAAGGATAAAAAAAAACCCAACAAATTTTTTACCAAATTATCCAACCTGGCCCTTTCTTTTCTTTTTTCTTTTTTTTTTTTTTTTTTGAAAGTTATGTTGTAACAATTAACCTTTTTCAAACCCAACTGCAAACTGATACTGAAAATGAATTCCCAATCCAATGATTGAAAACTCTATCCCTAATTGCTACATGGATCGATTAATGAGAAATGTTTATTTCGTCCATTTCTCAACCTTTTTGTAGGAAAATTGAGAATTGATTAATGAGAAATGGACGAAATATACATGTCCCTTATCCAATATGAAGGCCGCATCTGCATGGTTAAAGATAACAATTCCTAACAATGTTGTTTTCTTGACATAGGGAAGGAAAAGGTTCAAGTTGTGCTGAGGTTAAGAGAGAATTTTGTAGGTGTGACAATTCATTATAAGGTTTTAGGTTCTAACGTCAAAATGAAGGTACTTCTGATCAAGCTATGATGAGCATTCTTACAATTCATGCTGGAATCAAAGAACTGCTAATTCAATTCGCTGTAATTGTAATTCCATTACAGCCTTATTCCTTATAACCTTATTTCTTACGAATAGCTATTACATCGTTTAGTTGAAAAGCGATTCCACAATAAATCCTTATTACACAAAACATTGAATAGTCATTCTTTATTCAAACCTATGCATTCCAATTCAATCTTAGAACAATCTTTTTTTTTTTTTCAAAATACCACCATTTAAATAAAAAATTAATAAAAAAAGATCTTATTACAACTTTATTCCATTCCTTCGTAATAAAAATTCTATTACAGCTTTATTCATTCAGCGAAGTGAACGAGCTATTGGCAAAGGCCACTGGAATTTTGCAAGAACTGAGCATTGTTATAGGGATATCTTTAATATGTTGTATGATCCTGAACCGATTCACCTTACAATGGAGTAAGATGTGACCTTATGCATGGAAGATGAAGTATTTACATACCTTAGCGAAGAAGACTTGATCGTAACGAAATTGATTATGATAACAACAATAGTGAAGGGTATTTTACGTGCATTGAAAGTGAGGACGAGAATGATAGTAATAATAGTAGTTTATCACTTGCTTCTTATAATGAATGTGAAAATAGTAAAGATGAGCAGTAAGATTTTGACAAGAATAATGTAGTTGATAGTGGTGTTTTTGAAACGAAAGATAAGAATGAGGGTAGTAAATGTAGAACGAGTTGTATAGGGATCAAAATAAGAAGGATTGATGGTTGGACGAGATAAGGCTCGTGATTCTAATAGAAAAATTATTCTTGAAAAGGGTTGTATAATATACATATATATTATGATGTGGTAATGTCTGTCATATTATATATAGAAATTTCGTTATACAAATAACCCTACCATGACATAGAGATATAAATATATATATTATATATATATATTCTATGTATATTCCCGTATTGGTAACATACATATATATAATTATATATCTTATTTATATTGTCACACATAATGTTGAGCAGAGATCGAACCCAAGTCGTGCTTGTTGTATGAAAGTTGTCCAACCACCTGGCTGATAGAAATGATTGCATCAAACTTTTCAAATACATTCAACAATTTCATCACCCAAAGTCCGTCAAAGAAATTTCTGAAGCCTGAGGTGTTCAGCAACAGTAGAGAAAATTTATATATCCCGATGAATACACAAAAAAGAGGTTATTTAGAAGGTACAAGACGTCAACGTTACGCCACATGTACAAATTACTACTTTGGGTGCAACAAGGTCATCAAGTAACATGCGACTAGAGGCGGAGGTCATCACTCCAGGCACAAGTGTAGATAATCTAACCACGATCCATTAATGGCATAACTTGCAGAAAATGTCAAATCCATAAATGAGTGAATGATGAAGGCAACAACTCAATTACCTACACATGCCAAACGACAACTTGCATAATTGAAGCATGTAACAAATGGTAAACCTAACAATTTTACCAACTACGACTATAATACAAGTAACAATATATTAGAATGATTTCCATCTTTGTAGTTGGAAACTTGTTTCTTTTAGGTCCATCTTCAAGCATTGGTTTGAAAAACTGATGTTGATTTACATATCTAGTATGTCAAAAGCAAGGCACCTAAGTTGAGTCAAGATATCTTATTTAATTCTATCGTGGGAATAATTCGGTGATGGATACGTCGTTCTTAGACAAGGGTGTTGGTTTGGAAGTTGATTGATCCGAACTCGCAGCTTTTGAATTGATCATATCCATGGAATTTGTCCTACTCTTAAAGAAAAATGCTGGCTCTCGAGGCATTTTCATGGAAACAGTTTGACTACTAAGCATAAGAACAACTGCATCCATCGTGGGCCTATCAGCTGGATCTTCTTGAACACATAGTAAGCCAATATGTATGCATCCAATGACTTCACTCCTTTCAAAGGAATCTCTTAATATTGGGTCTACTACTTCCAAAGGCATACCATTCATCCAATGTTTCCAAACCTATATAGAAACATCATAATTTTCTCAAACCAAATTTGACAATAGAAAATATAGATAGGAAAAGAAAAGTAGTCAATTTCAACTTACAACGCATGGAAGATTCTCGACATTGTTCGATTGGCGTAGGAAATTGCTCCTCTTACCACTAATTATCTCTAGAAGTAATATTCCAAAGCTATAGACATCCGTTTTCACAGAAAACTGCCCATGCATTGCATATTCTGGAGCCATGTATCCACTACAAATAACAATAGTAACATTACGTACAATTTATTGTACAAAGTTTTAGAGATTAAACAATAGGAAATCTGTACTAAAATGAAATGTCAACTATGTTAAACTAGCATGGCAAATGGCAAAATATTGTAATTGAACTCACTATGTGCCCACAACTCTACTTGTGTTTCCTTGTGTTTGGTCTACTCCAAAAATCTTTGCCATGCCGAAATCAGAAACCTTTGGGTTCATCTCACTATCCAATAAAACATTGCTAGCTTTGAGATCACGATGTATGATACGAAGCCGAGAATCTTCATGAAGGTAAAGTATTCCTTTTGCAATTCCTGATAGAATTTTATAGCGTTTGCTCCAATCTAATTGTATTTTTTTCTGTGGATCTGCATTTTTCAATTAGAAGATAGGATTGTGTAGATGAAGTAAATATCATCCATATGATATTTTTCACGAGTAGAAATTGAAAAAATGCATTGCCTTCTACACATATTGACATAGTTAAAAGCTTGAGCTTGTTAAATCTAGCGTGGATATATGAATTGGTTTAAATGAGGTGAAATAATTTGAATTCATGAAATCCTATTATGAAATTATGATAAATTTTAGATAAATTAAAATCTACACTAAAATTTAAAAGCCAAATAGATGTAATAGTTAATAGTTGAACCAACCAAATAGAAAGTTATCGAGGCTTTTGTTAGGCACAAATTCATACACCAATAGCTTTTCTTCTCCTTCCAAGCAAAATCCAAAAAACCGTACTAGATTCCTATGGTGAAGCTTTGCAACCACTGCAACTTCATTCTTAAACTCATCAACACCTTGGTCGGAGCTACGGGATAACCTCTTGACAGCTATATTTTGTCCATCAAATAGTGTACCCTGTGTTTTTATTTTCATTTAATTATGCAATTCTCTTTTCCTTTGGAATCAATAATTGTATGCTGTGAATCAAAGGACATTTGAACTTTAAGACTGGAGGATGTAACTTACCTTATAAACTACACCGAATCCGCCTTCACCCAACTTGTTGTCATTGGCGAAATTGCTAGTGGCAGCTTGAATTGTTTTTAGATCAAATTGAAGCGGTGTGGCAATGCTTGTGTCTTCTGTAACTATCCAGACTAAAAGGGAAAGCACATTGAGTTTAATTCAAATGGCACGGAAACATATTCTTTTTGCAGTACATTTGAAGATTGTTTTAAGGCGCTCAAAACATGAGACGCACTGCTTACCACTTTCATTTTGTTTTATGGCGGTCTGTTTAGTTGTTGATTTTCTTTGTATGAACCAATATCCGTCAGAATGAGTACAACACCAGTAGCAATTGCTATGATGACAGCAATAATAACTGCTGTAGAGATCTTTCTCCCTGCAGATGTAATTTGGCTGGTTTCAAAATTTAGCCATATACTGTATCAAAACGAATTTGATAGTTGAAACCCTGTAAGTTTACTGCTACGATCTAGCTTATTTTGGTATCTAAAATCAGCAATATCCTCTCCTCCTGACTTCCTTAATTTAGGTCCAGCTCAATTCCAAATGACAAGTCCTAGTTAATACCTTAACTTGAAAAATGTGATTTTCATTTACTTAGCATGGGCATGATTAAATTATAATGGAAACAAATAATTGTAGCTTCATGATTATGATGGTTGACTAAAGTCATTACTTGACACTAATCAACGGTTCCGCGAATCTGAAATAATCCTCTAAATATTTATGCTAATCTTTCTACTTCTAGTTTCGTCAAAGAGTGTTGATCGTTGCTTTGACATATTTCACCACATCAATCATAGGAGGACTAAATTAAAGCAGGGGATCAGGCAATAAATTTACCTCTTGAAATGGAATGAAGCTTATACATGGAACACAAAGCATACAGGTTATAGCGGAAAATCATATTGTAGCATCAATCCTTTTAGTTCTTTTAGTTCAATACCGGTATGGGACATATTCAATAGAGCTGAGCTCGTATTCATGAAACTTGTCTTCTGATGACCGATGTCATGTACAGAACTTGTCTTCTGATGTTAATATCACAAGGATTTTTTCTTTCCCTTTTATTTTTTTAATTTATTTTTGAGATATTTTATACTTTCAAATATGCTTTTACAAACCACCGTTTTGGAAAACGTCACCTGTAATATAACCTATAGTGTAAATTTATCATTACCTTTACTTGTTGCAGGAAACAGTGGAGGAGCTTGAGCAGAAGGAGGCATAACCGGGACCAGAGCTGGTGGTGAGACAGGCACAGCAGATTCATCGTAAAAGGGGAACAACTCAAACCAGAGAACGCAGCTAGGAGCCATGTGTCTCGCTCCTTGCTTATCCAATGGAAGTAATACTCTTATTTGCATAAGGCAGCTATTACAATCTGCTGCTGTTAAGTCTGGCGTGCACTGTGCGAGCATGTACACCGTGCGGAAGCTCGTGACGTTGGCCACCCTCACCGCAAATTTCTTTCCTGTCTCGCTATTGGCTGCATTAGGAATCACTTCCGTCATTATTTTTTCAACTACCTGACGAAACTGACCTGGATCGGTGACTTCAGTCACGTTCATGGGGTTCGTCATGGTAAAGCCATCGTCTACCTCAGCAGATCCAAATATATAAGTTGGAATAGCGCAACATGCAATGATCGTACCATATGGTCGAAGTTCGATTACCATGACATCTTTGGATTATTTCCTGGGACGCTGTCATTACACAGTCCCTACACGAAGCAGTGCTAACGTCACCCCGGCAAAGATATAGACCGTAGACCTTGTCCGGTTTGGCTTTGCCAGTGGTGGCATTTGCGAACCCAGTGGTTATAGCTTTGGTGGTGTTAAAGGCTGAAAGGAAAGAAAGGGTTGCGTTCAGGTTCTTGTCGTAAGTGTGTTGGAACTGTATGTGCTGCAGTCCTCGCAACTGTGATGTCGGCAAGTATGTGTGGCTTGAATATTGAAAGTGTGAAGGAAATGCCAGAGCAGTAAGATGAGAAGGACTTCTTCCAACTTGTTAAAGCTAGTAGAAACAGGCATATTGGTGTGAAATCATAAAAATTGCATTGCTTTTTGGTGGCCCTTTTTTTTTGTCTTTTTTCCAGCGTGATTTATTGTTCATGGGTACTAGCGAAAAAGAAATGAGAAACCAGAAACTCTGGATTGAGAAAAGACATTGCCTAACACAGAATGGATTAATCTGTGCATAACGTACTACAGTGCTTTGTATGTGTAAGGTGTTGATTGAAATTATAATCCGTGAACCTGCTGGGTGTGTTATTTATATATATGCACATATATATATTTGTACTATTCCAGTCAATGCATCCTCTTTGCTTTTCTTTCAACGATTTCCATAAATTTACCTCTTTCAAGATTTAACAATATACTTTTACCGGCTAAAGTACAAGATGTGATGTTTTAACTGAGCTTTTACAATTCCGTTGATAGGACCGTCCTGTCATTAATTTAACTTTTAAAATAAATATAATAAATAAACTATTAATTGTATTTTAGTAATTCGAACACAATTGAATATAGTGTAAGTCATTGGATTGTAACGAAACTAATCCCATCAAAATTAATAGTAGAATCATGAAATTTTTCCGTGATTTAACTATCTTAATTGTTTCGAAATTTTATCTTATGATTCCATTAATTTATGTTGCTTGTTTCACCATGGTTCTAGAAAAATGAAAGTTATATATACAATAGTTACATGTAATCGTTCGAGTAACGGTGGTCATTCTTTGCTTTTGTTGTTATTTACATTGTAAGAAATAAGTAGATGATTTTTCCCCAAGAGTATTCACTTTAAATTGGGACTAACAAAAATTTTCAACGATTAATACCATATTTTCTGCTAAAACCTCAAGAATTAAACAAATCACCTACAGAAATTTAATTCCAAAAATAGAACAATTCACACATGATATTGCATATAAAATTAAGTTCATAGGGTTAAATTTTACATGCACCAAAATCTTGGAAATTTTTATTCACATTATGTTAAACCACTGTATATGCTTAATTAATGGAATCCTATATATTTATAAAGTAATAATATGCTAAGGATTTGTATAGGGTTGTTGTAACTTGTTGATCACGTGCAATAGGCATTCCAATTAACCTAAGATGAGTCTTGTGATCGTAATATGTGTACAGATGTTGTAGGCAAAGACATAAAAGAAGGAACAAATAAACCCAATTTCTTAAGCGTACGAGTGTGGCAGAAGATCAAATCGATTAGACTTAATTATTTTTGACTCATTTTTTGCTGAATAGATGTTTTGATCTTTCATAGATGTATTTACATAGAGTTTCTATATTACTCTTAATTTTGACAATACACAGAATATTCTAAAATGAGCTCCCTCTTATAGATGGTAGGGGTTGACATTAGTTATTGGATGGCTTCTAGATGAATAACCAAAATCAAGCTTTATAGACCACCATTACATCATTCATAAGGATCAAACAGCCAAAATTAAAGCTTCTTTTCTTTAGTAGTGTGTTGGGCTTGGAAATGAGTTTGAGAAGAGCTTGAGAGTTCTTATTACATAAAAGAGGTCCAATATTATTTTTAATATAGCCTATATTTAATATAAAAAAGCTTATGGTCTATTTCAGTCCATATAAGCTCTATTTTAGTGAAATAAAACCCATAAGGTCTATTTTAGTCTATATAAGCCCTATTTCAGTAAAATAAAACCCAAATTAACCAAAAAATATTTTTTTTGAAGTCTACTTTTTGTGAACAATAAAACTTAATAAGGTCAAAAGCAGAATAAGTCAATTTAGTGATCATCGTCTTAAGCTTATCAAGTAAATCTTCCTATAACATATGCTACTCGATTTTATAAGTTATGTCATTGGCATAAAATGCCGATCTAAGACATTAAAATTGGGCGAAGAGCCCGATTATCGAAATAATACTCCAGAGCATTCATACGTAGCTAAATTATATCCCGCTAACATAAACAAACCACCCAACAAATCTGAATTACGTATTTAATGTTCCATTTACATCATTCACCCACGATAAATTCGCCGAAAATTAGAACACAGTTCTTGTCACCTTGCGTTCACGTGATTCATGGTTTCGGAGACTACACTGAAAAGTAAAAGTTCCTCTAATGGAGAAAAGCAAAGTTAAAAAGAGATGCTAGGAATGGGTCATTCCGCGCGTTTCATACAGAGCGATCAACCGTGTCATCAAGAGATGCTAGGAATGGGTCCTTCCGCGCGTATCATACAGAGCGGCCAACAGTTTCATCTTCAGAGGAGATTTAGGCTGTTACATGAGAACACGGGTGACCTGGGGCCAAACTCCCGGAAACTTAATTTTAAAATATTTTTTTTTTAAATTATATGTTATATGTATATTATAAAAAAGAATTAAGTCATAGAATTAAGTGTGATCTATTTGTTAAGTATCTACTTTTATATCCATGATATGATGGATTCAAGTCCCATTGATGTACTTTTTTTTTACTCTCTCTTTTAATTATAAAAAATTTATCTATGTTTTTGTGTAATTACAAACCACATGACTTGTGTTACTTTTTTTTTTATAAATAGGTAGCCCAAGTTTTATACAAAAATATCAATATTATATATATTTATTTAAGAAATACATATTAGTGTTTTATTGGTCTAAAAAAATTAATTTCAATAAAAAAAATATCGCAACATATAATTAAATAAAATATAAAAGATTATTTAAAAAATGAAAATAAATTTAAAATAATTTTTTAAGATCGATAAGATATTGACACCCTTCTAAAATTATTAAATAATATTGATACTTTTGAATTAATTCAAGTCACTTATTTGCCAAAAAATTTAACACAATTGTGTATTTGCAAATTGATCAAAAAACATGTAGGATTTTTATAATTAACCCTAAATTCTTTTATCATAATATTATCTAACTAAATAAATTCGTGCTAATAACTATTTTAAATTCAAAGAATACCATTAGTAATAATAATTATTAATAATGACAATTAAATCTTATTGCACACTAATCATATAATTTGATTTAGTAACTTTTTTTTTTTTAGTTAATGTTATTGCATAAATTATTGAATAACTATCATATCTATATATATTTTATGATCTATTTTGCTAAAAAACAATCATATTGCACATTAAATACATAATTCAATTAGTAACATTATTTTTTCCTACATGTTATGCTAAGAAAATGAGCACGAATTATTGAAAAAATATTTTATCTAGATATATTTTAAGATTTACATTTATTAAAAGAAAAATTTATACATATATTAATTTTATTTTTTTTATAATAATTAATTTTCAAAAGTAATATATACCATCTCTTATGAAATTCACTAAATACTCTTAATTATTATTTGAATGATACTTTTCATGAAGTTTTAATAATATCTCATTAAAATCATTATGAAATTCTCATAAATATATAAGATGTAATATAATTGTAATAACATATGAATATTAATAAATAATTTTAAAATTAACTTAATTAAAGCTCATCTAGTCGTATAATCCAGTGTCCATCCCCTATTTGGGAACCCATCGAATGTTATGGGACACCTTCCTTTTAAGTTTTTGAAAGGTGTTGTGACTACTATCAAATAGATCATTAAAGCTAACGCTTGGATGGTTTAAAAACTTGTGAAGCTTGAGAAGAGTTAAAACTTTTTATTGAGCCTTGTTAAATAAGTTTAAATATGAATAACATATAAGTACCTTGGCCATGATCTAAAATCGACCATTTGCAACGATTCAAAATAGGATAAAGTTAAACCCATTATGTTACATATACAAAATGAATAAATATATAAATAAATAAATTATTAAAATATGATTATATATGTTAGGATTAATGACTCAAATGCTACATGAACTTTGATCAAAAGAATAATTAATTAATTATACTCTAAAAGCAGTAATTTACTACTTGAGATAACATTTTGAGAACAAAATCACTACCCCCTGCTAATGGTGTTAGCTCTGTCTTCCTAGATGACAAAAACCTCTAATCACTAAGCGACATGTGTGTATGCAAATATAATAATAATAATAATAATGCACATACCTTTTTTTTTTTCCACCACGCATAAAAAAAAACCATAAAATTCCACATAATGTTGTTTGTTAATAGGCTTTACTTAATCATGACTCAAATGGCCCAATACTAGCAAAATAGACCAGCAATAAAGTCTTTGGAATTCATTAAGTGCATTGGACCACCTCGGTCTATAGGTCTCAGTCATTCACTAGGCTAAAAGCCAATTTCCTTCCATTGGTACACATAAGGACCTGAACAGAGCTCCTCCTCCTTCAAGCTCCTCTTCTAATGAAAACATATCCTGAGTTCCTCTATCTCCCTAAAGGTACTCTAAACTTCCCGACTTGCCATACCTCCTTAGGTGCCAAAGAAATTGCTCTCCACCTACCTAGCTACACTTCTTAGATGACCACCATCATTACCTCAAGTCCATTCAGCTGCTAGTAAGAGATCTACACTCGAGTTTATTTTCTTCCCTTAAGAATGTGTCACGTGGACCTAGAATATTCTATGGGCCCCCATATTGTCATGACCATCATCTATAAATAGAACTCAAGATTATAATGAAAAGAGACATATTGGTAACTAATTTCACTTACATACTTTATTTACACACTTCCTTACTCTCTCTCTCTCTCTCTCTCTCTCTCTCTCTCTATGCATTACTGACTTAATTATTAGAGTAGTCATGCCAAATCATCCCTCGATGCACCATTAATAGTGTTGTTTGGTTACAAGCCTTTAGAACTCTATTAGTGATTTTCTACCTATAACATTTTTTTTTTTTTACTTTTAATTAAGTCCCATCGAAAGGTATCATCTCTTTATTCATCAGTTTCCTAAAAAATTTCATCATCTTCTTCTTCTTGAATCTTCTCTTCAATAAACCTCATTGCAACTCAAATCACCTTTTACTTTTCTCCACCATCTCCACTTCCGAACCTAAACACATACACATGCATGCACACAAAGGTCAAGCCTTGTGTTATGATTCATGCACTCACTTGCCTTGCCTAAAACCTAGAAAGACACTCAAATCATAAGCACTTCAAAGCTTTTTAACTTTAACTAGAAGAAAGTAAAGAAAATCAAGACAAAACTCAAAACCCTAATCTCACCAATAATAAAGGTCAAACTTTGAGTTTTTAACACATACCCAATAGCTCAAAACCTAGCAAAAAAAACAAGAAATTAATGCAAATTGAAGCTTGTAATCCATTTACAAAAGCACATCTAGAAAAGGAAAGCAAGATCATAACAAAAACCAAGCCTTAATTTAGCAACAATTCAAGTGTTTCCTCCATTTTGAAAGAAACATGATTAGAAAAGGAAAGCAAAGCAATTAGGAATAAAAGCTAAAAGCTTGGCCCAAAAGTTCACTTATTGATTTGATTGGATCTAAATCACAACTCAATTTAACCCAACATGGGTTCACTTTTTTTTCAAATTTTTTGAAACCCTTGATACTTTCCATGTCTGTTTTCCCTTCTAATTTTTGATGTCTAGAATGTGATTGAAATATCCCAAATTTTAATAAACAAAAAGGAAAGTATAACTAAATAGTATAAAAATATAGGTAATTTTAAACCTTAAATTAAAATTTGATTTAGTAATTGAACTTAGATACTTAGATAATTACATAATGTGAGCTATAGTATGTAATTAGGTATATTGAAATGATTGAACAATTAATTGGATTAATTTGAAATTAGAGATTCAATCATATCAAATTTCTTTTCCAATTTGTCAAATTACTCAAATCATGTCTAAATATCAAACTTATCTAAATTTCTCTAAATTCAATGATCTAAATTGTCAATTTCTCAATTTAGCTAATTTTCTTAAAATTCGATATCCAAATTCCCATTTCTCTAAATTTGAGCTAAATGCTAATTTAGCAAAAAGTCAAATTGCTAAATCAAATTCCTAATTCAATTTAGCCAGCCCATCCATCTAAAGCCTAGCCCATGATACAAACCTAAGTGTATGTCTAGTCACATGAGCTCATACTACCAAACTACACCTAAAACACTTAATTATCCTCCTTAAAAATATATTAAGGTGCACTTAAGACCAACCACTCCTAATTATCTCTATTAGATGCCTTACCTATTCTAGAATCATCCTACATGACACTCCAAATTTTATTTATCTTTACTTCTCTTCTTTTATCAAAAGTTGCCTACCAAAATAACTATTCTTACACTTTCTTTTTTAGCTAAAAAACCCATAAAAACCTTCTCAATATTAACTTCAAAAATTCACCAAATTAAAATCAATTAGGTAAATATATTGCCTAATCTTAATACCCATTCAATTTACTTATTCGGTTAATTATGTAATCTCTAGATCAAGAAAGTAAAGATAATGAGATGATACACACACACACACACACATATTTTGCTCTTTATCTACTTCTCACTCATCTTATTAGGCTTTATCAACAACTGAAAGGTAAGTCTAACCCTTCTACAAAAAATAATTACTAAATAGAATAGAGATAAAATTGATTACCAAATCACTTTATCAAAATGGCATCTTAGAGACACGAGTCTAGTTTATAAAGAAATCTCATGCTGAACACACAATTTACTAGCTAATAATTGGCAAAGAACCTATATGTCGAAATTGAAATTTATGAAATCAATTGTCTAATATGCGATTAAGATTTGAAAATTGCATGGTAACATGTGAATTATACTTGAATAAAATGAATAATGACAGGCCAACTGCCTATACATTCATTTTTAGCAATTTATTATTTCATCTTTAGATTTTGGCAAATCAATATTTGTACATTAAAGTATGTACAGTATAGTGTCTCTATTAAATAATATTTGACAAATGTTTATATTGATGACAGAAAAATGGCCGATTAATTGCTTGTATCTTTTAATTTTTAACAATATTTGGTGATTTCATGAAATAACCATGAATTTCCCAATTTATATTTTATATATGTGTTATTGAAATTATATATGATTTTTGAAATAATCTAAATTATTCAATAATTAAAATTGCATATGAATACAATATTAGTTTTAGATATTAAGTTTGAAGTAATTTTGATTCATGAAAATGAATGTGTAAAAATAGGTTTGATATATTATGATTGTTAATGTAAATTATTGATGTATGTGAGTATGTGTAATGAAATTAATGTTATTTTTTTATGTATATTAATGCTATTGTTTTATGTATATTAATGCGTGTATAGTGTAATTAATGTTTGCATCTTTTATAAATTAATACGTATGTGTAATGTTTAAATTTATCAAAACAACTTTTGTTATGCTTAAGAATTTGTTGATAGATTTTTTTATCAAAAGTTAAACCTATTTTTCAAGCCTAAATTAAACCCAAATGAGCTTCAAATTAAGCTAAATTTAAACCTAAGTCTTATATGCCTGAAAAGTCAAACTTAAGATAATAATGAATCACAAATTTGATTAAATGAAGTCTCTTTTTGGCAATCCATATTTTCATACGAATTTTTTCCCTTTTCTCTCCTTTCTCTTTTCCTTTTCTTCAAACCATAAGCCCTAAACCAAAAATCAATATCAAGCTTCTGAATTCAAAAATCTCTCAAAGCTAAAGCCTATTCATGTAAGTTAAAGGAAGTATCAACTCCTTGTTTATTTCCTTTCTTGTAGTATGGGTGAAAAATCCATGGTAGGATGAGTTAATGTCTTTTGAATTGTATGGTTTTATGTATTGATATATGTTAGGTTGTGTTTTGTTATTGTGTGAACTTTGTTATGTGTTAGGGAAGTTGTGAGAAGTGTTGGTGAGTAGTGTAGTTAAATTAAGTAATTGAAGTTGAAGTGAAGTGTTGGAGAGGATTTGATGTGAATAAAATAGTTTGATGTGTTGTTATGAAGTTTAAAGTTGCTAGGATTGGTTAATGTGGATTAAAGATATTGTATGAAGTTAAATATGTGTTTGCAGAAGGATTGAAAGTGTTATATGTTGTATTTTTCAAAGTGTAAAACAGGGGAAGTAAAACACTTTTCGCATAGGGCTGTTTTTGAGTATACGCCGGCATCGGTACTTCGCCGCCGGCATAGAGACAGTGTTAATGTAATTAGAATCGATTTTTTTAAAGCCACTTAAAATGCCGCCGGCTTTTTTAAAGAAAATTGGCCAATGTTGATTTTTCAAATCATACGCCGGCCATTAGGGCTCCAAATCTGCCAATGTAGAGACAGTGTTGAATGCAAATAGAATCAAAATTTTTAATGCCAGGCTTAACGCGCCAGCGTATAATTCCAACGCTGCCGGCATTCAATCCAATTTTGCCTGTGTAGAAAGGTCGCGTATCCTCTGAGTTTTACAAATTCAAACTTCTTCAATTGTCATCCTTTACGACATATATGATCTTATAATGAATCTATAAGCTATATAAACATGTTTTATGTATGAATTAGATGTTAAAACTATATGTTAGGTTTATTGAATCTCCTTGTATAGTTAACCTAGGATTGTAATATATATATATATATATATATATATATATCTACATTCTATTATTGATTTGTTTGATATTCTTATTTCAGTTAAAAATTCTTTGGTTATTCCTTCTCCGTGTGAATATAGTAATACATTGTTGGGTATAGGTACGTAGTAATTTGCTTGATTCTTTGTTTAGGATAGACATTCTTTAAATTTTCATTAAATTAAGGAAACTTAATAATTGTTTGTATGAGTGTCTTTTATACCGTTGAATCTGGTTCGAGCGGTACCCTGCTCAGATTGGGGGCATGGTAGTTTTCGGTATTTAGACCACCCTGTCATTTTGATATAACTTACATAAGTGGTTCAGTAGGTAATCGATGGGAAATTTGGTATCGGCATAAAATTTACTTATTCTTGAAAGGATGTAATATGATTTAATTCAATGTTTATGGGAACCTTAAATTAAATGATATAAGGATCGAGTTAAGTAAAGTCGAGAAACAACTAGAAACCCTAGATGAGATTACTTAATCGTTATAGATAAATTTATTTAGGATGGTATAAGTATCCGAACTACTTATATCCAAACACTAAGCGTCGTGATAGTTACTCAAGTTCCCCCAGAAATCCTTGTTGTCGGAGTTTGAATACTTAGTGTTGTTTGGACTAATTAAAGATTAACTAATAATCTAATGACTGTTGCATTTGCATTTAGTTTAGGTATGTGTGGATCACTTCGCATTTGTATTCGTTACTTATGTACTAGGCCTTTCGCTCATATTTTAACCATTTCAGGTGATGAATCTGACGAGTTTTATAAAATATGGGGTATGGAACCGATTTCGAGGATTTCCTTGATGGTTTAGAGAACTAGAGATGATCTTAGACTTGATGGAATCCATATTTTGTAGTAGACTAGTTATGATAGCCTTTGTGGTTGTATTTAAAGTTCTAGTTGGATTATATTTGTAATTTTGTTAAAGCTCGTAAGAAGCCTTTGGTTAATATATATATACGTACTTAGCTATGTATGACTTAGGTTTATTTGTCTTGTGAAATATGAAGATGGTGTAGTTATGTTTTGCTAAAAGTTTGAAAAACTATGGTTTCAATTATGTTAATTATATGGAAGTAGACAAACAATTCCTCAAACACTTCTTTTTGGATAACCTTACATATAATTCTATAGGTCATATGTGGTTGGGGAACTATAGCCTATTTTAATTATAGGAGTGATAGCGGGTCCTTACAAATGGTATCAGATCTGAGTTTGATTAATTGTTTATCTAATTATAATAGTTTATTTGAGACTTGACCTAGACACAAATAGATAGTATAGAAAAGAGTTAAGTTTATTCAAATAGTTATGTATATTTGCCTTCTTGCTTGCTTCATCTGCTTGTTATTTGTTTGATTGCTTGCTAAATTGCTTGTTGTCATTTATTAATATGAATGTTAATATAATAAGCTTTGTATGCGATTTAAGATTTGTATATATGTGTGTATGTTGAATGTATATATGAAATTGATAAGATGGATAGGTTAAAAAGGTCTACGATGCAATAATCTGATAGGGAAAGTATGCCGCCACCACCACCACCTTCATCATCTACATTTGCTCCCACTTCATCTTCTACATTGAGTGGTACACTACTCAATCTCCTGCATCAGCTTCAGCTTCAGCTTCGCAAGTTCCTCCACTAACTCAGATTCTACCACCTCCACATATGCCACCCATTCCTCCAATGCCACAAATGCCCGCTGGTGATCCAAATTCTATATATGGTATGATAAGGGACATGATGACAATGATGCAGTAATATCAGATGATGATGTATCAACAAACATAACATTTCATGTAGCAAAGTAATCAACAAAGAATGAGACCAAATGAGGCTGCTCCTATGAATGATCAATCCAACCAAATCAAGTTGCATGATTTTAGCAAGATGGCCCCAGAATTTGATGGCATTAGTGTCGATCCTATAGTAGTTGAGAATTGGATAGAGGAGTTGGAAAAGACATTTGCTGCTAGTAGAACGTCGGAAGATAATAAATTTGATTTAGCGGTTTATATGATGAAGAAAGAGGCTTTCAATTGGTGGAGATTAATTAATGGGAATCTACAACAACCTATATCATGGATTACATTCAAGGAAACATTCTTCACCAAATATTTTCCAAATTCAGTGAGAGAGAGGATGACCGCTGACTGGTTGAACTTGAGACAAGGGAGCAAGACTATAGATGAATATCATGGTGAATTTTGTAGACTATTGCGCTTTGCTGGAGGCGACTACTGGGATGAGAGAATCAAGGTTCAAAAATTTCATAATGGCTTGCATAAGGAGATTCAAAGTGAAGTGAAGAAATTTGAGTTACATACCATATCAGATACTGTGGCCAAAGCTTTGCTAATGGAGCAAATCCAGAATGATAGTAGAATTAGAAGAGCAAAGAGAGCTGCATTTATTGGAAAGAGACCTGCTTCTACTCCATCCTATGATAGTTATTGGGGTGCTAGTAAAGGAAAAAAATCTTTTATGGGATGACAATGAAATCAAAAGCCGACATATAAAGCTTCTACACCTATATTTGAGAAAAAATGCTTCAGGTGTTATGATCCTCATGAGTTATCCGATTGTAAGTGGACTCCCAATGCATGTTTTTCATGTGGTCAAGTTGGACATAGATCAAAAGAGTGTAAGAATCTGAAACTACCACCGGTCTTCTATGCATATTACAAGCAAAGAGGTCATCATATTGCTAACTGCAAGGATCGACCTGACATTAAGGGTGGAGTTGATATAGAGAAGGGAAAGACAAATGCTAGGGTTTTTACCTTACAATAGATTGATGATACGCCATTAGTAAACACCTAGGCAGGTATTCTGAGTGTTGCTAATAGGGATGCATATGTGCTGATTGATACTAGAGCAACTCATGCTTGTATTTCTAAAAATTATATGAATAATTGTAAGCTTGTTGCTGAAATATTGGTTGATCATATTATGTGTGTGACTACTCCGTTGGTGATTGAAAATAGGCATCCCTATGTGTATAAAAATATAAATGTTATGATTTCAAATATGAACATGCCTATTGATATGATAGTATTGCCTTTATTTGATTTTGATGTGATCTTGGAATAAATTGGCTAAATCATTATAAGGTCACGATTGATTATAGTAAGGCGGAATTAAGTTTTGGCTTGAATGAGGGGAGATTCATATATAGGTTGGAAAGGCTAAGACCTAAAAGTATGAAATCTATGGAGCTGTGGGAAAAACCAATTGTGGGAACTATGAATATTGAAGAAGTGGATATCAAAATGGTGCCAATTGTGAATGAGTTTGTGGATGTATTTCCAGAGAAGCTACCTGGACTACCACTAGATAAGGAGATAAAGTTTGGAATTAAAGTATTATCTGGAATAATACTTATCTCCAAGGCTTCGTATAGAATAGCTCCTGTAGAGTTGAAAGAGTTAAAGCTGTAGTTACAAGAATTGCAAGGTTTGGGCTTCACTAGATCGAGTATATCGCCATGGGGTGCTCCTATATTATTTGTAAGGAAGAAAGATGAGAGTTTACGCATGTACATCGATTATAGGGAATTGAACCAAGTTACCATTAAGAACAAATACCCTTTACTCAAGATTGATGACCTATTTGATCAGTTGAAGGGAGCCACAGTGTTTTTTAAGATCGACTTGAGATCAGGATATTATCAACTTAAGATCAAATCTCAAGATATTCATAAGACAGCCTTTAGAACTCGGTATAGGCACTTCGAGTTTTTGGTGATGCCTTTCGGGTTAACCAATGCTCCAGCCACGTTCATGGATTTGATGAATAAAGTCTTCAAGGAGTATCTGGATTCATTTGTCATAGTATTTATTAATGACATTCTGATTTATTCCCGAAGCAAAGAGGAACATCAAGAGCACTTAAGACTTATGTTACAAAGACTTCGAGAGAAGAAACTCTATGCGAAAGTTAACAAATGCCAGCGTTGGTTGGAACAAATATCTTTTCTCGGGCATATTATTTCAAAGGAAGGTATTTCAGTTGATCCAATGAAGATTGAAGCTATTTTGTGATGGACAAGGCTTACTAATGTGAGCGAGATTAGAAGTTTTTTTAGATTGGCGGGATACTACCGAAGGTTTGTAGAGGGATTTTAGAAAATTGCATCCCCATTGACAAGATTAACAAGAAAGAATATTAAGTTTGTGTGGGATGACAAGTGCGAGAGGAGTTTTGAAGAGTTAAAAGAAAGATTGATATCAACTCCTATTCTGGCATTACCCGTCAGTGGAAAGGAATTCGTGGTCTTTAGTGATGCGTTTATCCAAGGACTCGGTTGTGTTCTCATGCAAGACAGAAAAGTTATAGCTTATGCATCAAGGCAATGAAAACCCCATGAGAAGAATTATTCGATGCATGATCCTGAGTTGGCAGCAATAATTCTCGCACTGAAACTTTGGAGACACTATTTGTTTGGAGAGAAGTGTAAGATTTACATGGACCACAAAAGCTTGAAATACATATTCACACAGAAAGAGCTTAATATGAGGCAAAGAAGATGGCTTGAATTGATTAAAGATTATGATGTGGAAATCCTTTACCATCTGGCAAAGCTAATGTGGTAGCAGATGCACTCATAGGAAGAAGTAAGTGAATGATGCAACCTTGATTTCTAATTTGAGAGGGATTCAGATAGACTTCATGAAGTTAGAACTTGAAGTTACATTAGAGCAAGTTGATGTGATATTGGCTCAGTTGTCCTTGCAACCACAATTTGGAAAAGATTAAACAAGCCCAAAAGGAAGACGATGAAGCTAAAAGAATGAAGATTGCTATAAGTGAAGGGAAAGCAAAAGAGTTGAGATCGATGGGGATGAGGTTGTTAGATATGGGAATCGACTCTTTGTGCCAATGGCTTAAGAAAAAGTTATGAAAGAAGCTCATTCCTCTTCATATTCGATCCACCTGAGAACCACCAAAATGTATGGAGATTTGAAGAAAAATTACTGATGGGAAGGTTTGAAGAGAGAGATTGCTCAATATGTCTCCAAGTGTTTGACTTGTCAACAAATAAAAATTGAGCACCAAAGACCCGGAGGAGAACTTCAACCTCTACATGTACCTAAATGGAAATGGGAAGATATCACCATGGATTTCATATCAGCTTTACCTAGGACATCACCAACTATGAAGTGATTTGGTGATTGAGGACAGATTAACGAAATCGGCTCATTTTATACCTTTGAGGGTTGAGACCTTTACAGAAGATGAACATGTCTATATTAAAGAGATAGAGAGACTACACAGGATTCCAAAGATGATTACTTTCGATCGAGATTCTCACTTTGTCAGTTGGTTCTGGAAAAGTTTACATACTGCTTTAGGTACTCAGCTTCAGTTTAGCACTGCATTTCATCCACAGACAAATGGGCAATCAGAGAAACAATTCAATAGTGGAAGATATGCTTAGAGCATGTGTCTTAGATTTTGGCAATAGGTGGGACACTTATTTGCCATTTTTGAATTTGCCTACAACAATAGCTTCCAAGCAATAATTCAAATGCGCCTTATGAAGCTCTTTATAGTAGGAAGTGCAGATCTCCACTGTATTGGGATGAAGTTGGTGAAAGAGTTATTTTGGGTCCTAAATTGATACAATAAGCAGTAGATAATTCAAGTGATAAAGCAACGAATGAAAATAGCTCAAGATCGGTATAAAAGCTATGCTGGCACAAGGAGGAGACCATTGGAGTTCGAAGTTGGTGACCATGTGTTTTCAAAATCCCAACAAAAGGAGTAATTAGATTTAGGGTTAAACGCAAGTTGAATCCAAGATACATTGGTCCATATGAGATTTTAGAGAGAATTGGACCATTAACTTTACCCCAAATTGTTGGAAGTACATGACATTTTCCATGTACTCAGCTCAGAAAATGTATATCAGATTTTGATGCCATCGTTTCTTCTTATCAACCAGAAGTCCAACCAGATTTGAGCACGATTAAAAGCCAATCAAGATTTTGGATACGATTGATAAGGTGCTAAGGAAGAAAATGATTCCTTTTGTGAAAGTCTTGTGGACTGGACAAATCGAGAGAGAAGCAATGTGGGAGCCGAAAATGAGATGAGACATAAGTATCCAGAGATATTCAATCAATGATTAAGGTAAGCTAAGTTTCGAGGACGAAACTTTTTGAAGGATGGGAGAATGAAATAGCCATGAATTTCCCATTTATATTTTAAAATGTGTTATTGAAATTATATATGATTTTTGAAATAATCTAAATTATTCAATAATTAAAATTGTATATGAATACAATATTAGTTTTAGATATTAAGTTTGAAGTAATTTTGATTCATGAAAATGAATGTGTAGAAATAGGTTTGATATATTATGATTGTTAATGTAAATTATTGATGTATGTGAGTATGTGTAATGAGATTAATGTTATTTTTTATGTATATTAATGCTATTGTTTTATGTATATTAATGTGTGTATAGTATAATTAATGTTTGTGTTTTTTATAAATTAATATGTATGTGTAATGTTTAAATTTATCAAAACAACTTTTGTTATGCTTAAGAATTTGTTGATAGATTTTTTTATCAAAAGTTAAACCTATTTTTCAAGCCTAAATTAAACCCAAATGAGCTTCAAATTAAGCCAAATTTAAACCTAAGTTCTATACGCCCAAAAGTAAAACTTAGGATAATAATGAGTCACAAATTTGATCAAATGAAGCCTCTTTTTGACAACCCATATTTTCATACGAATTTTCCCCCTTTTCTCTCTTTTCTCTTTTCCTTTTCTTCAAACCATAAGCCCTAAACCAAAAATCAATATCAAGGTTTTGTATTAAAAAATCTCTCAAAGCTAAAGCCTGTTCATGTAAGTTAAAGCAAGTATCAACTCCTTGTTTATTTCCTTTCTTGTAGTATAGGTGGTAGGATGAGTTAATGTCTTTTGAATTGTATGGTTTTATGCATTGATATATGTTAGGTTTGTTGGTGATTGTGCCTTAGGCCAATTACTGGATATTTTCATTCATAAACATTTCTATTATATTGTTTGCATGTTTACTTTATAACAGAATCCGTGAATAATTTAATTATTCTAAATGTCTCTAGATACTCATTATTGTGGGAACAATAATGAATTAAATCTAGTATGAGGTTTGATGATAATCATGGGATGTTTATTTATATGGAGATACAAATCAAACTCATAGGTACATGTTGAGAACTATGTACTGGACTGACCCGCTTTGAATCACTATATGGATTAGTGTCATAAGTGATTGTCAAAATAAAATGTCATCGTATCCTCAGACCTGAAATCACCATGGATTCCAACATGAGGAATATCATGTTTCAACTCAATCAAACGTTGTCTTTAACCAGATAATTATAAAGGTTGAGATTGGGCATAATGTCAATCATGTAGAGGAAGTTAGTGATTAAGATAGGATTTGTCATTCTCGTTATAAGAGATATCTCTGGCCCCTCAATGAGTGAGACTGAGAAATGCATAGCCATGCTCAAATGAATTGATAGTGTGACCAATTTCATTTGTTTTTATCAGTTTACTTAGAAATCGACCATGCCTTATGTTTAATCTAGATATCTGACAAAAGGATAATGACATAAGTTATGGATTAGGTAAAAATCGAATCACCGATCTTCACTTAATTTAGGTAAACATAATGTCTTGTTAGAGGCCACTTATGTTTTGTTGACTAAAATTGTTTTAGGTCAATTGCCGATATTAAGTGAACCTATAAGGTCACACACAAAAGAACGAGTCAAAAGGATCATGACTAAATTTAATGTCTTGTGAAAATAATAATTTATTAATATTAAGAATAATAATAAATTAAAGGATCATGGACTAAATTTAATGTCTTCTAGGAATAATAATTTATTATTATTGAGAGTAATAATAAATTATTACGTTGTTATGTGCAAGAATTATATTTTGAGAAATATTATCCCTAATTAGATTAAGGGGCACTAATGTCATTACTCATGTGAGAATGACATTGGTATAAAAGGCACATAAAGAGATCTCTCTAGGGTTAACGACTTGTCTGTCGACATTAGACCGGCAGAGAAAATCTGCAAACCCTAAAAAGAGAGAAACACGAAGAGTCATGTATGAAATCCCAATATTATCTAGAAGCGTTCTAGATCACGCTAGCATGTATACGATCCTTTTTTAAGGAGTATTCGTTCGTGTGGATACCATAGAGGGTATTACAAAACTGTGATACCTATAGATCCGACTTACAAATTAATTTCAAGTTTCAAGCTTTTAAAGGTACGAAATCAAACTATTTGTTTTGTTTTAATCTAATCAATACACATTAATAATGGGTTAGGGTTTTCTTTTTGAATTCCGCTGCGAAAGATTTGATCTTTATAATTTTAAAACCCTATGAAAACCCAACAAGGTTATGTTTCATTATTGTGTGAACTTGGTTATGTGTTAGGGAAGTTATGAGAAGTGTTGGTAAGTAGTGAAGTTAAGTTGAGTAATTGAAGTTGAAGTGAAGTGTAGGAGAGGATTTCATGTGAATGAAGTAGCTTGATGTGTTGTTATGAAGTTTAAAGTTGCTAGGATTGGTTAATGTGGATAAAAGATAGTGTATGAAGTTAAATATGTGTTTGAAGAAGGATTGGAAGTGTTATATTTTATATTTTTCAAAGTGTAAAACAGGGGAAGTAAAACACTTTTCAATAGGCTATTTTTAAGTGTATACTGGCATTTGGTACTTCAATGCCCAGCGTAGAGGTGATGTTGAATGTGATCAGAACCAATTTTTTTGAAAGCCACTTAAAATGCTGCCGGCTTTTGTAAGGAAAATTGGCCAGTGTTGATTTTTCAAATCGTACGCCGGTCATGAGGGCTCCAAAGCTAGCGGTAAGTGGCAGTGTTCAATGCAAATAAAATCAAAATTTTTTACGATGGGCTTAACGCGGCCGACGTTTAGTCCAATTTTGTCTGTGTAGAAAGGCCGCATATCTCTTAAGTTTTACAAATTCAAACTTCTTCAATTGTCATTCTTTACTTCATATAAGATCTTCTAATGAATCTATAAGCTATATAAATATGTTTTATGTATGAATTAGGTATTAAAACTATATGTTAGGTTTGTTGAATCTCCTTGTATAGTTAACCTAGGATTGTAAAATATATATATATATATATATATTCTCCATTTTATTGATTTGTTTGATATTATTATTTTTAAAGATTCTTTGGTTATTCCCCCTCTGCGTGAATATAGTAATACATTGTTGGGTACAGGTACGTAGTAACTTGCTTGATTCTTTGTTTAGGATAGAAATTTTTAAAATTTCATTAAATTAAGGAAACTTAATAATTGTTTGCATGAGTGTCTTTTATTCCGTTAAATCTGGTTTAGAGAGCAGTACCCTGCTCAGATTGGGGGCATGGTAATTTTAGGCGCTTAGACCACCCTTGTCATTTTGATATGACTTTCATAAGTGATTCATCAAGTAATTGATGGGGAATTTGGTAACGGCGTAACATTTACTTATTCTTGAAAGGATGTGATATGATTTAATTCAATGTTTATGGGAATACTTGAATTAAGTGATATTATGGAGCGAGTTAAGTAAAGTCGAAAAACGGTTAGAAACCCTAGATGAGATTACTTAATCGTTATGGGGTATGGAATCGATTTCGAGGATTTCCTTGATGGTTTGGAGGACTAAAGATGACCTTAGACTTGATGGAATCCATATTTTGTAATTGACTAGTTATGATAGCTTTTATGGTTGTATTTAAAGTTCTAGTTGGATTATATTTGTAATTTTGTTAAGGCTTATAAGAAACCTTTGGTTGTAATATATTATATATATATATATATATATACGTACTTAGCTATGTATGACTTGGGTTTATTTCTCTTGTAAAATATGAAGATGGTGTAGTTATGTTTTGCTAAAAGTTTTGAAAAACTATGTTTTGAATTATGTTAATTATATGGAATTAGACAAACAATTCCTCAAACACTTCTTTTTAGACAACCTTATATGATTGAGGAACTGTTATCGCCTATTTTAATTATAGGGATGATAGCGGGTCCTTACATTTGATACCACATATTTAGCTTTTGGCAATTTTTTACTAAGTGCTTTCCATTACCGCATTATTAAAATAAATGTTCATATAATATTATATAACAGAGACTTCAAATCATACATACTTTGAAAGTATAAGCATTGATTTGTCAAAATCTAAAAATGAAATACTAAATGAGTAAATTATACCTAAAAGTATTAATGTTTGAGGTTAAGTTCATTTGCGGTATCAACGTTTTGCAAAATTCATTTAAGGTATCAATGTTTAGGGATACATCCATTTAAGTTATCAATGTTTTAAGTGGTTAAAAAAAAGGAATCAAAGTTCTGTAAAGTGAGTCAAATAAGATATTAATAATCGATCATTTACAAAAACTAAGGAAACTAATATAAATATTGATACCTTAAATGAACTTTACAAAATGTTGATTCACTTTATAAAATTTTGATTCCTTTTTAACCACTCGAAACCTTGATAGCTTAAGTAAACTTACACTTAAATATTGATACTATCTAGTATAATTTACCTAATGTTAAATTATAAAAAATTGAAAGTACAAGCACTTGGCCTGTCACTATCCATAAATAATGCAAACCAAACTTGCATGTTAAATAGGTGATTTTATAAAAGCATTTTAGTAATCATGTTGATGGAAATAGGGATGCAATCAGGTAGGTCATTATAGGATACTCAATCCACTAAAAACCTTGTAGAGTTTAGGGTTAAGTTTTGAGAAATTTTTTATGACCTTATAAAATTTAAGGTCGGGTAGTGAGTCATAGTTATGGCTCAATGAAAAACCTAACCAACCAAAAGTATAATAAAATTTAAAATAAAAATCTAATTCAAATTCATAAGAAAAACCTTAGAGAATCAAAATCTTAGACACACACACACTCTCAATTTAATTTAACTTTTATATGATTCTTGAAACTCAACTTATAATTCTATATGTACCTAGCTTAAACTAAAATTTATATCATATGGTATATTATGATTTTTTTTAGGTTATATTATGTGCAAAAATTGAATTTTCACAAATAATATGTTAGTTTGTGGTTTGAAAAATAAGAAATCTTCTTTTTTAATTTTTTGGAGATATTTTTTGTTTATTTTAATAGCATAACTTAGGTTTCATTATTTATTTTTGAGGTTAAACAAATTTTTAAGTAAAATTGCGTATAAGGCTTGTGTAAAAAATAATCACTAAGATATGATTGATTTGAAAATAATTACCAAAATATTTTGCAAAATCATGTTTATTATTCAGGACATGTTAAATTTTTACGTAAATCGCGTTTTGAAAGCACCATTTCATGCTTGAATACCATATCTAAATCGTGTGTAACATACAGGATAAATATTAATTCCAAGTATAACACATTTGTTTCTCACAATATCGAGGCGTACATCACATCCATACCAGCCATCATCTACTGGATCCCAACTACTTGAATACTCAAGACTAACAAGTGG
Source organism: Combretum micranthum (assembly GCA_024138025.1). Taxonomy (NCBI): domain Eukaryota; kingdom Viridiplantae; phylum Streptophyta; class Magnoliopsida; order Myrtales; family Combretaceae; genus Combretum; species Combretum micranthum. The sequence goes on along the minus strand of JAMXBD010001376.1, from coordinate 232,082 downwards.
AGAAGCACTTCTACTGTATAAATCTTTGGTGCGGTCAATGCAAATCCTGCTATCGGTGGCATCGCTGGTGCTGCCAATCTTTTGTTTTTCCTGGCGACAACGATAAAATGTCAGGAAGCCAACACCAGCCAGTGTGACGGTTGCCATGATACTCCCAGCCAAAAGAGCAACTTTGGGCAATCTTGAGATGCCTGAGCAATGGGTTTGGTTGCAAGAGTGGAACTTCCCCATTTGAGGGATTACTTGTGTCCATTCTGAACGGTTGTAGTTCATCAACAGCCATATTTGAGATGCCTTACTAAATCACTTTTAATAAACACCATATATATGCGTATATAAAAATTCACATATCCTATTTTTTAGTTGCAATTTTATGATTATGTTTTGATAATTATTTTCATTTTGACTTTAAATAAATAATTAATTTTGATTGGTGCCTTAAACGTGAAATTATTTCCAAACTTTCTATTATCATCTCACATTATCATCACCCAATAAGATACAATAAATAGCTCTCTGAGTGTGTTATCCCCAAACAAAGCTCTATCACTTTTATATTACATACTAATATTTACATCACAAAAAATCTTGTCAATAATTTTTTTCCATAAAGATTTTTCCAAGCTATAATTGTCCAATTCCTTTCTAAAATGATTATTGCAAATCTTAACAAACTTATTAAATTATATAGTCATATAAAAAATAACAGCTATGCATATAAGAAAATATCTGTGTTGCGTTGCCTCAATACCCAATCTTGACAAAATTAAATAAAGTAGCTTCCTGAGGAAATTACAAAATTACTGTGAACGACAGATAGATTGTATAAAACTACCAAAGAAGAATGATGAACCTAAAAACAAAATTTCAATGATATAACATAATATTATTAAAAGTTTTTGCATTAACAACAATCATAATTTTTTTTTTTTCTAGAAAGAGGATCGGAGACCCAGTGAAGTAAAAAAGAGAGCAAGAAATAATAATAGTAGAATTCTATTAGATTAGAGAAGATTGGAGTATGAGATGATTAAAAATTAGTATAGATAAGGGAATGATTTTGTTACCTTTCGTTAAAAACCCGAAACAAGTAAAGAATTTTAAAAATAATAGGAGATTATTAGTATATATAAGTATTCCAAAATTAAAAGTAAAATGGGAAATTATTGCGAACTCTTTATAGTCTTTTCACTTTGATATTTCCTTTTCATAATTTTCTTTAACTATAACGAAAATCATAAATTTCTTTAAAAATATGAATTATTAATATATAAAGAAAATTGTGAAAATACGGAATTTTTTAATTTGAAAGGAAATAACAAAAATTTGTTACATGTTTTTATTTTTGAAACTTTCCAAGGTTTCATGTATATCTAGGAATTTTATGAAATTTTGTAAATAATCGAAATTTTACGAATCAAACTACTTGTATGGACAAATTACAAAAATGAAAAGTGTGAAAGTTACAGATATCTTGTCTGCGCCATACTTTTCCATACTTTTCCAAAAATGGCTTTAAAGGGCAACAAATAACAAGACTACGAAATAAGAATCATAACTTCATAGTAATTATGATAAAAAATTAATAAATAATTTCGTAACTTAGAAAATGATATCGCTTTACTAGAAAGTTAATCACAGAAAAAAAAATAGAGAAAATTGCAAAAAGCCCTAATTAGAAGATTATATTGCATTACTAGGGAAGATATTACATAAAGCATAGAAAATGACACATATTGAGTGACACGACGAATAGTACGTTTTAGATTAACTCTATTTATGGTTGGCTGATTCATCAATGTGTATGATATGAGACCATTGCTGCCTTCGACCGGGTGCTGTAACTGTCCCATCAACCCTCTTTTGCCTCTCGCAAAGGATTGCTTTTCTTCACTGTTATGTTTGTAAGCACGCATAAGTTACTTCAAATTTCTGGACATTTTGTTACCTATCACTAAATAAATAGTTTTAATTAACTCCAGCTATGGCATTAGAATTAAGTATACATGGATGCGGGCACTGAGTTGAACTAGCCTTGAACCAGTCTGATACTTTCAAGCTACGGTTCAAGCCGAGGTTGAATCAAAATCGGCCTGTGGACATGGTGTGTCGGGCTGGGCCAGACCAGTTCAAACCAATGGTTCAGGGCCGGTTCATGGCCCTTTGACCCATTAATGATTTTTAAAGAAAAATTTCGTAAATTTTTTTAATTAAATTGATAAGAAAAAACACATAATTAGATCATCATATAATAGATATATAGAAAATTTTAAATTACAAACTTGTGAAAAATAAACAAAATTTATTAAAGAAAGCAAACTTGAATAAGAAAGTTATCCTAAAATGCACACACTTAGGCTAAAAAAACATACTTGAATAAATAAAGGGAAAAAAAGATTATTTTATAATAAATATTATCTATTCACGTTAAAATGAGTTTAAATATTTATTTCTTATATTTTTCTATATTTTTAAATTTTTTGTTTTGCTTTTTTTTTTTTTTTTTGACTTGTCCTACTTGTCGAATCTACAACTGAGGTCTTGAACCGGCTTTGACCCACTGAGCTGATGGGTTAGCTAGTTAGGTAATGACCTGTATGACTAGACTGGCCATGGGCCATGACCCGCAGGTGATGGTCCGGATCGGATCAATGGATCGACCCGACCCATGCATATGTCTAAGTACACATATCATGTGACACGGTGAGTTTATATATACATGTTATGTGACAAGGTGAGTTTATATAGATATTATGTATTAGGCTTCATAATTCACTCGTTTGAGCTTAATAATTTCATATAATAATATATATGATGAGTCGACATACGACTTCTTACAAAATAAAAATATTCAGACTTTATATGATTCCAATCACTTGTTTCATTAATAACTTAGGATTTTTACAAAAATGAAATCACGATTTCATAATTTTCACATGTGGCATTGCACTCAAGGACGCTAACACTGATTGTAATAAAAATTATAAGACTTCTTGCAAAATATAATTTGAGAATTATTGACATTAATAACATGAGTTGCATGACAAAAACTTTTAGATTTCACTTGCCTTCCCCCCCTAATTATTTTGTGTAAAAGTGGTATTATTACCTTCTGTTTTTTTCAACATTGTATTTTTTTTTTATAATAAAAGTAATGTTCTCCCTTAGTACCTCTCTCTAAATAAATGAAGGGATCGTGTGTTCTTTCACCTCAATGAGTTAATATTGAAAATGCGATTTTGTAGTTTGCTCTTTTTTTTTTCGGATGTAATTGGCTTTGTTTAACATATTTTTATGTTGGAAAAAGGCAGTTGTACAAGACCGCTAAAATATAAAAATACATAAATAGAAATTGCAAAAGCCAGTTCACCATTCTAGTAACTGTGACTCAGACCGACCTGGTTTAGGCTGAGGCTCATACCCCACCCCCCCCACCCATCCCCCAAACCAAACCCACCCACTGCAGGTATGGGATTGATTTGAGATTTTTCCTTTTCCCCCCTTTCTGAATGAACTCAGGAAGTTGTGCTTCGAATTCAAATGAATATATTAAATATCTTCATATATATATATATATATCAAATCGAAAATATATTTAGTTTAAAATTTAATATAATCAGAGCTATGGATCAGTAGATTCGAAGGTATCCAACATATTTATGTGATGTTATCTGATGGTATATAATCAACATGAATTAGTATATCATAAAAGTATTTGATGTGAATTTAGGTTAATTCTTCAAAAAAAAAAAAAGAAAAAGAAAAAAGATAGCATACTCTTTTCTTTCTTTCTTTTTTCTTGAAATTACTTTATATCTTATTATTTTAGTTTATCAATGTATACGCAATTATAATATTTAAATCAAATTATCATTAGATAATGGTACGGTGAAGCGATGGCGTGATATTATGACATTTTTTCGACGTACATATCGGTAAAAGTATAGACTATTTGTTGAATGTGAAGAAAATAGGATTATATCAATAATCAATCGGTATAATTTACGAGGTTTACAAGGATGGTTATCCCTAACATATTCAAAGTTTTTTTAAATTTATATTTAGTGCTTTATTCAAAAACTTCAACATATTTTAGATAATAAACTGCAAATTAAAAAAAAAAAAAAGATGAAGTTTAGTTTTAATTTGAGGTCATTTTAAATGTTTGGATCAACTCCATTGGGAGCCAATAGCAGGAACTGGTAAAGTTCAAACAGTTAATTGTAGAAATTAACACAATTTTGGTACTTTATTGCAAAAAAAAAAAAAGCAGCACATTTTTGGCACTTTATTATTGAAAAGGAAAAAAATTAAATGCCAAATTGTCATTTTTTAAGTTTAATCAATTGCAAGAAGCAAGTTAAATTAGTCACTAGATGTGGCATTTAACTTCTTATTTAAAATGTTAACAGTTTTGCAGTTTAATAATATTAACATTAGATTTTTCAAGTAAGATAATCAGTTTTGAATTTCCCTTATCAAAACTCACACATATTGAATCATCACATGTAAAGAAAGAAAATTTTTATTAAAGCAAAGCTATAGAGAGATACGTCTGTAAACAGAATTATGGAAAACATGCGGATGTTCTGTCACTTTTTCTTTGGAAGTAAATATCGTGAATGTTAACTAAATTTTGAAAAAATATGTAATATAATACTTCAACTTTGAAATTGATTAATTTAGTATATCAACTTTTATGTAATCAATATAGTATCTAAAAAACTTTGATATTGATTAATTTTAATACCTAAAAGAACTCGACGGAGGTACTAAATTAATCAATTTTAAAATTTTTAAAGTACTGAGTGGATCAATTTTAAAGTTTAATTACTAAATCAATTTCAAATGCTTAATAATTAATTACATATTTTATCCAAATTTAAATACCATCTGTGATATTATCTCATTATCTTATTCTAATAGCTGTCTACTTTTTTTCAATACTCTTGTGCTTGAGTGACACGAAGAGCAGTATTTCAGCGGGAATAACCCGAATTCGAACAATATGGCAATTGAATGAGAAAATTTGTACCCACGCCTTTAGTTTAATAGCACCGCGTGAAAATTTCCGGTCAAGGGTTCTTTATTAATAACTTATAATTTTCCTACACCTTTTACTATCTAACATGGATTAGAAGAGACGAAAACAAATGGAAAAGTATAAGCTGACTGAGATGTCCCTTCGCGTGACTTGGTCTACTAAGTCTCATTGATCTATGTTCAAAGAGACATTTTCGTGGCAAATTCTGTTTTTCTCGTATTCACATATGAGAAAACAAGAAAAATCATATCAATGTCAAGGGCAAATGTCATGCTCTCTTAAAATGAAAGTTACCTCATCGGGTCTTCTTCTCACTGTAGGCAAGGAGCATAATTGAACTTGCTACTTTTTCAAATAGGAGCATGGTTCTAAGTGATTCCCAAACAATCACATTACACTCGTCTACAATCTACGAGAGCACCTTCCTAAATAAACGAGAAAGTTGTTTATCTTGATAGACCTAAGTTTCTAATAGGAGAAAGGTACAAAAATACATAAGCCATGCTCTACAAGCTATAAAGCTAAGTTCATTCTTCCCACTCTTACTGTATTCTACCATTACATGCATTTTTATCACTAAATGACTTAAGCATCAAAGTAGTCGCACTAGGTACATCCTCAACGCCCACTAACCGGTTTATGTTTTTAGGCCCAAAAATCACCTATCTTAGAGGCCCATTTATCTTAGAGTAAGGTGGACCACAATTTCAAAAAGCTCAAAATATACCAACCAAATTCACTTGAAACATTTGCCACCATCTATGGGAACAACTTATTCTTCCCCTAAACATAATGACGATTACTCACGGTAAAAACCATAAGTGAGAGTGTTATTTAACTCCTTAAGGAGATAGAATCTTAGGACAATAGGCTAAGGGAACATTTTTGTAGCACAAAGTTGTTAGAGCAACCTCAACAATGCTAAAAAAGGCTTCACCCTACTAGAAAATTTATCCCAACAAATGGCAAAAAGATATCAAGAGGGGCTCTAGAGCAACCAGGAGTTGAATAAATCAACTTGTGGCAGCCTAAAAGAAGGTCAATCCTCTAATGGCTACTGAAGACACACAAAGAGCAAAGTTCCCTCCCTTGATCGAAATATCTAAGAAACAACCCACAAGCACTTCTGATCAACCTCCCATTCACTGGCCTAATCGAGCACCAAACAAGCTTTGGCTACCAATAGCTGCCTTATTAGTAGGGGTCAGAGTCTCATAGCAAATGGACACATGGCTAGACATGCATGCCTCTAAGAAGTCGTTCTAAGAGATGATGACACACTCTTTTCGTTAAGATCTCTTTTTATAGCTAAAAACTATCGGTCAGTGTATTGGATGCGTATGCAATGAGGTTTTGACTAAATAGAGATTACAATGATCATACTTAAAGCTAGGCAAATCGATATATATATATTTTAATATCTAAACTAATTAAACTACTTCTAAAGATTACCATTAAAAGTTATCACTAATAAGAAAAATTACTCCCAATCACTCCTTCAATAAACAAGTGTGGGATTATGAAATGGTTTGTATAAGATTTCCATTCGTTATGCTGTAATTATAATTGGGTTTGTTCATTTGGATTTCACTAAACTAACAAGAACTTGCTTTTCTCTTGAATTGCAAAATTCTAATTAAAACATGGATGTCCATGTACAGTAATCCATTCATAATTAACGAGTGAATAACATGTTCCTCTCACAAATCATGTTAATCAAATTGAATTTATGGTTCAATCACATCTCAATGTCTTAAACCACAACTTCAATCACATTGAGACTATGAGGTCTATAACTTTTATCAAATCCACATGGGTCTGTATCGGCTTTGAAATTGTATCTTCTATTTCAATCAAGTGCTTGAATCTCTCTTAAGTATTTCAAACCCTGATTCATATAAGAGTTTCATAGACAAATTTATCTTATGAACATTGAAATAAAAGTAATCAAGATTCCAAATTAACAAACGTGTTATTAAAAATAATCAATTGCCAAAGAATCCACACACCCATCACATAATTTCACTAAACAATTTAGCTCATAACAAAAAAAAAAAAAACCATTGAAGGAAATAATTTGATCACAATACACTCACAAAAAAAAAGGAGCAGTACACCTAAAAATTGCAGAATTTCTTCTCATATTTTAAGGTCCAACTTCAGAATGAAGATGAATAATGAAATGTGCCGAAGATGAGGTAGAATGGGGGTGAGGCGTATGGGTGATGTGTAAAGTGAAAATGGAGGGTGTTCCATCAAAGATCAAACCGAGACAAAACAAAAGGATGATGGAAATCTATTTATATATGGTTTGTAAAAGTATGGTGATATGAAGGTTGATGAGATTAGGTGAATTGTTGTCACGATCCTAATAGGGGCTTAGTAGGATTGTCTTGAAGTTGACATATTACGTGTGCACCCGCAATATGAAAACCGTCTTGCAAGTCAGAGATTACAAGACTCTATTTATTTATTAACTTCTCATACATTGATCATACAATACATATAATGCTATTATTGAAACATAACTATGGAATCTGATTTTCCACATCTCACCAAGATCGCAGAGAACCGGTATCCCCTATCAAATAATAAAAATTGGGCTTCAACCTATAAAATACAAAGTCTCAAATGTTTACCGTTTATCTAAATTATATTCTAAGTTCATGGTGATCTATCCTTCTAACTTCAATGAGTCTGATGGAAAATCTCTTCACACATTCTAGCCCTTTTCCAGCAAGTATTATTCCTACATAAAAATTGTTGGGAGGTGAGCGAAACCACGGCTCAGTGAGATAGTCAGACCAAACCACACATTAAGTAATAACAAACAAGTTTATTATCAAGCAAGTGTAATGTATCAATCAAACATATGCTCAATTACAAGTTTGGAGAACTGGAATCCATACAGGATGTAGATTTACGCCCTCACATCAAGGTTGAAGGAACCTAGTGAAGGATCTCATCCTTATGACCTACCCGCCCAGGAGAAACAGAGAACCATAGGAATAGCAGTACTTACTTTATTTGTCACTTCATTAGATATATTTTCTTCACTCAATTTCCTTTCGGAACAAAGAGACTCCATTAAGTATTAGTCATTTCAAGCCGATACCATGAGTGGCGTTCCTTCTTTTACCAAGTAGTTCCCGTGGAACCGAACAGAGCAAGGATAATCTTAGAAGAGCTAGGAAATTTACATCTAGAAAAACCAAGCATTAACCGAGATCCGAAATACTAATACGAACGAGCTGTCACACTTTTTTATGCAGTATATGCAAGTTATGCAATGCATGACCAATTCAATAGATAGTCGAATAGTATTAGGTTAGGTTCTTAAGTGTCCATACAATTCACAGACAAACCTTAACATGCTTCATACATTAATTATCATACAATGTAATTGTTACTATCAATATGGTGTTTTGGCAACCAATCATACACCAAGCACCATGCGATATACCCAACCCCACATGCATAACAGTATTAGTATATTATTACATATGCAACTATGCTACAAGTACAAACAATGTGATAAGGTCAAAGTTACTCACCTTGCTAAGTCGTAGTAATCTACTGGAAATTCCAAAGATTGATCTGTTTCTCCTATAGAATGAGATAAAAGATACTTATTACTATACTAATATTTGCATAACAATCTCGGTTGTGCCCTTTTGTCTCCTAAACTCAACCTTTATCATCTTAATCCTAATTTCGTCATTTAAATATGGATTTTAAGGTTCATAAAGGCTTAGTTTCTTCAATCGAGTTATAAAATTTGTATAAGCTCGTTTTTCATAGGAAAAGTGTCTTAAATGATTTCAAATACCAATTTCAATAGCATAATCTTAACCTAGATCTATTTTATTTGTTTTAACTTTGATTTTAACAAATAAATGGGTGTTGTAAAGCTTATTGGACATACTTTTTTATTTTCTAGTTTATTCTTTTATTTTGTATATTTTTCCTCATATAACTATGGATTCGATATGTTTATAATGATATCTATTATTCCAGTTTTATATTTTTAATTCTTACTTCATGTCTATTGCTTTGTTTCATGTATCTACTACTAAGCTATAGTGATTAAATTCATTTTTAAGTGTCTTGATCATCACTTGGATGAAACTTATGTTATAATTTTATTTTCGTTTTGCTTCTCTTGATCTTATTTGTTCTTATATGTCAAGAAGTGTTTTTACCAATATAGGTTACTTAAATTTTTGCTTTTTCTAATATAGGTAAAAACAACTAAGGTTCTTAATTATTATTTACTTTGTTTGTCAACCTTATTTGTTTTTCTATATACTTTGTTTTATATTTTAGACATAGCTACTATTTTTTTTACATCAATTACTTATTTTTAAATTATTAAGTGAGTTAAGTGATTTTACTAATTCTAAAATTTGTTATAGAAGCTTTCTAATAACTCAATTTTGTTATATCCTTTAAGGATCTTATTTATTTATTTATTTTTTAATCTCTAATGTTTATAATGTTTTATTATTTCTATTCCGATAGTAGTCTATAATTAGTCATTTTTAAAGTTTATGAAATACATTATATTTTTACAAAATTTGTATAGATAATTATTTCTTACTAAAAGGTGACTTAAATAATTTTAAATTCATGTTTTTAGTGTGAAATCTTTAAGTAGGCTTATATTACTTATTTTAACTTATATTTTGTTGTATAAATAGGTGTTAAAAAGCTTGTTTTGCATATTATATGCTAGTTACTCAACTTATTTACTTGTTAATTTATATTCCTCCTACTCTTATAAATTCCTATAGTTGGTATAAGACTTTCCTATATTATATATATATATATATATATTTGTTTCCTATTGTCATTATTAAGCTTTTATCATTGGTAATGAGTTTTATTATTTTAATTTATATTGTCCATTAATATCTTTAGTGATAACAAATTTTCTTTATTGTTTATTTTGTCAACCCTATTTGTTTATGTAGGTTAGAATTTCTATTATTTAGAGGATCTTATCTAAATTTCAATTTTAATACATGGTTCCGATGATCTTTTAAATTCATCTAAGTACTATTTTGTAATCCAAATTATAGTTTATTCTTTAAGATTAATTCTAACTCATTCATAAATCTTTCGTTGTTATCATACTTTTAATATACCTAATGACAAGTTTCTTTATTATAATTTCATGCATCATATGCTTAATATATATATATATATATATAGATATAGATTTTTGACATCTTGGGGTTTATGTTGGTTGAGTTTTATTATCTAGAGAGCATTATAGACATATTCGACTAATTCTTTTGAACTAAACTAAGTCATGTATTAAGTTTTTAGAGTCATAGCCTTATAGTGACAACAAAATTAGAATCTGGGATTTTCTAAAATCTAAGTTTAATTCTTCATAGTTTCTTTACTAGATATGGTATTCCAACTTAATCAAAATGACTATCACCTATTATTCTCATTCATTTAATATTAACATAATTGAAGGAGGCTATTCATGTAGAATTTCTATGACAATTCTATGCCTTTAATTTTCCTAATTTCTACAGATGAAGGAGATTGTAAATTTGTAGAATAGGTTTAGACATTACCTTGATGGTTTAGAGGAGAGACGATAAATTTCTTTCTTATATAGACCAAAACCTACATATATAGATAAGGAGATAAGTTTATCATATTCTAAATATAAGATAACCAACTACAATATATTCTTACCCTTGTCTTTTATTTTGTTGAATGGTTGATAGCTACTTGTAGTGGAGTTGCAAGAAAAATGGAGTCTTGGTTGATGGGTCTTTGGTTGATGGGAGCTTAAATGGGGACAATTTGTTGTAAGAGAAGTGGAATTGCAATTTTGAAGAATTTTGTGTGTTTCACGGTTTAAGTTTTTGGAAGAGAGGAACGTGCTTTGTTGGTTTATCTATTATTTATAGCATCAAAATAACTTATGAAGGAAGGTTTTAAATAACTTATGGATGAAGGGTTGAGAAAACTTATGTAGGAAAGTTTGACTAATTTAGGCTTTAATTATTTATTTTATTTAATAAATTATGTTGTTGTTGTTGTTTTATGAAAAGGAAGAGAAATATTTGTTTATCGGTTTTGCAAGTCCCTTTAACTAATTTAACAAGTTTACATTAATTAAGAGTTTTTTTGGTGCATTTTCATTGGTTGATGTGTCTTAAAATTGACCTCATATACTCTTTTCTACTCTCTTAAGCTGGCGTACATGGTGGAGAGACTTGTAGCAAATTTAGGCTAGTTAAGTGTTTAAATTCTAACCTCATGTGCAAGCTACTTCTTAAACAAGGCTTCATGGTGGAATTGGGTCTAAGTAATTTGTTAGTGATGTGTATTCTTTATGGACCATTTACTACTCCCTTAAGCTAGCTACATATGGTGGAGAGACTTGGAGCAATTTTGGGCTGGCCAAGTGTTTCCAATTTTCACCGTGACTTGTAACAACATTTGAGACATTATTAATAATTCAAATATCTAGCTAATTTCATCAAAAACTGTCTCCTATGCGTATATTTATGTTAGTTATATGAGAATTTTATTTCCAAAAATTTATTTAAGGTCCTAAAATATTTCTAAAATATTTTTAAGTTTAAAATTCACGCGATTTAGTATTTCTAAAGTTTTGTTCTACACGATTAAGGTTTTAGGGTTCGATAGGTCAAAATATAAGATTGGTATCTACAAACTCTAAATTTTCTAACTAAAATTATGGTGTGGTCTAAATTTTTATTTGAAGTCTAAATAATTAATCGTAGGTCTGTTTATAGCTCTTCATTGAGTATTTATATCCCTAATGTTTTATCTTTAATAGGTTATTCTTATTATATACATACCATGAATTATTAGCTTTTTAATGCATTTAAACTTTAAAGCCATTTATTTATTTATACATATATACTTTATTCTTGGTTCTTGACTTAGATTACAAAATCTATCTTTGATGTCTTTCTAATGCATTTATTTATTTAGATTCTTAAGGTTTTTAGATCATAAATAGGTTCACAATACTCTAAAGTTTCTAATCAAGGTCTAATCGGGTCTTAAATCCAATATCTATCATATATTTAGGATTCTAATTTACTATCATATTTATATGTTAATCATACTATTATTGTTATATTCTTTTGGAAAATATTTCTTTAGTATATATCTTGTATATGCACATATATATTTTTATCTAAGGTCTAGATTTATAAATATTGGTTTTCTTTTAATCCTATCATCTATTTTTAAACTTTAGTGATCCTTTTCTAAATTATCATTTTCTAACGAATAGGCTTTAAGATTAATTGTTTCTCCTTACATGTGTAATCTAAGGCTATTATAATCACTTGTAGAAATTTTTTACTTGTGTGCAAAATATTCTTTATTGCCTAGAAATTTATTCATCTTGATTATTAATTAGTTATGATTATGGAAGTTATATTTTGTGCCTCAAAATTTTATCTATAAGGATTCGAATTCTTGTAATTATAACAAAATTTGTTTATACTTTAATGTTATTAAATCGGGAAAAATTGGGAGTGATCTTTATGACTTTTCTCGAAGTTCTCCAGGATTCTATGTTACAATTTATTAATTATCATATTCAGGTTATCTAAAATTCAGGAGATTACAATTGTAGTGGTGATGATATGAAGAATGAGTGGATTTTGTGGGCTATGATGTGAGAAGTATGAGAGGAGAGTGGTTAAAAATTGGCAAAAACTATGGAGTGGATCCTAAAAAAATGGAAAATTACAAAGAAAACCCCTAAACTATTTACAAGTAAATAGAGAATGAAATAGCACGTTGCTTAATTAGTCTCGCTTAATTCAAATATAGCTCGGTGGTCAGTTAGTATAGCTTGGAAATTCCAATGTAGTTTAGGTCAATTTGCTTTTAGGTTATAAAGATTGAGACTGCTCAACAATTGCTAATTTAGATTATTCTTGTAAACCTCGGAAAATTTTAGCAAATAATTCCAAAACGAACTTCGAGAATAAACCCAAAAAATGACTCCAAATTAAAACCGAGCTTCGACAAGTCCTAAATCCCGAACGAATCCAGAAACTTCTTAATCTTGAGAAAATGAAAATCCTTAAAAATAAAAGAAGAACTCAACAGTTTTCAAATTCAAAACCGTTATGTACGACAAATTCTATATTTAACTCCAACTTGTAAAATCGGGTAATATAGAACCCAAAAATCAATTATTAAAAAGTAAATAACGATAAACCTTCGGAAATAAAACTCAATTCAAAGAATTCCGAAAACGATAAGAGATATTAAATACTTACAAAAATAAAATTTAAAATAAATTTCTCAAATTAAATATGTTGTATAAACATAAAACGTCAATTTCTAAATTGCCAAGGATCTAAACGGGAAAATCACCCGGAAACCCTAAGTGGAATATAGTAGTTTAGTCCGGCAATCCCGCACTCTTAGCCCTAGAGGCCGAGGTGTGGTTTAAGTGTGTAAAATAGCTCATACTTATATAAGGTCGCTTAAAAATATCATATTGGTAAATTTTTGACCTATTTCGAACCCGTTCGGATACGACTTCGAAAAGCGTGTCCCAGGGCTCGAGATATAAAAAATATACCATTAATATCTTTAGACTCGTAATTTTATAAGGATTTCTAAAATATCAGTTTTATAATTTTTCGATAACTAGAATTATCTGATTTTGCGATTTTATTCGTATTTCATTACTACCGGTAATTAATTAGTCTTTTGATACTATTCACTTCTATTTGATTAAAAAATTTTGTTATTCTTATAAAGCCTTATATTTTTAGATAAATATTTTATATAGCATAGAAAATTTTGTTTTTCTAAAATTTAGTTAGTTTCGAGCTTTTACAGGATCAAATTCTATTTAAGACCAGGTACTAAAAATAAAATAAATTAATTTAATAATTGAAAAATATTTTTATTTCATAAAATAATTTTTTAGAATTTTTTGGGCTATAAAAATATCATTTATAGCCCATATTCGCGTATTTTAATCATACCGGTAACATATTTGTTGAAATACTAAAATAATTCAAATTATTTATGAAAATTCTGCCATTCATTTAAGGATATTTTTCTTAGTTTTATTTTATATATTTTCTTAATAAAAAGTACTTTTTCAACCCATACTTCGAATACACTTCATTTGTCACTTCTACACGTTAATCAAGTTTTCTTTCACTCATTCTACACTCCATTTCCTTACAATGGCAGCTGACACCACCCCTAATAATAGCCTCTTTTCTTTTATTTTAATTAATTATTTAATGATTTAAAGTCTCATTTAGTTAGCAAATTAAGTAACATAAGTTATTCTTTCAAAAAATCAAGTTACAAGACAATTAAACTCCTCTCTCTCTCTCATTACAATTCAAGTGCAGCCCGTTTCCCCCTTTGTTTTATTTTTTTTTTTTTTCTCTCAATTAATACACTCCTCTCTCTCCATTTAATGTCTCTCATTTACTTGTTTTCATTCATTTGAAACCCTATCTCATTACTCTCTCTTTTCCTCTCTTTTTCCTCTATTTCTTTCTTCTTTTGTTCTTGTTCTTGCAAGAACACAAGCTGCCCCCATTTCTAAACCTTGCTTTCACACTTTATTCTTGAAGATTTTTAAGTAAACTTTCTTCTTAAAGCTTCCATAGATGATATAGGTAAGGTATAGTGAGAGTTTCATACATCAAATGACCTTCCATAAGCTTAAAAGCTAAGGATGATGATGCCAAAATGAAACACTCCTCTTATCCATACTTATTTTCTTGTATCATTATTATTTTCTTACTAAAAGTAGTTATATTTTGTAGATCTAACTTTTTCTTATAGCTTTGATTTTATTTATGCTTTAGATCTTGTTATATGAGTTATTATTTTGTTATTGCTAAGGATTTATGCATATACACGATTCACATAACTATCTTAGTGTTCATGCATTTATAACTAGTATAGTAAACTAGATCTAGTTATTTTAGGTTCATAAATGCATTAGACCTTTGATTTATTTTCTTAAATAACTTGTAATAGCTTGACAATAGTAGAAAACTTTTAGAAAGCTCAAGATCTATTTTAGTTTCAACAAAAACCATTTTTGAAAATTCGGATAAAAAGGGAACCATATTTAGAAAAGCTATTTTTTCAACTTCAAAATGTGTATTTTTCATTTAAAATGAAAGGCTTAGGGATAGATATCATAAATGAATGATCTTGGTGAGTAAAGTTTAGATCTATGAGTTTATAGTTTGCTACCATGGATTTCTTTTACATTTATGTTCATATTAAGTGTAGATCTTGGTTTTGAACTCAAACAAAAACGGTGAAATTCGTATTTAGGCAATACCCCTATTTAAAAACCACTTTCTAAGTGTCAAAATAAAAATTTTACTTGAGATAATGAAGGCTTAATGTATATATATCATCAAGACTTCATTTTATATGGTTCAAAGATGATTTTCAAAGATTAATTTTCAAAACAAAATTCTATTTTCAGATTTAGGCCAAGCATAGTTAAAAACATGTTTTCCAACTCAAAAATGAAGTTTTTATTCAAGATGTGGAAGGCTCTTAGGATAGGATATGTAAGGGGGAATTTTCATAAGTTTAGATAGATTTTATCAAAAAGTATATCCAAAAATAAATTTTGTAAATTCGGATCTCAACCAAGACCAATTTTGAAAACCCATTTTTCAACTTCAAAACAAGATTTTTATTAAAGAAATGGAAGCCTTAAGGGGTAGGTTTGATTAGGAAATGGATTTTGAAAGACTAAATGAGTTTTACAAAGAAAACAAACTCAAATGAATTTTTCAAAATTCGGATTTGAAAATAGCTACCATTTAAACACTTATTTCCAAATGCTAAACTGATAATTTTTATAGGAAAATGAAAGTCCTAGGAATATATGTAACAAAAACCAAGTTTTGATAAGGATAAGAGAGGTTTATCAAAATGTAATCTTAGAACAACAAATGGTTTCCAAGAATAGGTTAAACAATATTTTCATTCTTTAAAATTTTGTAAAATTCATACTTAGCAAACCACCTATTTAAACACCTATTTTCTAACCCCAAAATGAAGGTTTTCATTGAAATAATGAAGGTGATGGTTATATAGGTCATCAAGGTTGAGTTTTGATAAAAGCAAGTATGATTTTATAAGAAGAAAAACTATTTTTCTTAAGTCTAGTAAAATTCAAAGTTTTGCAAAGTAAAAGTTTTCAAAAAGGATTCTTGGTACTATATGTATACATATAGATAGATCATCTCATAACCTTCATAACAATAGCTTATAGGTATTACATATAGACATGATGCATTTGTAGAAATAAAGGAAAAATTGAGTTATTTGTCATTTTAAGAAATTCGTAATAATAGAGTAATGGCATGAAAACACTTACTTTCCAAACTCAAAATAGAAGTTTTTTTAAGGAAATGAAGTCCTTAGTGGCTAAGTATGGTTGAGCCTTAATTTTCTAAGTATCAAATGATTTTTATTTAAATGAATCATCACAAAAACAATTTTTATAAAATTCGGATTTTGGAATCAACCCTATTTGAAAACATGCTTACAAAATGTAAAATGGGAATTGTTATGTAGAAACGAAGGTTATAAGTAATAGATATAATGAAGACTCAATTTTAACAAGGATAATTATATTTTCTTAAGAAATAAATCCAAAACAAATGGAAATTATCAAAGTTAGGAAACTAGTTTTCTTAAAAGTAAATAGCAATGGAGTCTTACAAATAAAAAGTTTCTAAAATTCCTTTTAGTAAATATTGTCAAAAGCATGCATACATCAAGCTCATAACATGCCATTCATGATAGAAAATCATCAATATTGCATGTATAGTTAATCTATATAGTAGGAACATTACAAACATTTACAAAACTATTTTTCGAAATTGAAATTTGCTACTGATCAGAACTGATTAGAATATTTCGTGAACTAAACATTTTCAAAACTTGAAAATAATATTAGAAATAGATAGATCTTTTGAAGTAGATAGAAAGCGATATATAATTTGCTAAATTCAAAGTTAAAACAACCAAGTTATGGCCGTTTTAAGTTGGAATTCCTGCTTAGGACGAGAATTACAAATTTGATAGTTTGTATGAGATAGCTTGGACCAGTTAAGTGATGAAATACTTATTAGAGTATTTCTTCCCTTTTAGGTGAACCTGATATCGACGATTCCTTACCACCACATTACTTATACTAAGAGACCGGTGATCCAATAGTCGAGTGAGTATTACTTCCGATTTCATTTATTGTATATGATTGTAATAATAGTTGCACTAGATATTTGGTAAAGATAAAATGGATATGCATGATAGGGACGAATGCGAACTATGTATGCTTATTATTGATGTGAGAAATGGAATATAAGAATATCGAAGCTGGGTGGTAACTATTGCTTGTATAGATGGACTAGAATTGGCTGTCTGCAATTATTGATTGATCACTCAAAAGAATTGGTATAATTGATTATTCGGAATTGAAGATGAAATTGAACTTATTCATATCACGATGGGGATTGAGCATTAGTATTTGTTCGGTTTCCTATGTTCCTAAACGGTGTAAAGTTCGGTTAATCGTGATCCTCAAACGAATTTAAAGTTCAGTTGACCATGAGCTTAAATGGCATCGTATTGCAGGATTCGTTGATCTGCTAACCCGGGATGGAGGGCGCAAGTCCATCCACATATGATTTCCGGCTGGTTATATGTTTGTTGAATCCATATGTTTGATGCATATCACTTATCTGACTAATCACTTGTTTGTATGATATGTTATAAATGTGATCTTGAAAGTTCTTACTCACTAAGCTAGTGTCGCTTATACCCCAATAGATGTTTGATTAAACAGGTTAACTCAAGAATGCTACGTGGAGACTGAGCTGTCTAGAGCCGAGTACGGCCTTGGGATTCCAGCGGGAAGTAAGAATACTTGAAGATATTAGCTAGGTGTTATGAATTGTCTTGTAATAGTTTGTGTAGTGAAATCTGTGTATGAATTGTATTTGAAATATAGTGAGTTGTATTTCCTTTACGTTGTTACCCAAGTTGTATCAATATAAAATATATCACTCCGATATGTCTCCTCCATGTGTTAGATGCCTTGTACATAGTATGGAAGCCTTCGCGTGACTAAGGCGGTCACTCTTAGGCTTTAATATTATGTACGGCAGACTGCTACGTTTAAGGTACTCTTTGGGGCGTGATAATTCTTCTAATCTAATTTGCTCATTACAAGGCTATTCCTATTGAAATTGGTAGATATTTGGACAACTTGGAGTTTGACTCAAAGTTTTCTCGGTTATGTCATCTCACTTCATTGTAAAATAGTAGCTCGGTGCCTATTCACAAAGCTACTTAATTGTTTAGTCGGTAAAGTAGTAGCTCAACATTGATCAGGAGCTCAACTTATGTGTGTTTAGCCAGTAGCAACAACTCAATATTGGGTTCAAGCTGCTCGAAAGTTTAGAAATCAGCACTACAACACTTCACTACTATAAAAAGGCAAAGAGATCAGGTCGGTGGTGCTTTAGTAGTTCCTTTGTTATGCTCAATGGTGCGTTTGAATTGTTGTACTCTATAAGAGTGTTGGTCAAGTCAACGTCAAATTATATGCCAGATTGCTACAAGGAAGATTGAAATGGTGTGTTGTTGCTATCATCGATGCTTAGTGTGCTTTGGTCATTCACATAACAAACCAACAACTCTGCTCAAGCTTGTAAATGTTTTGCTTAGCATGGTTAAGGTTGCTACAACTTTCAACACTTAGGATAGTTGCAATTCTCAATAGCAAAGCAATGACAATAGTAGGATCTATTCTTTTTGCCTCCAGCAATAATGATTTGTACATTTCAAACTAAAATTTCATTTAAGTGAACTAATAAACATCAATTTTTGCCCCGTTTTCAACTACCTGTGCATACTTGATCCAAATTTGAACATTTCAACAATTTTAAATAGAAATTGCAATTAAAGATCAATGAAATGTTAACTTTTATACCTTTTTAGTAGAGATTAATGTGTGTCAATAACAAAATCTTTCGCACAATGGACATAAAAAAGGGCACACATATCAGGGAAAATCTAAAGATCTCATGCTTGAAAGTCATACAATAACAACCTTTTTCCACCAACTTGCATCTCCTATCTTTGAAAAATTACAATGATACGATTTATCTAATAGACCATGTGGCCCATCCGTATGATTTTTGAACAATTCAGTAATGCATTAAGATCATTTCAGCAAGATTGCTAGTTTCAACATCAAGAAGTTAATTATCGGCAATGATAATAGTGCTAACATCATCTTCAATAGCACCTATGAAAAATGGCGCCTAAGTTGTGAAAACACCTAAATCCATATGATCATAACTCTATGGCTTCATCAATTAGCTTGTTAAAGCCAGAGGAATCATCATACTACCAGTGGAACTCAGTGATGAAATTGACACTGCCATACACAACATTAAGTTTGTTGGAGTTGAATACTAGTACACTTATACGTGATGCTCAACCAACCTAAATAATCAATATTTTTCATAGTAGCCTCGTAAATGTACTTAAAGGAAAAGTTTTTAATGCCTAATGGGATTGGGTTTGAATAGAGGGACGAAATACTCTCCAAGGACCTCTACTTAAAAGCTTTAGCACAAAAGGAAGTCTATTAAATCAATGCAACACCAATAGGACGAGAAGAGTTATGAGACAAGTCGAAAGAGGATACAAAAGAAATCCAGCTAAGTGATGGCCTTAAGAAGAAGATAAGGATCATGACAACCATGTATCTTTATCTAAAGTAAAGGCTCATTGCATTCCTTTAAGACAACTTTGATGCTTTTGCCTAACTGCTGATGAAACGCCCAACATTTTTGATAATGTAATTACTCACTGCATTAGCATTGACCTTACAACCAAGCTAGTAAATGAAAGAGGAAACATTTTACTGCTAAAAGAGAGGTTACCATCAAAGAAGAGGTATAAAAGCTTCTCAAAACTTATTAATCAGACAAGAAAGATACCCCACATTATTGTTGGCCAATGTGGTATTATTCTAGAAGGCAAGAAAAAATGGAGTATGTGTGTCAACTATACTAATTTCAATAAAGTCCTAACCCAGAGATTGCTTTCCACTACCAAGAATAGACCAACTAGTGAATTCTACCTTAGAGCACATACTTTTAAGCATCATGGATGTCTTCTCAAGTTACAACTAAATTAAGATAGAGCCTAAGGATGAAAAATATACTTCCTTTATCAAAATTTTCTATGCCTACTACTGCAAGGCAATGACCTTTGGGCTAAAGAATGCTGAGGTAATCTATTAGTACATTGTGACTAAAGTGTTTAAACATCATATTAGAAGATATATGAAAGTCTACGATTATAGCATGATCATTAAGATCACAAAATCAAACCAATTACTTGATAGACTTGAGGGAGCCTTTCAATCATCTATGGCAATTTAACATGAAACTAAACCCCATAGAGTGTGTTTTTGGAACCATGGTAGGAAAATTCATTGAGTACTTATTCTCTAAAGAGGAATTGAGAACAATACAACCATTAATGAGTCCATAGCCTTTCACCTAGAGGGAAATTGATATACAAAGTCCCTCCTGAAAAGTGATAAGATAGAAGTAGTACACCATAGTTGTTGTAGACTACTTCACCAAATAAATAGAAGCTAAAGTAGTGGAAAAAATCATAGAGAAAAAAATTTTCAGGACTAGATTCTCTCTTCCCTTTTCTCTTGGTGCACGATAGCATCCCCATGCTAACATACACCGTCTCACCATGGTGAAGAAACTGAATCAAAGAGAAAAGAATTCTTAACCTAATAGTAATAACAACCAATTGCCTAATCTTTCTATGGAAAACCCACAACAATTAATTTCAAAAAACCCTAGTTCTACACAAGTTTTACCCAAACACCCAACCACTGTAATACAAGCCCTAAATTCTGATAACAATGGTGAGGATTCAAACAAAAGTCAAAACCCTAAAGATAATTCTCCTAATTAGGTGGGATTATTTAAATCAAACCGTATGCGATCAAAAGATTGCACTCTTCACTATGTTCCCCCTGTAGTTACTAATAGGGTCAAAGTTGCTCAATTGAAAACTGTGGAAATCATCAAAGAAGCAAATCACTTGAAGGATGCCTTAATTGGTTGTGTATTTGGTCTCCAACCATGATTCAAGAAACTAGAGAATTTTGCTTTCAATCGTTGGAGATCCATTGGCCTTATTAGTGTTAAAATGGTTAAGATTAACCTTTTTCTATTTCAATTTGACTCAGTAGAAGGAAAACAAAAGGCATTGGAGGATGGACCCATTACATTTGATCATCACCTACTGTTGCTGCAAGAGTGGAAAAGAAAAATGGCTTTTGACATGAGTGATGTATCTACAGTCCCCATTTAGATTATACTACCAAATTTACCATGGAATATTAGAGTAAAGAGTCGCTGAGATCAGTAGCCAACCTTTGTAGTAAGCCCCTATTTACTGACCATTGCACCAACACCAGGGCTAAATTGTCAATATGCCAAGGTTTTTGTTGATATGGATATACAGGGAGATTTTCCTAACTTTGTTACCCTTGAGGATGAATCTAGCACACAATTCCAACAGTCTGTTAAGTATGAATGGAGACCAAATATTCTGTGCTAAATGTCACAAATTTGGACATACTCAGAGAAATTGCAACAAGAAGGATAAAGTAGTTTAGAAATGGATTGAAAAAACTGAGAAGGAGGACCTAGATGTACCATCAACTTCTACTAAGAATGAAGTAGAGGAAAAGACAAAATCTATTAATCCAGAGATCCCTACAGAGATTGAGTTAGCTTCAACTTTAAGTATTAATAAAGGAACCATTATAGTTGTTGGCAATTTTGAGAACCAGAATTTGAATTCAGATGAAGAAGGATTCACTTTGGTGCATAACAATAAGAAAAACAAAGGCAAAATAGGAGAGAAAGCCACTTCTTCAGGTATGGTTACTGTCTCACCTATGGATTATGAAAATGCATTGAGACATAAAGTCATAAGCCCAATATTAAGAAAGGAGTTGTTAAAGCAGAGACAGTTCAATCTAAGAGGTCATCAAGACCTTTAGATAGAGCTAAATGATATTATCTTGGAATATAAGGGGTCTTAGTGACCCAATTAAACAAGCATAATTGAGAAAACTGCTTGTTAGTAATAAGATTGTTGTTGCTGGAATTTTAGAGACCAAAGTTCAAAAGAAAAATGTTGATAAAATCTGGTCTAATTTCAATTTAAAGGGTTCGGATTATTTCATTAACCATGAAAATGCAAAATTAGGTAGAATTTGGATTATATTCAATAAAAACTACTGCTAAAGTTGATATTATTGATTCTTCCACCTCTTAATACTAAGGCAATGGAGGAAGAAAGAAATATAGTCCAGCAGCTCATAACTTTAATTTTGCAGGAAGAAAGCACCTATAAACAAAAATCAAGAATTCAGTGGATTGAACTAGGAGATAATAATACCAAATTCTTTCATAATTCTGTTAGGATCAAGAATATGAGAAATCATATTTCTAGAATCAAACTTGAAGATAGCACTACTATTAAGGAGTAGCATAAAATTCAAGATGCCATGACTGATATCTACAAAAGCTTGCTTGGAGAGGATAACAGAATCAGAGATCATGCTCTGATAGAAGTCCTTAATAGAGGAAACAAAGTTAAAAAAAGAAGATGCGGATTCTCTCATGAAACCTATCACAGAAAAGGAAGTTCATTATGCTTTATTCTCTATTGAATCTGATAAAGCTCCAAGCATAGATGGTTTCAATAGTTTTTTCTTCAAAACTTGCTGGAGTATAGTAAAGAAAGATCTTGTGATGGCCATTCAGGATGTCTTCAATTCTGGTAAAATCCTCAAACAAATTAACTCTACTTCTATTACAGTCGTTCCTAAAATCCCTAATGATGAATATTTGAGAGATTTTAAACCTATGTCATGTTGTTCTGTCCTTTATAAATGTGTCACAAAAATCATAGCTACAAGATTAAGCCCTATTCTCCAAGACATAATTTCTTCTAACCAATGTACTTTTGTAGCAAATAGGTTTATGTATGATAATATAATGGTTTCTCATGATCTTGTCAACAATTATCATAAGAATAAGGGTAGTCTTAGGTGTGTTCTTAAAATAGATCTTAAGAAAGCCTATGATTCTATTGCTTGGGACTTTATGCAGGAAGTCTTATTGGGTTTAATTTTTCCATTTGAGGTTTATTTCTCTTGTTATGACTTGTATTAAATTGTAGGCTTTTTGTCATGGTGAATGGAAGCCCTAGTGTTTTCTTTAAGGGGAAGAAAGATCTTAGACAAGGAGATCTCATGTCTTCCTTAATCTTTGTCATGAGTATCGAGTATCTAAGCAAAGCCCTAGTTAGTCAAATTAACAAAGAGTTTGCTTTTTCATCCTAGGTGCAAAACTCTTCGATTAAACAACCTAATGTTTGTTGATGACTTCATGATGTTTTGTGGTGGTAATCTAGCTTCTATATCTCAATTCCAATCCATTCTTAAGAATTTCTTTACTGTCTCTCGTCTTGAGGATAATAAAAACAAAAGTCAAGTCTTTTGTGGAGTTTCTACTGTAATGAAGCATAATATTCTAAATTGCCCGGAATTTACTGAAGGCCAGCTTCCTGTGAGGTATCTAGGCATTCCCCTCATCACTTCCAAGCTATCTAAAGATGATTATAATAGCATTGTCATCAAAATCACCTTTAGAATCCAGGTCTAGTATACTAGAATTTTATCATTTGCTGGAAGATTACAACTTGTCAATGCTATCCTCATGAGCATGCATGTATTTTGGTCCTTCGTTCTTCTTTTGCCTAAAAAAATTGTTAGTGATATTGAAAAGTATTGTAGAAGGTTTTTATGGATAGGAAATATGGATTCAAAATACTATAGTGCTATCTCTTGGAATGATGTCTACAAACCCAAGGATGCTAGAGGTTTAGGCATTAAGAACATTACCTATTAGAATGAAGCTACCTTAAGCAAGCATATTTAGAAGATCACAAATGATTAGCAATCTCTTTGGACTTAATGGTGCAATAATGATAAAATTAAGCAATCTAGCTTCTGGGGGATTTCTAAAATTGCTTACACTAGTTGGATCTGGAATGGGATTTTAAAACTCAATGATAAAGTCATGCAGTTTTTTTACTACAAGATTGGTAATGGAACAACTTTATCATTCTAGTATGACCCTTAGATAGAAGAGTAATCAGTTAATGCAAAGTTTCCTAATGTTTCTATCAAGGATTCTAGAATTTCTAAGAAGACTAAAGTTTTTGAGTTTTGGAGAAATGACACTTGGTGCTTGCCTGACCCCATTGATGCTAATACAATTGATTCTTGGGAATACATTGAGAGCCATGTTATGATTTAGTAAAATATAGATGACATTATCAAGTAGAAAGGATCAAATTCTAATCAGTTCACCATCTCTAATGCATACAAATGTTTGAGGCCTTCCTTTGATCATATCAACTGGACTAATCTCGTATGAAGAGGTAGAAGAATAGCCAGACATAATTTCATCCTTTAACTTGTATTGAGAAGAAGACTGTAAACCAGGGACAAACTTAAAAAGTGGGGAATCATTGATGATGATAGCTGCATTTTCTACAATAGTGGAACAGAAACAATCGATCATTGTTTTGATAACTATGGAGTTATTAGATAAGTATGGAGAATTCTTCTTCCTACTTATGCTATTCATACCAACCTTTAGAATTTTAGAAGATTAATCAGTTGGTTTAGCAATAATGCTAAAGGAAAGAGTAAACTAGCCAGGATAAGAAGACTAATGTTAAATGCAGTTGTTTACCACATTTGGAAAGCTAGAAATTTGAAGATCTTCAAGAATAAAAATATTAATATTAATTGTATAGTCCATAGTATCTGTCAAGATGCTTATTTGAAAATTCATACTTGTACAAGGGATCAAAATGTAAATACAGTAGTTAGCAATACAAGATCTCTGTAAATACTAGTTTTAGGGAGGCTTTTCAGTTTTGTAATCTGCTTGTTTCTCTAGATGTGTTTTCTCCCATGGGCTGTATTTATTTATTATTAGTATGAGTAATATCTCTTTTTGGTGTTTTTCCTAAAAAAAATCATAGAGAAGTGCATTGAAAACTTCATACTTAACCACATCATAACATGCTTTAGGGTGTCATCTATCTTAATCATAGACACGAGACATGATTTGACGACAAAAACTTTATGGGATTTTTATTTGAAATACCATACTAACATCTAATATACTTTTGCGGCACACCCCTAAGTCAATGAACAAGTCAAATTGTAAATAAGACTGTGTTAAAAAGTCTCAAAAAGTGGATCAATAAAGCAAAAGGAAATTGGAAAAATGAACTCTAGAATATTATATGTGGAATGTGACACCTTGATTTTCATTAGATGCAAAATTATTAGTAAATTGATATTAAGGCTTCTAATTTGACAACTATGAACTAAATTAAGGATATAATTAGAATGGTCTGGAATAATCAATAAGAAAAGAAAGTATCAAAACTATAATAACCCTAAGAATAAAAGGAAATCATTTAAACAGATGACCTAATTAAGTTAAAACAAGGAATAATATAAAAACTACTCTAGAATTTAAACTCATGAAATTCAATTTGATAAAAAAATAATAATAGTAATAATAAAAGGTAAAATAGTAATAGTAAGTAGTAAATGGTTAAGAAGGTATGAAGGTAACTAGTAAATATAAAAAGTAAATATAAAATATAGAATTAGTATATACTACAATAATTAATGTAGATTTTTCGAATAAGGATACTTTAACTTATGAAATTACTAAAATGCCCATTTAAATTCACAAAAATTGCAAAACTAACACAAAAAAAATAATTTAAATGGAAAAAAATCCTTAAATATTCTAGAAAAATCAGGAATAATTTGGAAAAAATTAGGAAAATTCGAAACATGTAAATAATCTCAGAAAATATACTGTAAATTTCTCAAAATTGTGTCAAAATGCATGTAAAATTCACCAAAAATTCGCCAGCTGTCCAAAAATTTCGACACCTCACCAGGACACGTGTTTAATTTCCATGTGACCAGCTAAAAAGTTTCATGCAAGAATAATGACATTTGGCATTTTTTATACGTGATAAACCGCTATAAATACCGTGTTCCAAAATAGAAAAATGCACACAGCTCGTTTCGAGCATCCTAAAATTACCAAAATTCACAGTTTATTACTAAAAATTATGGTCTATACTGCCGACAACTTTATGGTGGTGGAAGGTGGCCGGAGATGGTTGTGTTGGCCGTGGTTGGGCGGAAATTGCGGAAATTTTCGTGAAGTCATTACAGCTCCTTTCTTAAAGATATCTTATAGGTAAACTCCTAATAATATTAGGTATCTCTCATAAAAATTTCGTAATTTTTCTTGGTCATTTACTATTTTTAATAATTAATCTAAGATTCTGCCAGTATAAATAACATTAATTAGTGCCTATTTTATATGTTGAAATATAGTAAAATGATTCTATTATACATAAAACTTTTTAACCACTTTCTAAATGCTCATTATAAAGCTTAGATGTTAACTTTATGAAGTTATAGCATATACTACTATTTTTCTATAATTACACGATTTATTATAAACTAATTACCTTATAAATGGCTATGTATAACTTAAATCTATAACTAAACTACCTTAAGTTATTTACTACTTTTTAAATACATTATCAAAGAAATTATAACAAATACTTAAGAAATAATAACCCTTAGATTTGCTTAACTAATTATCTCATTTAAGATTTATTAATCTAGTTAGGCTTAGTATCAAGAAAATGACAAAATTAATTATATTGTCAATATCAAATATCTATAAAGCTTATATTTAACTATACTTAATCTTTTAAACTATTGCTTCTATAGTACATATTATATAGGAATAATTATACTAAATAATTAGATCCTACATTAGCCTAAAATGAATTAATATTTAGTATTGTACAACTCAGTTAATAAATATAATTCTAAATTATTAATAGGGGTATTTGAAGAGAAGTAAAATCTAGATAATTTTATCAATATTTCATAATTTTCCTAGAATTATCATCACATGCTCGCTTAATAAATTTTCTAATATTCTAAAGTTAAGTAAAATAATCATCGCAAAAACTAAATTAGTCTTGTAGCTCCCTTTCAACTTTTAAAATTTCTAAGTTTAGATGTCAACCTTACTTATCTTACTATAATAAACCTCAATTATAAGCTACTTATCCAATAAAAGCCAATGTAAAACTATGCTTTATTTAAACCCTATTAAAATACATCATAATATCTTTAATAATTGTAATCCATTCCCAATTAGCTAAATTAGGAATTATTACCCCTGCAAATTACATCAAGAAAAAGAAGGACAATGATTAAATGACTAGCCAGCCTCTATATGAAACTATAGATACTCATAACTATTCCTTGTTGGATATTATCAGGTGTTCGAGGGGAACGCTGATAAATCGCAATTTCTGTAAGTGGTTCATTTATATGGTAATTGTAAAAAGGGATATTATTTACATTATAATTGTTTGTGCTTGTAAATTAGCTATAAACCGTGTGTGGTTGATTGATTTTGTTTGATATTGGATGTTTACTTATCCTATTGTTTTGGTGTGAGATACTTGTTTGATCACCCAAGAATGTATTATTAAGAATATAGTGAAAATAATAACCGATCATGCATAGCATCACACATTTCGCATCCTTGCAACCATAAAACCGACCGTCCAGGTGAGAATGGATTTCTTCTTTTAACCTTTATTGAACTAAGTGACAAGAGAGGAGGTCGCAGTAAAGGTTACAAGCTATCCGAGGGATAGTCCTGAACGGTTTTTGGGAGGACAGGAGACCCATTGCACATTCCCGGTTTTATGGAAAATGAATGTGTTAACTCCTCGAAACCCAGATTAGAGTGGGGTTAATTTCTCTAATCTCGTGATGAACCGGTCAACATCACGCGGATGGCATCCCGATTGACTGCACAATTCACTCTAATAATAACAATGCTTGTGATTTGTCCTATAATGTTTATAATTACCCTTTTTATATCCACTTACTGAGCACGTGGTTTTATGCTCATACCCCTATAGATCTTTTTACAGAGATACAAGATTCCCTAAGGAGTATCAGAATTGGTTTCAGTAGAATGGAAGATGAGAATATTATGGATTATGTAGGAAAGTTGAGATTATATTACGGTAAAGGTATGTATAAAGGGTATTTCTTCAGATTACTTGTATTTCTGTGTGTTGGCCATCACTTGAGAGTTGTCAATACATTGGTTTAATGAGATAAGCCTTGTATATTCTACTTGCTAATGATGGTTAAGGCCACCAACTATCATTTTCATTTAGAATGTACGGCGGGACTGTCTTGGTTAAACTATTGGGATGTGACAGTCTTAAAGTGGTATCAGAGCAAAATAATCTGAAGAATACCAAAAGTATAAGAAGAATAACACGAGTGATTTAGTAGAATATCTTTGGCAGCCCTTGAATGGACAATATATCTTTTATTACATTACTAACTAAAGTTCTAGGATTCATATAAGTAATTGATAGAATACCATAATTATTACTTTGATACCCCATGTTGGATTATCTTCCTAATTATATTATCGGTTAATCATAACTTAGAAAATAGGAGATGAATCTAAGTTATAGGAGACCCTATCTATATATAAATGTTCCCTATATAATTATCACATTAATAATCTTAGATAAAGAAGATTGTAGGATTCTGAAATTCATCTAACTCTACTCTTTCTACTCCAATAATAAACCTACTCAAGATAATGGAAATCAACCTCAACCTTTACCTATAAGATAACAAAGATAACATGGTTAGCAACCAGAGGTTGTAAGATAACACTTTTTAAATCAAAATCCCAATGACCATAAAAATTATACTGTATTGATAAATTACTACTTTGTAACATTGTTTAGTACCACAAAGCTCAAGTTAAAATTCTTTCTCAAAAACCCAACCCACTAAAATAAATAAATATTTTGCTTTTATCAAAACTAGTAAGTATTTTAACTAAGGCAGTAACAAACCAACGGAAATTGTCGATAGACTCATCTCTATTAAAAGATATTTTAATAGCATACAATACTTTTATAACAATAAGGAAAATTGTATGGTAAAATCCAAAAGTATGGACTTGAAGAAAAGAAATCAAATAACTGTATGAATTCAACAAATTACTACATGTCCCTCCATCATATCTAGATACTAAAAGAGGATCCAACATGGTAACGCAATCTAAGTTGAAGAACAAAGATTGTTTAAGCCACAGTGAATGAGATTTAACAGTTGAACTAGTAGATCATAAGAAAAATGTTGGCTTTGAAGTAGTTGAATACTACTGTAGAATAGATTACCTCAACAAAAATAAGAAATACTACATAAGTAAAGAAAACAAAAGAAAGAATCCTAATAATAAGATATAAATTTTAATATGGGAACTTCTTGTTCCTTTATATAAAGGAAAAATTCAGTAAAGACTTGAATTGAAATATGGAACGCCCAAATAGGATGTAACATTAACATACCCATTAGAGAAGTAATTGCTTGAAAGATAGTATTTAAAACCAATATCATAAGAATAGAATTTAGTTATTAAATCAATTTATCTTTCCTTTAAGATGAATAAATCATGAGATTCAAAAGACATTTGAATTATGAAGAACTTCTCATTGATTCCTATAGAAGGAGAAATCATATTACAATAAGATGATAGGAAGAATCATATGATGTTATTAAATGAGGAAACTATCAACCCATTGGGTTAAATTTATTATTTTTATTATATAAGATAGTAAGGAAATATTAAAGATATAGGATATACTTAAGGTTTGTAAATCTCTTTATGTCCTTATAATAACCACCTTGTGCGTCGGTCCACTCTTCCGACTCCAAGCTAGGGACCTGGTTGTCTTTATCGGTTGTGTTTCACTATATTAAAACAAATTGAGAGTTTACAAATAGAGCCTCTTCAAGGCAAAGTTTGACTGCCGAGTCTCTCTAGCTTCTATACTAAGCTAATCACACTCAACTATAGTGAATTATCAAACTCTTAACAATCTTTCATAAAAAGAGTAGAAAGCAATGAGGAGAAAATAATGATTCCTCTATAATTAAGTTCGAAAGAATATTATAGAGAAGATGAGATATGTAAATTTTTCTTCGAAGGAAACAAGGATAAAAGCTCGTGTGTTGCTTGTAATTATATTGAGTCTTTTTCTCTTGTAGCTTGTTCTTCAACATCTAAATGGCAAGAAAATCGGGATTTCTTTTTTTATTTGAATTTGGAATTCAAAGTTGATATCTTGGATAATCATCCATGATCTTCCCTTGATATTATCTTGATTTTGAGATATCTTACCCTTGATATTATCTTGATGTTGCTGAGATCTTATTGTTGATATATGTTGTGATTTTAGATTTGAAAACCTGGATAAACTTAATAACAAATCATTGTAAATCTCGTGGTCTTCAACTAAATATTTGTTGGATAATGTTTGCTAGGATATCCCTTAATTTGTGAAGACTTATCTTCTTGTAACAACCTTATCTTTATCTTGAATAATATCTACACTTGTTACAACTTATCCTTATCTTCCTCAATTGTATCTCTAAGAGAAAATATTGAAAAGAACCAAAAATTTTGTTAGAAAATATATCTCATGTACCAGCAGCAAAAAGATTTGTAGAAACAATTTGATTTTAAATAGGTCCTTAAGAAAAACTTAATGTGATGCATCCCTATGATATTAATCCATCTTTAGTGAAAGACATCAAGTATATTGCCCAAATATACTTGACAAGTGGAGCTAGGTCTTAAAAGATGATAAAAACCCTAATTTTAAAAACTTTATTTGAATCTTAAAATTTTCCTGTAGCACATAAAGATTCTGAAATAGCTTTTGAGAACATACTGTGTGTATGCCTTGAAGGTTCTAAAACAGCATCTGTCAAGCTTATGTTTCTTTCATTGAAGGTCCTAAAATAACTTCTAATACTTATACTTCGACCTTTACTTGAAACTTCTAAAAAAGCTTCTGACCTTCCAATCTCTGTTATTCTTTACTTTCAAATGTTTTGAACTAAGTTCTGTCATATCATATTTATTGAATTTCTCTTTAACAAAGTTCTAAAACACCTTCTGACTAATTTTAAAACCATTTCACAACTTTTTATTTTATTTAACAGCCTGTGCTTTATGAACAAACTCATTAGAAACATTAATCCCCTTTTGTTATCATCAAAATAATATTTAGGGAACTTAACAAATTTCCCATTTTGTTCTACTCAAATTATTTAATCTCTTTTAAGCCTAATTGCTATAATTGATTTTAGGGAACACCCAACTATAGTCTTATACCTTATGCTTAAATAAGCCCATTTTAAGTTTTGCTTTTAGGCAAATTTAACTATATAAATTTCAGAAAAAATAATTTTTTTTTGTTTGTTTAGTAGGCCCAATTAGGATCTTAGGTCTAAGAGATAAGAGGGTCTATTCACTTTTGCAGTTAAGCCTACTAAGGTATTTTAGTTGGGTAAACTACACTATAAAGTAGAAATATTTAAAGGTAAATTTATTTAAGGGATCAATATTTTAAATTATTAAAAGGAAGAATTAACATTTAACAAAATAAGTCAAACAAAGTATTAATGTTTTACAAAATTCATTTAAGTTATCAATGTTTGAATAATTGTTTATTAATTTCCCTTAATTTTCTCAGGGATCCATTATGGATACCTTGTTTGACTCATTTTACAAAATGTTCATTCCTCTTTTTAATTACTTGAAAAGTTGATATCTTAAATCAATATATTCTTGTATTGTAATTAACCCTATTTTTATTGTATTTTATTTTATTTCTTTTATAATTTCAACTCAAGAGCATCGCCATCATCATCATCATTACAAATTGTTCTCATTATTATTATTAGTACAACTTTTCGACTCGCAATTCGTGTGGAGCCAAACCAATTTGTGCGTGTGACAAGTTTGGTTCCGTAGGCTTTTGAATTGAACTAACCATATTAGGTCGATTCGAGCCATTTGAACAAGGTTGAGACTTAGGTAAACCGGTTCGTAGGCTTGCTTCATGGAACTACTCTATTTTAGGTTACTTAGCTTAAATTCATTGGTTTTTAAATTATTTTGCTTCCTTTATTCAATTTTAATAAACACACTAATTGAGTCATTATAATTTTTAGGCCCAATATGCAAATTACGCAGTTTTAGCATAGGGTCTTCTCATTCTAATCAAGCTCATTATCAATTTATTTAATTTTCTAACTCATGTTGAATTTCATTAAGTTAATGTTTTGGGGCCTTGATTTTTATAAATACTATCTAGTGACATCCTGTTCAAGTCCTCATCCTTGAGGTATCAAGTTCGATTCTTCGCATTCAGTTGTAATAGTCCTATGTAGCCACGTTGTAATTACCCTTGTAGTCCACTGAAAAAAGAAAAATCAGACCCATTTAGCTTTTTAATTTGTTAAATAACCCCTTATATTATAAGAAGGCCTAAACCACTCTTTTAATGAAATTCAAATTGGGTTCACGATTATCACTTTTTTTTTTTTTTTTTTGACCAAAGTTCGATTGTCACATTTATAAGAACCATTTAAGGCCTCGAATTTTTTAAACGGGTCAAACATAAAATTGATTTATATGTTCTTAGAGTAGCGCAAAGCTGGAAACGTATATATAAATTACATTTTGAACCGAAAAGATCTCAAGAGTGGGTCCAATTGCTGTATTTACATTATCGGTCCGTTTAGGGACTAATTGAACGTATATTTTCTAAAATAGTACCATCCGCTCTCAGTAAGATACGGGAAATCCTGCAAAAAAAAAAAAAAAGGATAGAAATTCAATCTTAACCTCTTTAATCATCGAAAAAGATCATAGTTACACCATCCACAATCCACAAATGCATTATATATTAGTTAAGTCACCAAATCCACTCAAAACCACTTGGTCAAAGATCATATAATCATATTACCACCTAAAACTTTGGAAATCTAGATGATACAACCCCTTATTAGCATTTAAAGTGGTAGCAACATGTAGAACTCAAACAATTAAGTTAATAATTTCAATCACTTTAATCTTGTCTAAGTTGTTTTCGTTTAGGTTTAAGTCATCGAAACACTTTATGTCATAATAAAATAACAAGTGATGTTGTCATACCCAGTTTGAGGGCTTGACCTAGACATGCTAAAGCATTAAAGGTCAATGGGTAAAATCGAATTGAATTGGAGTTTAAACTGCAATTGAACTAAGAGGTAAATCATGGTTGAATAGGCTATTCCCAAGGAGTGGTCAGGTCAACTAGGCTGATTAACCTAGGTCTAACAATATTGGTAACAAGGACTACAAGCATGGCTCTCAAAGAAAGCAACCAAGGTGTTCAAAATGTGTGCTATTTGGGATTAAAAGCAATTATTCCAAGTTGATCACATTTTTACCTTGAGATTTTTATCTAATACCAAAGCTATTAAGTTCGAAGTATCATTAACCCTTAAAATTTATGAAACTCATCTTAAGAATTGCATGGAGGCTCTTGGTCATGGGGGGTAGGCAAAAAAACCTACCAAATTAAACCAATCATAACTAAACTAAACCAAATTGAAAATATGGTTTTTTTTTTAACATTTTGGTTTAAAAAATTTTCTAAATCTAAACCAATTTGATTTGCAAATTTATGGTTAGTTTCGAGGGACAAACCAAACTAATTCATAAACCAAATCAAACCGTTCGAGAAAAACATAATGATATTTTACTTGTAACTATAAATTTTTGCTATGTTGATTAAAGGTATATATGTTTTATGGTTTTATTACGATATATATTGTTTGATAAATATTGATTATTATTAAGTTGTTCATTTTTAAAATTGTTTTTTAGGCCATAATATATAGTCTTTTGTTGGTAACAAAATGTTTTTTTTTTTAATAATTTTAACTTTGTGGAGTATGGAGTTTATTTATATAGTTATAACTTTTATTATGTATTAATTGTTTAGTGTATTTTTTCAGTTGATCATTTTTATTCATTGATGACTTTATTGGTAGATGATTTCCTATTTTTGTCAAATTTGTTGGTAGATGATACACTTGATCATTTTGTGGAAAAGTATTGATTATAACTTGCTATTTATTAGTTAGCAAATGTATTTTATTAGTGGATAAAAATTGATTGTGACTTAATGATTTTATAGAGGACTATGGATTATGAGTATAATGGATTTATAAAGTATTTTATTATGATTTGCAATAAAATTTGTAAAATAATTTAAACATTTAATATCCGCACAAATGTAAAAAAATAGAAAAATAATTTTTAACTAGAATTTTGATTTAATTTGTAATTAGAATCGAATCAAACCATTATTTAATAATTAAATGTTACAAATGCACAATAATACAAGAAGATAATTATAATTGTGATCAATACAGGTACTTACATATATTAACTAATAGTGTGGTGTTCTAGATCCGTAGAAAATTCTTACATTATCCCCTTGTAAACAACATAAATCATGTATATATCTCTACTTTAGCAGGTTATTTTCTAAGAATATTATTATTTTTTTATTTTATTTTTATTTTTATTTTTTTTTCCATTGTCTAAGAAAATTATTGAAATATTCACTTTTTAATATAATTTGCATAAATATAGAGAGATGGATCAATTCTCGGGTTTTCAATGACCAGTATGTTACTTGTCTATCTTCGGCCTGAACTATACTGTTAGGTTCAACCCTTCTAGGCTGTTATGTTTTTCGAAGTGTTTAGCCCAGACCCAAATTAATAAATGCAAGCAATTCACTCCATCTCAAGAAGAACCAAGCACTTGAATGAATGGCATCCGACAAGAGACTCAACTACTAAAACAGAAGGGAATTAATCATGAAAGGAGACGTATTGATATCAATATATCATGTGTTTGAATGAGTAGTAATCATATATCAATCTTATTTAATAAATTATAGTGATAGTGCTTACTTTTTTAACAACATGTTATAATTTTATTGATATTTATACAACACTAATTAATTCATATGGCGTATTAGTACTGTTAAGGTATTTCCCGCAAACGATTAATTGATAGTATTTCTGTATATTTGAATAA
Source organism: Combretum micranthum (assembly GCA_024138025.1). Taxonomy (NCBI): domain Eukaryota; kingdom Viridiplantae; phylum Streptophyta; class Magnoliopsida; order Myrtales; family Combretaceae; genus Combretum; species Combretum micranthum. The sequence continues at coordinate 196,742 of JAMXBD010001376.1, read as the reverse complement.
TGAAAAGCAAAACAATATTGGATTACTGAACATCATTTGGTGATGGACTCAAATGCAATCCCACTGGAACATATTTGATAAAAAGCCCACGGGCTAATTCAAGTGGCCTTATTTCACTTAGCAAGGGCACACCATTTGGAAAAAAGAACTTGAAAAATACAATAGAAAGCACCGAGCAGCACTTTTGGGAGATTGACAACAGCATTTCTTTTGTCAAGAATTAGAAGGATTTGTTTAGAATAAAAGCCAAAAGACTACAAATAAAGGGCCATTAGCAATAGGGAAAGATTAACCGATAAGGTGTTCTGTGGAGCTGTCCAGTACTTATATGGAAAGGGCGTTGAAAAGAGCTGGGCCATCATTTTCAAGATCGAGGGCCCACGTCAATCGATTTGACACACGTGAGAAGGGCAATGTGATATATTATTAGAAAGAATATGCATAGACTTGGGTAATTGGGATAAATGGGTCGGGTCAAGCCGGCTTACTGGCTAAATGGGCCAAGAAATCTTAGCCTATTCAATAAACGGGTCAAAATTTCTTAGCCCTAATCTAATCCTTTTGGCCCACGCGTTAAGCGAGCCGACCCACTTACTATGTGATGGATGTCAAATCCAACAAATATATTATCTTACTCTCAAAATTTATAAAATTTGTATATGCAATGAGCAGAACAATTCATAGAAATTGGTAAAATCTATTTTTATTTAGAAATCATAATTGGGGTGGGGGTTGTTCGAATGGTTGTTTTGTGAAAGCAAAGAAACTTAATTATATCTAAAGCAAACAAACACAATTTACGAGTTAATTCAATATCAAAGGATTCCTAACCAAACGTGTTATCGTAACTTAGTTCACAGAATTGATCATTGATGTAAAAATCTTTGTTCTTTCTTTCAAATAAATTAATTATGGCTATTAACAAGCTTTAATAATCTATCTCTCTTTACTTTTTCGATAATTAAAACAAGTTTTTTGATTATTTCCCTTTTTGACTGAATAACCCTAAACAAGCTCCTAGAGTTTAATTTATCAAAAGCATGAAAAACAAGAGAGACAATCAATTCTGACCAACAAATCAAACACTTGACCTATTTAAATTAGATTAGATATCCTCATAACACAATCAACCATCTATTTCAAAATTTATCATATCATTGTGTCACAAACATTAGAATAATCAAACAATTACGGATTTAATATTCTAATTGATAAATTATCACCTTACTAATTGAACAAACGGATCCAGATTTGCATCAATCAAACAAGATAATAAGAACAAAAAGATCAGAGGATACACAAATACCCAAACAAGAACAGAAACAAAACAAATCAATTCAATCTCACAAATCTTGAAGAACCGAGTCTTGTAACAATCCTTTGGCTAGAAATAAAGAGCTTAGCCACTCATTCTAATACAATACTCTCTCTTTTCTGGGGTTTTTGGTATGTCTAGGAATAACAACAAATCAGATCTAGTCGCACATTTTATAGAACAAAACTTGAAATTTGAAAAGCCACAACATACACCGGTGATTACCAAATGTACATTGGCAACGTACCCTACTAGTGTTCGATATAATCAAATTTGAGAAAGGAACACTGATGACTTTCTTTGTTTTCTCTACTAGTCTTATGTTTACACCGGCTTCTACACTAGCGGTGTAGAATCAAAATTTAAGAGTTAATTCAACTTGTTATTTTTAAATTTTTTTTTTTTAGACTTATGACATATATTTTTTTGTTGATGATGAACTATTATTTTTGTTTAATAGTTTTAAATTTTATAAAGTATGAAATTTATTTATTTAGTTCTAAACTCTTATTATGTATTAATTATTTAATATTTATGTTAGCGAATCATTTTATTGGATGATGAATTATGTTGATAGATGATTTTTTTTTTGGCTAAATTTATTTATGGATAACTGATTTGATGGTTCTATTAAAAACTATAAATTATGACTTACTATGTATTAATTAGTGAATATATTTTATTGGTTGATAACTGATTTTATAGAGAACTATATATTAAAAGTATGATGAATTCATAAAGTATTTTACCGTGATTTATAATTTTAATTTTGTAAAGTGATATAAATATTTAAGTATCTATACATATGTAAAAAAATTAGAATAAAAGATTTTTAATTAGAATTTTGATTTAATTCATAATCTAAATCATACTAAATCATTATTTAAGGATTTAAAAAAAATTAATTCGAATAAAAATTAATTTATGATTTAATTTGATTTTAGAAAAAACTACACCAATGTGTACTCATCGCTACCGTAAACCTCGTGTGATGTGGCTTCACCAATGATGGCGTTCGCGAACCTAGGGGCGACAAGAGTTGGAAAGGGAAGAAAGGGCTGTGTAGAGCCCCAGACTTTAAGCAGTCGGACATACCTTTGATTTATGGTTCAACGAGGCCGGCCTAAACCTGAGAATCCCAACCCCAAGAATCTCTATAGGAAATTGTGTATTGAATTTAACTGTTTGTTTTATTATATTATAACCTGACCATTTGTCGTTGTATTTTTTTTTTATGTGTTTAAATAAATATTTATCAAAAATAAATATCGATAAAAAAATTATTAATTTTATTTATAAACTGATAAAATAAATACGATACAAATAAGTTATAAATATAAATCAAATATAAACACGATACAAATAAAAATTTTACAATCCAAATAGACCCTAAATATTGAATTCCTTTAGTTACGTAGTTTTAAATTTTATGGTAAATAGAGCTAAATAGTGGGTGCAAGTAAATCAATATAAAAAAGAAATTATCAGTAAAAAATATAAATTTGGTTTTTATGCATTCAATTTTAGATGACAGTTTCTCACCTACACGTGTCAATTGATATAGAGAAAGGACAGGGATTTCAATGGTATTGATTGATTGAGTAAACGGTCAACGTTTTTGCAGAAATCATAGGAAAAATGGCAATGTCTATGTAATCTAAAGACATCCGGCATTGATTCATATTGTCGAGGTATCAAAGTTTGATTTTCTTATACTAGTATTCAGTAATTATGTTATTATAATTATCGGAAAAAAAACCATAGAAAAAAAGTGTATAATTTTTATAAAAACATTCACAATTTCATGTGTACTTAGGTGGCATTATATATTTTGTAGAAACATTATTAACTGCTTCATTATTGCTGGGGAGAAACCAACTCTTCAGCATTTTTTTTTTTTTTTAATGGGCATAAGGATTATTGCAATACGGTTATATAAGGTGATTACAACACGCTAACGTGCGAAATCGAAGTCAAAATCTCAAGAATACAGGCTAAGATCAAATACCATTAGGCTATAAGATTATTGACCCAACTTTTAACTTTCATCATCTATTAAATAACTTTAAAAAATAAGAAAAAACATAATTCTACAAATTTTAAGAAAACTTATTCCGACATTTGTTCCAGACTCCTTGTAGAGTGGGGAATATAATGAGCTACTTATTTCAAATACAATTTGGTTATAAGATATTGAAATTTTTTTTAACGTTTTAATTATGATATATATATATATATATATTTTTTTTTTTTTTTTTGCCATAGTGTTTGTGATGTATTTGACTTATCTATTTAGCTTTAATTTTATACGTGTAACCGTACGATCTATTGATCTATTACCACACAAAATAACATGTTTTATTAATGAAAAAATATAAAAATATGTGAATTTTGTCCGCAAAGACAATATGAAGGAAATGAGCAAGATAAGAAAAAATTGAAACCAAAAAAAAAAAAAAAGAAAATTGAAGGAAATATCTTTTTGCTCTGGTAAATAAATATGAAAGAAGTCGACGAGTAATATAACCGAGCTCACACTGTTCTTGTCAATATTTCATTATTTTCCTTTTCTTCGCTTACGAAGTCGTTTATGCGCGTGGGACTTACGAGCTTATAAGGAGCAAGATGGTTACCGGTTAGCGACTTGCGTTACTGGTCGTTTCATTTTTATTATTAAAACATATCTTTTAGAAATTACAGTTTTGTTGAGATTTCATTCCATTCCGTGAACTACCCATAGATGTGGAAGAATGCATAACGGCTAACGTGCAGTTGGCATCTGCGAGCATAGAACCAGTACACATAGCTTAATATGTGAACCGGTAACGCTAGGCCCGAGTCTGGCCTAGTCCTTCCAGACTTGTGTGCTAAGGTTATAAAATTTATTCCTAGTTTCTTCGGTGAATTGTAAGATTGGGAATTTAAAGCCATCTTGTTTGTAGAATGTTAGAAGTTTTTTTAAGGTTTTACTTGGTAAAGTATTTGAGTTATCCATTGATACTGAGCAAACAGAGATAAATTATTGGCATAAGAATAATGAATTGATATAATAGTATTTTCATAATTTTGGTGGTATGGGTTTTATTAGTTTCCTTTTCTATTATTTTGATGTTTTAGTTAGTATTTTTTTTTTTATTATTTTAACTTTTTTGTTAGTTTTCTTTTGTTGGCCCTTTTTAAGACCTAACCTGTGGCCTGAGTAATTTTTCGTCTTGTTTTGAATTTAACTTATGGTCTAAGTAAGACTGGTATGAGGCTTAAGCATTTTTTTTGTTTTCACTTATTATAAAATTTTAGCCCTAAGATTTAAGGGGAGAAAATTACAATTTTTCATGAGGAATTAAGAGATTGTTTTCTCTCTATTTACCTATTTTTTCTAGCATTTTTTTAGAATTAACAAGTTCATAAATATTGTTTTATGGTATTTGTACACAAATTAACAAATTGCAGTTTAATCCTCTTTTTTCAATTAAACTTCCACTAAGTCATGCATTTTGTCCATATATTTTTAATTTAGTTTTTAGTTCTAAGGCTGTAGTTATAATATGTTTCAATTTTCATCACTTAAAAAAATAAATTTTGTGGATTTTGTCCAGATAAAAATTTTGGAGGAAACATCATTTTGATATGGTAGAAAAGGGAGAAAAAAAAAATCTCAAGAGCAATATTTTCTTTCACTTGTACTACCAAGTCTTTTTATATAATCAAACTTGTTTTTATAAACCTATTTGGTTTTAATAATTGGTTTGCTATCAAGTCTAGGAATCAATTTCCAAACATTTTTTTTTTATGAACTAATTTAATTATTTTTGCATAGCTTGTATCAAAAACTCATCTTTTAAAGCTTCTTTAGAATTTTTAGACTCAGTTTAGGATAGAAAAACAAAGTTACTTATGTTTCTTAAAGATTATCTCATTTGCACCTTATTAGAAGGTTCATCAATTATTAGATCTTTTAGATGTGATTTTACATATTTTCATTTTTTTAGGAAAATCATTGTCAATAGATTCATGCTCAGCATCCTTAATATGTTCATTTTCATCTTTATCTTTATTTTCAAGAGAAAATTTATTCAACTCAACACGAACATCATCAACACCATCATTAAAACATAAACAAGGCAAAAAATCATTAAAAACAGCATGAATGGATTCTTCTACAACTAAGGTTCTTTTATTAAACACTCTATATTCTTTAATAGATGAGTAACCTAAAAATACCTTCATCACTTTTAATATCAAACTTAGCTAAATGTTCTTTTCCATTGTTTAAGATGTAATATTTATGCCAAATGGATGAAAGTAAGAAATGTTAGGTTTTTTTCCTTTCCAAAGCTCATAGGGACTTTCTTAAGAATTGGTCTATGAAAACTCTGTTTGATGTATAACATGCAGTGTTTATAGCTTCAGCCAAAAAATATTTTAGTAAATTATTTTCACACAACATGATTCTAACCATTTCAATTAAGGTTCTATTTTTCCTTTCAACCATATGATTTTGTTATGGTGTTCTAGGTATTGAAAAATCATGTTCAATTCCATATTTACTGTAAAATCATCCATTTCATAGTTTTCAAATTCTCTCCCATGATCATATCGAATAGATACAATGTTAGGACCTTTTTATTTTGGACTTTTTTGTAATATCTAAAAAAAAAACATGATTTATTTCGTTTGTAGATGCAATGAAGAAAGTCCTTATATAACTAGTGAAATCATCAACAATAACCAAGGTATATTTTTTATCTCCCAAATTTAAAGTTTGAGTAGGACCAAATAAGTCCATATGCAATGGTTCTAATGGCCTAGAGGTGGAAACAACATCTTTAGATTTAAAAAAAGTCTTAGTTTGCTTTCCTTATTAACATGCTTGAGAAATCTTGTTCTTTTGAAAAATTATTTTTGCTAAATCTTTGACAAGATTCCTTTTAACAAAATTTGAAATTACATCAATGCTAGCATATCTCAATTTTCTATGCTATAGCCAATTATTATTATTTTGAAAGTATAGACAAGTTTCATTTGATGATTTGAAATCATCTAAATTAATTTTGTCAATATTCTTTATCTATATCATTCAAAATAAGCTTAATTATTGTCAATTCTTTCAATAGACCATTTTTTGACAAGAATATTACTTTAAAACCATTATCACACAATTGACTTACACTAAGCAGATTATATTTTAAATTATTAACCAACAACACATTTTTAATAATTAAATCTTTATTAACTAGAATATTACCTTCTCCAAGAATAGTTGATTTTCAATTGTCTCCAAAGGTAACATTCCCTTCCTTTCAAGTCTAAGGATGTGAACTTAGATGTATCTCTAGTCATATGTCTAGAGTAGACACTATCTAAATACTATTTGTTGTTCTCACTTGAAGATTCCTACAAAATAGAGCATTACTTCTTCAGTGCCCATTTGAATATAGGTCCTTTTTTATTAGGTGTAACAAGAATCTCTTTTTTTTACAACCCAAACCAGCTTGCTTTTATGATTTAATGCATGGTTCTTCTTATTGCACAATTGTATACAATATGACCAGATTTCCTACAGTAGTTGCATGTTCCATGGGTGGCTTTTACAAAATGAGTTTTGTGGGACTTCCAGCTACTTTCTCTACTATAGTCAATTCCATATTTATTTGAATCACACTTTTAATCTTGTTACCATTTCTGAATTTGGCTATAGTCACTTTTGAATCATCTAAGCTAGCTTTTAGCAAAATGTTTTCATTTTTCAGTTCTTCTAGCTCCTTTAGAATTTTATCATTACAGCCACTTGCACATACAACAATATTGTTTTTTAATGTTTTAATTTCAATATCCAGCAAATCATTATTAATTGTTAATTTTTCATTAATTCCCCTCAATTCATTATTTTCACTTTTTAACTTCTTACACTTATTGTTCATCTATATTGTTCATCTTTTTATTTATAGTTTCAAAATATTTATTTCATAATGCCACTTATCATTTTCTATTTCAATCTCTTCATGCTTGATTTGAAATTTATTTAGTTCTTCTCCCACCTCCATCATTAAAGTTTTAAGCATGTTGTTCTTTTTTTGTACTTTTACATACTTATTGCATACTTTATCATACATAGCACAAATCTCATCATAAGATGGAGAAGACAGAGATCTTACCTCATCATCTAGTGCCATAAAGCACACATTCTTATCTGAGTCACTTAAGTCATCATCACTCTAAGTGGGATGAGAGCTTCTTTTCTAGGTCCTTTTGAAGCTTCATGAATAGTGGACAGTATTATTGTATGTGTCTTGGTTTATGATATTTGAAGCATGTTATCACATCCTTCTTTTTGTATCTTGATGAGCTACTGTCATCATCCACTCTCTTTGTCCTGTTAATGGGCCTCATGAACTTCTTAAGCTTTTTAGCTATCAAGACAAGTTCTTCATGATTATCATCATTGTCATCATCATCACTAGAATCAGGATTTGTAGCTTTTAGAGCAATAGCCTTCTTGTTTAATTCCCTTCCTTGCTTCTTAATGAGCTCATGTGTTTTAAGTACTCTAAGAAGTTCTTCTTTGCTCATAGCATTAATCTCATGCTTGTTCTATGACTATTCTTTTTGCTTCCCAATCCTTAGGTAGTGACCTAAGAAGTTTAGAATTTATCTCTAGGTTAGTAAAGTTCTTCCCAAGTACGCACAAAGGATTTATAATGCTGATAAATCTATTATGCATCTCATCTATAGATTCATTTGGAAACGTTATGAAATTTTCAAACTGTCCGCATAAAAAACTTATCTTTGTATCTCTTACTCTTAGTGTTCCTTCATAAGTCTTATCTAACTCATCCCATATTTCTTTAGTTGATTTACATGTGCAGATTCTATTAAATTTACTTTCATTCAGCCTACAATGCAATATATATATAGCTATTTTATTTAAATCTAATCTTTTCCAATCTTCTTCATTATAATCTTTTTCTTCTTTTTCCTTGTATAGTTAAGGGTTATTTTCTATGACACACCATATTAATCTATTTTGAGTTTTTAGAAAAATTTTCGTTCTATACTTCCAATATGAGTAGTTATCCTTACTAAGAAGTGGTGGTTTATTGATAGCTTGCTCCTGTAGAAATCTTAGTGTATTTGATGTCATGATCTTTACTTTATATGTGATTAAGTACAAAAAAAAAAATAGAAATGGGACTTTGATACCAAATGAAAAACGCACTAAAGAATACTTGAGAGGGGAGGGGGATGAATTGAGTATTTGACCTAAAATGCATAAACAATTAATGTTTATGCAATGAATCAAATTTAACTTTAATAGCAGTAGATAATACAACAGCAAATTATAATATGAAATATAAAAGAGATAAAGATAGAAAATTTGAGTCCAGATTTAATGTAGAGCTCGACCTATTCCCTACCCTCCATGATCCACTAATGGCTCCAATTGATGACTTCACAACCACTTTATTGATCACTAACTAATACACGCTCAAGCTAAGCAATACATATATTACAACACTTTGGGAAATAAAATATTTCCTTCACTCTCTAGATACTCTTTTATAGATTACAAGAATAAGAATAAGGCATTAGAATTATATTATCTCTCTTACTTAGAAATTTACAAATGAACAAGAGAACATAATTTAAGGTAGAAAATTTGATTTGTTTGTTTGCAAATGAAAGCTCTTAAAAATTCTCAAAAAGTTGTCCTTAGGCTCTCTATATCTCTAAGCGTATTTATAGTCTACAAATTTCTAAATATTCATTGGAGATAACGTCTGATAAAAGATTACAATTAATACATACAATGGTTGAATTAATTGTCCACCAGCTCGCCAGTCTAAGGATCTCATATGTTGCGCTTTAAATTTTCTTCTTCGTGCCTTTGTCACATCTTGGTTTTAGGCCTCGACTGCCTTTATGCTTTGATTCACTAGATTGGCTCACCAGTCCCATGCCTGTAAGCATAAAAACACAGCATACACACACAACATAGATTTCCACATATATATATATATATATCTATTTATTCTCATAATAATTCTCTAATCTTATCAAGGTGAAGTGTGTTTATAAAATCTTTTTATAACTTTTGCTCTCATCAAAGTTACATATAAAATAATTTATTTTAACACACTTCCAAGTTGACTCATGGGTAGAATAGTTTTTTTTTTCTGTAGAATCTTAAGATTCTAACCGAGTTTTCATGAAAACTTAGTAGAATCTTACGTTTTTAATCAATTCTACCTAATTGACTCAAGTAGGTTAATGTATGAAAAGTACGATTGTATTTTTAAAGCTCATCAACTATTAGGATAATACACCTTTCTTATTGCATTTTACTTGTGTTTTCTCACTTTCTCTCTATACCTTTCCCTCCCTGTTCTTAACTCCTCTATTTTACATTTGTAGAATTCATTTAAGTTGAATTATAGTTGTAAAGTTTATAATAAAAATATTTATTTCATTTATTTGATTAAGAATTTAAGATAAGTTGAAAATTTTTATTTTCCTTCAATTCATAAATTTATTCAAATAAAATAGTATAAAAGAACTTAATTTTGACTCTACGTGCTCTTTTTTTAATCCATGTTATATTATATATTAAGAGTTATTATGAAAAAGATAACTTAATTTCTTTATTATTTTTTTTTAACATTCATTAGGTTTTTCAAGTTTTTTTTACAACTTTTATAAGTATATATTAAAGTTTTTTAAAGTTATTTTACATAGGTTATAGAAACTTACGCTTCTACATTTCAATTTGACGTTCTGATTCTATTAACCTTGATGTTTCTTTGATGAATTGCGAATTGGACAACCTCAGCAACACTCATAGATGCTTTTCACAACACTTGGACTTAGTGTGGCAATTAAAGAAGACGCGGCTACCTTGAAACTCCCTTATCCTAAAATATTGGTCTAGGACGACTTCCCGATACTCTACGATGAATAAATAAGCAATCTTCATGGCATCAAGAAGGCTGCCGGTGTACTGCCACTCCACTCAATAAAAGTATTGATTCCCCAAACAGTTTTCTAGTCGTTAAGGCCTAAAATCTTTATCTCTCCCTAATAGATCACTTTCATCCACCTTGTCGAAAAGTGTAGTTGGTCGGACAAATCAATAATAAGAAACTTCTCTTTCCAATCCTTCACATTGGACGCTAGACCATTAAATACTTACAATTTAGATGATTGGCAAGATTACACCAACCTTCCTTTAGAATCTTTTTATGGATGAAATACTAATACAATTGATAAGGCATCATGTTGCAATAATCAAAACTTTCCCTCTAAAATTTGAAGAAGGAAGGATGAAGACCCAAATTAAAAAAAAAAAACTTGGGATACAATTAAAAAAAAAAAACGATTCCCATGGAAAAAGAGAAGCCAATCTAACCTACTTGTCATCCTCAAACAATAACCATCAGGAAAAGTCCACAATACGACAAAGAGAAAATCCTGGTACTCCTAATCCTTAAGTTTACTTTGCCTCACATGTGCCTTCGGACCTTCCGCATGATTACTAGCCTTAAAAAAATCCTGTGCTAGTATGCTTCTCCCTATCATCGAGATAAACATAACAATGAAGCATTCTTATTCTCTCAACCAGAGTCACCACGATCGTCTATACCATCATGCCTAAAATGGAGGCCAAAACAAAAGAAATCACAGCCATGTTCACCACCATTACTGGTTGAAGAAAGAAGACTAGCACAGTGTATAAGTTAAATCCCTAAATTATGCTAGTTTTCTTTCATTTTTGATTGCAATACCTCGAAAATAACATAACAAACAGGTATTTTATTACCGATGGAAGAGTGTAAATCTTCAGCTTTAGGGACTAGAAAACCTAGGATTCTAAGCTTTCATGGGTTTCGAATAAGCATTAAGATTCTAAAAACATTGTTGGATAGATGACTAACAGGTTTGTAGGAAAAGTTGGATTTAGTGTTCCTTGACGCACCATACCCAGCCAAGGGGGAGTCAAGTGCACAATGCATATCTGATCCTCCCTATTATGAATGATTTCAGGCCAATCGGGTAAATTTTTATTTTAGACAATTTAAATAACACAACATTATCTATATTTTATTTGAAAATTAAAACTTATATCTTTTCTCTTTTTAGAGGTAGGACTATATATAATTAAGTTTATATGACACTTAGTATCGACTTATATATTATGCTAGTTTTCTTTCTTCAATCAGTAATGGTGGTAATGGTGTCTAGGATTTCTTTTTTTCTTTTTTTTTTTTAATTTTGGGATTAAAGTTAGAAGAAGATGATGACAACATGGTGCAAAGAGGGGAGAGAGCAAACTAAAAGTATTAAAAAAATGCCAACATGATAGAAAAATGATTTTTTATCATTTTCCTACCATGTTAGCTTTTTGACGGAAAAAATGGACAAAATCCATCCAAATGTATTTTAGTTGAAACTTTTAAAATGTTCGAGTATTCTTGCGGTACAAAAGTTCTTTTAGGTATATTTTTGTTACAACTAATAAAATTTAGATACCAAAAATGAAACTTACCTATTAATAAAGGCTAAATATTATTGAAAATAATGCATTATAAAATTGCTCAAGTAAAGTATGCAAATTACACACTGAGGAAAAATAACCATATATTTAACGTATCTATGTCTTTGACCAAAATAACATAATAGGAAATTTAAAAAAAAAAAATTCTTAGCATTTGTGCATTCTGTCCTTAAGGTCTTTTTTGTTCAATTTTTAATACGAGAATACATACTGGGCATTACATGATTATGACGAAGTTTAAATTAAAAAAGAAAAAAGAAAGGGATATTTGCAAAATATCATCTTAGATTTTTTTTAAGGTGTAAATTTTTCTCATAAACTTTCAAAGTACACTTTTTGACTCCTTAAACTTTCAGCGTTTATGTTAAAGAAAATTTATATTTTTCATGTGCGCTTTGAAAACTTATGAAGTAAATTTACATATAAATGAAAGTTTAGAGGATAAGTCCTCACGTAGGTTTAAGATGGTAATTTGCAATTTTGCTCATTTTTTTAAATAGAAAAGATTAACTATTCTTAACTGTGTCATTTTTTGAAATTTAAGAGATTCAAAAATGGTTTTTTGAAAGTTTAGGGGATAAATTCACAACGAGATGTTCAGGAGAGTAATTTACAATTTTCCCCAAAAACAAAAACCTTTTTAGTTGTCAATAACTAAAAATTAAAGCTTAAAAATTATAAAATGGAGTAGATAAAGAATAATATTATGTAAAATTGTGTAAATAAATGATAGTATTGCTTATAGGGTAAATATGAAATTTGGTACGTGAACTTTACAAAAATTCAATTTAGTACTTCAACTTTAAAGTGGTCAATTTAACATCCAATTAAACTTTTTGTAACTATTTTTATTACCTTCTTAATACCATTTATTTGTTTGCAAATATAGAAGTGACAACATATTATTAAAATTTTACTCATCCCCTAACATTGTCTAACATTGATAGGTTGCTTCCTTTATATGAAGAAGGAAGCTATGTTTTAGTTAGGTGATGATGGGTGTCATCTAGGTGTCACCTACTTGTCCGCATCAGTGGATTCTAATATAACATCTAATTTTCTATTGACACTTCTATTAAGGAGATATTTGATTAGGATTTTGTTATCCTTTCCATCTAGTTAGGATATGTATTAAGGATGCATACTTCAACAATTTGCTGGCCTCAATCATTTTTAGTCGGCAATATGTTGTGTATGCTCCATGAAGCGAACTTGTTTAGCAATTGCTCTACAACAAGGATGTATTTTACCATGTTTTCTCCTCTAGTTTCATATTCGCCATTGACATTTATGATGAACATGGAGTTAGATAATATAGTTACTTTAGTAGCTCCAAAAAGCTTGGTGAGTCGAAGTTTGGTGATTAAGGCCTCATACTCTACATCATTATTGCTCGCATTAAAGTCAAACTTTAGTATGTATCATCTTTTTTTTCTCCAAGTGGTCATTAGAGAATGAAATAGCTCCATCTCTCATTCTCGTGGATGAGCCAACAACATATTGGGTCTGGGTAGACTAGGTTGGTGAGCTATTGTCTCATGCATTCAATGATGAAGTTGACTAGTGCTTAGGCTTTAGTTACCTCTCATGGTCTATATTAGACAGCGTAGGTGCTTAGCTCCATTTCATATTTCAACATTCTTCTAGAGATGTTAGGCTTCTTTTAGGACATGACTGATATTATAGATTGGTTTGTGTTCCTTTCCTTCTATGCAGACTAGCATGGGCGAGAGAGCTTAATTGTCGATAGTGAGGTATAGGTATAGTTCTTCTCCTTGGAGAGGTTTTAAGAGCATAAGGTTGGTTAGTGTTTCTTTTAGCTTGGTAAAAATTTGTTCTCATCCTTCAATTGAGTGAAAGTTAGTTGGGCTTTTGAGCCATTTGAATAATTTCAAGCATTTATCTCTACTATAGGATATGAATTTGCTTAAAGCCATGACTTGGCTATTCAGTTATTGAGCATCTTTTAGCGTCTTTGGGGTTTGCATGTCTAAGATAGCATGGATCTTTTTGGGTCTACTTAAATCCCATGTTGTGTGACTTGATATATGAGGAACTTTCTAGACATAGGCCAAAGAGCACTTTTACGGAGTTTAGTCTCATATTAAAGTGCCTAAGTTGGTCAAATGTTTCTATTAGGTCTTTTAGATGCTCAGTTGGCTTCATGCATTTGACTCTCATGTCATCGACATAAACTCCATGTTTTGGTCGATCTAGTGTTTCAACACTTCAGCCACTAGGTGTTAGTAGTTATCTTAACATTCTTTAGCCAAACGACATTAATTCGTAGTAATAGGTGCTAAAGGATGTTACAAATGAGGTGTGTATTTCGTTCTTGGGTTCCATTTTAATTCGGTTGTTTCCAGCGAAGGCAGCCATGAAGCTTAAGAGTGTATGTCCAGAGGTCATTGGTCTATTCTTGGCAAGGGAAAAGCGGTCTTTTTGGTAGGCTTTGTCAGGATCGGTGTAGTCAACAAACATTCTCCACTTGCCAGTTGCTTTCTTCACTAAGCCTGTGTTAGCCAACCATGCTGTGTATCTTTCTAATCTTATGAAACCAGCCTTAAAGAGTTTTTTAGCCTCCTTTTCAATGGTTGTTTGAGGTGGTATGTGATGACTTTACTTGCTTTCTCCACTAAGGCTATGTTAGCCAACCTTCTCTTTTGTTTGACAAACTTGACTGTCTTATCAATTTTGAGGTGGTATGTGATGACTTTACTAGAGCTTCTTGACATTTCAACTAACAACCAAGAGAACACATCTAAATTGCAATGGAGGAAGTCGTTAAGAGTTTCCTCTAGGTTAGGACTTGGTTGTTAAATTACAATTTATTATTCACTAGAATATGCAGAATCAGTAAAATTTTATAAAGTTGTGCAAAACCAGTAAAATTGTAAATGTGTAAAATTATACATTTAAATTCCTAATTCAATCTAAAGTCTGCACCTATAAAATTTTGTATCCATTTTAATTAAAAAAAACATATAAAATCATAAACTCATAGAATTGTATATTTGACTTATGATTTTCACAACTATGGTGGGAAGACATGTTGGTCTTGATTTTTATTGTTCGCTTGGAGTTGTTGCCTAGTTGTATATCTTTTTTCTGTTCTATGGTCCTACTCCATGCTTCTTCATGCCCTTTCGGGTTGATTTAACTTAGTGTTCCTCTACCTACACTAAGGTTATAAGGTACAGCTCATGGCAAAGGGCTTAGTCGCCTTTGTAAGTAGAGATCCTATTAAGTGGTGGGAGCTTTACTTTAAGATAAGTTAGGGAGGTAACCATACCAAATAGGGATTAGCTTAGCCAGTCGAATATCACATTATAAGGCGACTAATAGCTAATCACTACAAATTTAATGTTGTGTATGATAGTATTGGTCCCATCATTGACCTCTATTGGTCATGTGATGATGCCTCTAACTTTGATTAGTTGGTTATTGAATCCACATAGATTGTAGTTGTATGATGCCAAGTGTCCCCATGGTTTAGGCTCCATATTTTTATGGGAACTGTTGAAGATCATGTTAGCATTGCTACCAGTGTCAATCATGATCTTTTTTACGTCAAAATCAATTATCCTGGCCAAAATGATGAGGGCTTCCAAATATGGGAGTCGAATGCCTTCAAGGTCTTTGTCAAAGATGGTTATGAAATAGTCCATTTTTTACTTCTTGTTATGGAGGTTTAGTACCTCATCTCTCCTGATGACATGGGTGGTATTATTTGTTAAACCTCTCTTATAGGGTCCATTGACAATGGTTTTTACTACTTTATTGGCAGCCTCTTCTTTCGAGGAATATCTCTCCCATCGGCTCCTTCGAAGGAGTAAATTGAAAGAATGTGTGGAACAACCTCTTCTTTGTGTCATCTTTTTTGTGGAATGGTTTAGATTGCTTTATTCTTCTAGTCTGATCTCTTACTAGGGAGCAACCTCTCATGGGAGTGTACACTTCTCAGTGAGTCTCTTATTCAAGTTTTTATACCTTTTGGCAAGCCCCCATAGTGTCATTCTCGATAATGTATTTATTGGCCTTTTCCCTAAGCTGCTCCAAAGTAGTAGGTTTATTCCTTACTAATGACCTATAATAGCTAGATGAGTGTACTCCTTTGATGGTAGCCTGTAAGGAAACAACCTTGTTGACATTGGGAAGTTCAAGGACTGCTTTTGTAAAGCGGACAATATAATCCTATAAGGGGCTCATCTTTCCCTTGATTGATAACCCTAGGTATTTGTACAACTTTAGTGCAACAATGTAATATATTTCCCTAATTTATTTAATCCATGGAACTGGAACTTCAATCAAATGATTTGAGATAGATAAGGAATTTCTTTCGTTCAGACCAACTTCTGATTTCATATTTTGATTTTTACATTTCGAAAACTGTTCATTCTTTTGGATGATTCAAGATTATTATTTTCATGCTTGAAAATTTTTGTACACTTAGCAAACTTGTTTGAAAATTTTGAATCCTTTTATTATCATCAAAGCCATAATGAGAGATATCAACAATCATCATCAATTTCAACAATTCATCTTCAACTTGAAGCACTGCACATAATACCTCGCATCTAACTCCATCTCCATCACTAATATCCTAACACCATGTCCTTCTTAATGCACTTGATCTCCACCACGCACATCCACAACTCTCTCATCACTGCATCCTTCCCCAACATTAACTTGTGCATGCCTAATCACCACATCTTCCAAAACTCTTAAGTCATTATTGTTAATGTTACATCATGTTTTTCATCAATTTCATCAAATCCCTCATAGATGGTTCTCTACTAGCCTTTTAAGTATTCTATGCCTCACGTGACTAATAGAGGAGATGTTTGTTAAGTCTCCACTACCAAAATCTTCATCTGTCTCTACGATAATGAAAGCTTGATTCGTAAGAAAGCTATGCCACCATTTACCATAACCCCTAAACAATCCCAAACAAAGCCTTAGATTGATGTTGCAACCTCATGCTCAAACACCAAGATGATAAAAATACAATCCTTATGTGAAACGCTCTCAAAAGCCTCTCTCACAACTTGTCCTAAAATGTATGAGTTTTTATAAGTTTTCAAATAACAAAAGAAAATAAAAGGATATGGACAATTCTACTCTTGGATATTATGCACTAAGAAAAAGATTGAACCAATAATTTATCTTACCATTATGATGCATGATTACAAAAAGAAAAACAAAAAATTTGGTCAATTAATAGTAAGATTGAAAGAACAAAGAAAAGATAAAACTCAATGAATAATCACCATGAATTGGGGGTATAGGTGTCATAAAATTATTTAAACTAATAAAAATATGTAAAAAACATATGTAAAAAAAGATACATTCTAAAAAGTGCACAGGTAATAACTTGACCATGTTCTTGGTGTTTCTCATTGGAGAAAAAAAACAAAGAACGTTAGTAGAAAGATGGGCTTGTTCTTAGCCATGTATCTCTCAAAATTCACTATTTCTCTTCAATTCACTTCATATCCATCTCCAATATTTCACCAACTTCTTAGGCACAAATTAAATGGTATATTCCTTTAAAATGAACAAAATACTAATGAAAAAATTCATATTCCTCTATTTGGTTGCTCCAATAAAACACATTGAGCTAAAATTTTCAATCCCTATTAATTAGTTTAAGTAAAGGATGAAACTTGTGCACCAAATTTTTACGCTCTGTTTGATTCACTAAAAAATGACCCACATGAGTACTCCACCAATTGACTATAGCACTTATGTTTGTTATACGTATTACCTTCATTTGAATTGATTCCGAAAGTTTATTTTTTGGTGTGTAATTTTTCCTTAAATGATGTGTGTTATTTCCTGTTGGTTATTAAAAATGGAAAGAGAAGAAAAGAAAAAAAAATCTGAAAATGAATATGGCTTTGTAAGCAAGAAAAATTTTCAACAGAGGATAAACATAGTAATCTCTACTAATTCATCAACCTCATTTTATGTAATAAATGATATTAGATGGAGCATGGACAAACAATTTATCATATGTAGCATTAATTATAGATACAATATTAGCACATATACTAAACATTTCATCATATGAGTATATTATGCATGTGTATTTTCTAGTCATTAAAGATTTACAGATCCACAAATGTACCAATGCTCACACTTAACCGATTTTCTTCATTAAAAATATGAAAAGAATAAAGTCATATACCTTTTAGGATATGAAAAATCATGACCCATTCACATAGCAGAAGGTTGTTGGTAGGAGAGTCAATATGTTTTACCTAAAATAAATAAATAAATAAATAATTCAAACTACAAGAAAGGCATACATTATATCTTATTATATCAACAACCACAAATAGTATCATATTAGATTGATTTCTACTTTCTATCTCCAAGGTTAGAATGAGCAATGAAACCTAACTTGAAAGACTAGACAAGATTATTTACTCATGCTTCAGGTGTAATTTAATGATGAATATTTGAATTCACAGATAGGTGGAAGCTCAAATGAACTATTTTGTAAAATCTATAAGACGATTGAATAAGTTGTCTTAATTTTAAAATGTTTTATTTGCTTTCATTTTGTTACAAGAAATTACAATAATTGTAGAATTATAGTAAGTTTGAGTTTAATGATAAGCAAAAAGAGAATAATTAGAAAAAAAAAATACAAAGATCCATGAGAGAAGTTTGAATACCTCTTTAAGTCTTCAAAAAATAGATAGGTATTCCATGTGTATGGATATGTGATATATGAATACCATTAAAATTTTAAAGGCATGATAAAGGAAGGAGTAGTTAAAATATAAATCCAAGAACATTGGACTATAATATTTAATGTTCATAAAATTCATGACATAAATAGTTATGGTTTTGCATAGAATAATAAAGAAACTAAATCATATTCTCTATTTCAAAAAAACAAGATAAATACAGCTAAACTAACCTACTATTAGCATAACATTACATCATAATATGGCTAAATCTTAAAAATAGACAAGTTATATGAAACTAACAACACAATTTTAGGAAAAAGACAACATTTTTAGTCTTTTGATGACAGTAACCTAATCAAAATTAATTGAAATATGTATTCATTCTACTACATTGTTAACCATATCTTGGGTATAAATCTGAGATGGTAATTTCATATCTTGTTAGTGTCATTTCCATGCCATTCAAATGCTCATTTGTGTTCATTCCATTTATATTCATTACTATCTCCTTTAGATTGCCATGAAACTACAATGTCGGTTAGCATGGGGACTAGTAAATTACTCGACCAACTACTAAGCATGAAAGCAATGTAGCCATTGAAGATTGACTGATAGGATCCTCTTGAATACATAAGAGGCTAATTTGGATGCATTTCATGACTTCACCTTTCAACTGACTCCTTAGTGATGGGTCTAATACTTCCATGCATGTTCCATTTTGCCACTTCTCCAAACCTAGAGTTTGTATTTTGAAAAGTATTGGAGGAAGCTCTCAACAGCTCAACATTTTAGAAGTATAGACATTATATATATATACCTACATCGCTTACAAGACTTTCAGGACTTGATTAGGAGAAGGAAATATTTTTCTTGCCATAGATGATTTCCAAAAGCAACATGCCAAAACTCTATACATTTGATTTTATATAAAAGTTTCCATGCATTACATATTTTGGAGCCATATAGCAATAAAATTGAAAGAAATTAACATAAAATAAGAGTCATTCAAAATGTTTGCATGCATGAAATTTAACATATTTAGCAAATTAATAATATGCCAAAATCTTGTAGAATATGGAAATTAACTAGACTTACAATGTGCCAACAAGTTTATTTGTACTTCCATGAGTTTGATTAGCCCTAGAAAATTTTGCAAGACCAAAATCGGATATCTTTGGATTCATGTTATTATCTAGTAACACATTGCTAGTTTGAGGTCTCGATAATTATTCAAAGCTAAGAATCTTCATGAAGGTAGATCATTCCTTTTGCAACTCTTAGCATAATTTTGTAATGTATAAGCCAATCTAATAGCATTCGCTTGTAAGGATCTGCATAAATTGAAAAATATGCACACCAACCATGATCAATGACCTTAAATAAAATTGACATAGAACCATTTTTCTTTTTAATAGTCAAGGCTCTTGCTGGGGACAAATTCATAGATTAATAACTTTTCTTGTCTACCTAAGCAAAATCTAGTTTTACAAGATTTTTGTGTTCAAGTTTTGTTGCCAAGAAAGCCTCATTTTTTCTAATTCATTTGCACCTTGTCTAGAGCTTTGAGATAACCTCTTCACGGCTATCATTTTTCCATTAGAGAGAGTACCCCAAAAATCCATAAACACCTTTAGTTGTCTAAACTATATATGCAGCATGTTTTGCTTTTTAGGTAGAGATTGTGTCTAATATGTGTGACTAGCCATATTTACTATATACTTTGTTTTGAAAATTCTAACTAATCAAAATGTAGGAAAAAGTGGAATCGGAGAACTGATCATCATATTCAAAAGTTATGTCTCTTTGCCTAGGGATGCAGCTAAAGTATAATATAATTTCATAAACACATACTTACCCTAATTACTTGTTAGTTTTCCTAGAAGTCAACCCAAAACAATGTAGTTTTTTAGAACCAGACCCAAAGTCCTGTGGGAAATTACCCTATAGGTTAATTGATGCAATTAGCCAATAATCCACACAATTTTTGTAATCCCTCATAAATTTTCATGACCTTAACAAACAATTAATTGATAAAGTGCGATATGGTTAATAAGACTCTAAAATAATTTTCAGTTCTAAGACAAACAAGCTATTAAAAATATAAAATAAATTAAATTAAAGACCCTTCACCTAACAAAACAATGATATATAATAGGAAAAAGTATAATTGTATAATAAAAAACACATTTGATGGGACTTTGAAATATAATATATATATATATATATATCAATTTTGATATCTTATATAAGGGATAATGACAAAAATGGTATCTAAACTTTCGAAAAAAGAACAATTAGGTACCTGAAGTTTGGTTTTGAATAATTTGATACTTGAATAAAGTTTTCGTTGACTTTTTTCATCGTTGAAGTTTGGTTTTGATAATTTTAGTACCTAAATAAAATTTTCGTAGACTTTCTTCATACATCATTTCACTTGCTTTACGTATAAAAAAAGTCAACAAAAACATTGTTCAGGTCAAACTTTATGTATGAAAAAAGTGAACAAAAAATTATTCAAAACTAAACTTCAGGTACGTAATTTTCCTTTTTATAAAAGTTCAAGTACCAGTTTTATCATGAACCCCTAATATAATTATCATACAAAAGTGGATATAGTTTAACGCTAAAATATACAATCATAAATCATGTATTCAACTTATAAACCTCAATTGCTATTTAAGAAAATGAGCCTAATCCTAATGATAGTTGGAAAATGGATAAATATGCCCAAACTTTAACTTAAATATTTTTTTCTAGAAAATAAGTAGATAAAATAACCCATCTTAATAAATCACCATATATGTGTGTGTTTAGATATATATATATATATATATTATAAAAACATGTCTTTAAGTGATGGGAAAAATTTTCTATGGTAACACTTTCATATAATTCATATTATTACTAAAGTATATAAAATATGAAGACTGTTATTCATCCTTCCGGTTAACACTTATGTGTGAGGGATAAAGTCATGGGGAGTGCCTATACAATCATTTTTTGTCAATTTGGTGCCCAAAGTTTGATTTTTTGGCAACATGTTGAGATAACAAAGGCACTAAAGTGCCATCAATTTAAAAGTATGAGTACTTTTTTGCCCAAAATCAAATGTTGGGCACCAAATAGCTAAAAAATTATAGTACGAGCACTCCGCGCCTTTATCCCTATGCATGATAAGGAGAGGATTTGATTAAGCTAACATTTCCATTAGAATTACTTAATGATCTATAGGGAAATTAACTAAACTACTCCTTTCTAAACTAATATAGCTACAAAGGGATTTAATTTTATAGAATATATAACGTTTAACTTTCCTAAAACTCTTTTCCTAAATTATTGTCCTAGCTCTCCTCTGCCCTCTCTTAACTCATAGTCACTTCTTCATCTTTCTCTTTCAAATTATGTAGCAACAAAAACCACCACACTCCTCATTGACCAACACCACAATGCCGCTACTCTAATAACACATTCTTACAACCGGCTCTACATTTGCCCCTATCTTTGCCATCTTTCCTTGCCCTTATTTTGCATTCTTGAACAATGACAATGACAACAATACACAACTAATGACAATGGCAACAACTTTCCTATAATCTTTTTCTTATTGTCTTCCTTGATCTATCTCTCATATCTCATTCCTTATCAACCCATTAATGGTCATACATGACATTAAGGCCATGAACCATACCCCTACCATGTTGTTCCTTTAGAACCACCTACATTCTCTATTCGTCTATTGACTTCTTGGTTGAAGAAGCCCCACAATAGCTACAACATCACAACCAAAACACCATCATACATCAGCCATTATACCACAACACTCTACCACACTTTCATTGACTTTATGTCCTTCTTTAGAAAATAGCATGCTGTCACTCAACTATGCTATTATAACAAACATCAACTGCTAATGTATGATGGTGTTTTGACAATAGCATACTGTCACTCAGCTATGCTATCATAATAAACATCAACTGCTAATAGCTTTGCACAAATTTTGAGCCCCGTCATAGCTAACATAACAAAAATTATAACAATAAACCACATATTTTGATTCCACCAAGCTAAATGTTACATCTTAACAAGGTAAATTCTAACCACATTTAGTTAATCTTATGTTTAGTCTATTATTAGTAGTTGGCATTAAGACTTAAAAGGGAACCTTTCTCAATGTTCAACTTTGCTCAAGCAATCAACATCCAACTTATATTGTTATTAAGTTTTAGTAGTGATGTTGTAGTTTAATGTGAATAATTATTAATGACACATGAGGCCAAGTGAGGCAGTTTTTCATCAAAAAGCAGATTTCATATGCTAAATACATTAATATCGTGGTACTTGATAGCTGGTATTGAAGGTGTATGCTTCAGTAAAACAAAGAGAGTAAGAAGTTGCACAAACTTTGTCCATGTTATAATGTCCATGTGTAAAAAAAAAAAAAAGCAAGTTATTCAACAAAATAAAAGCCACTAAAGTTTGCTATTTTATGGAGATCTCAACAAATTAAAGAAGAATAGGGTCCATGTACTAGTTATTGTCCTACTAAACTTAATACAATATATTATGACTTAATCTTTATTTTGAGTCAAGATTTGTAAGAGAATATTATAGCTACCCTTATAATGGTCATAGCAGGTTTGAAAGGAAAGAAGGAAGAGTATTATTTTTATGTAAGTGACTAGTGCTCTCATGCTAGACAAGGCTTAAATAAATAGATCCAAGTCAAAGAAATTGATCAAACATGGATTACCACTTTATGGAAGCCATGAATTGGAGATAAAGAATAAAGATCATGTTTAAGTTATTAATTACTATAAGTTGTTGCATTAAATAATAGTTTAATGACCCTAACTGAAGTAGTTCTCTTAAAAATAAAAGCATAAACATAGGCTATGACTTCCTATGAAGACTCGTGGATCACCTAAGCTTTAAGTGTGATCAAGTGTAGTTTAATGTAGTTTACATGTTAGATATGTTATTAGTGTACTAAGCCCTAACTAAAAATAAAAGAGAAGACAACTTTACTGAAGTTGCTAATATAAATTAAGCTAAAATAGGGGGAGTTTAAGCTAATCATACTTTCATGATGTGTTTGCTAACTTAGAGGTTCTTAGCCATACTTTCATAATGCATAGGAGACACTAGCGGAATATGTTGTTCAAGATAGTAAAAACATAGCAACCAAGAAAATACTTATACATTCATATTTATAACTTAAAGGTCAATAGTCTTATAATATCATAGGGGCATTCCTCCCATAATTCTTAAAATTTCATAGTCTTACTTAACAGATAACTATAACTAAAACATTTTAAAGGAAATCTACTCTAAAGTCTTCAAATAGAATTCTCCCAAAAGCTTCCCAAAAGTATAAGTCCTACTCGGATGGACAAGGTGGTCTCGGGTACAAAAACAATAATCCTACAACATAAAAAATCTATTGGGGGACAAGCATAACGAGCTCAGTAAGATATTCCTTATATAAAAGTACTCATAACAAAACAATCAAACAAGCCCAATAGCAAGCATATAGAATGCAACAACCATATGATCAAACAAATACATTCGATTATCCGAATTCATATGTAGAATAGATTTACGCCCTTCATTCAGGGTTAGGGAATGCTTTGAATGGGTCCGATGACCAATGGGGTCCAACGACCTTCTTGAAATGTGTGCACATGTCTTGGGGTTCCAACCAACCATACTACTAGTCCCCAAGCTTTCTTTACCCAAAGCGATCGATCGACTCGGCTACACCATGAGCCTTATATCTCGAACGTCTTAATTCTCAAGATGTAGCTAAATAGCTTACCTTTTCAATCCCATGCTGAGGAGTAGTAGAAAAATGCGAATATTATAATCTAAGTGACATGAATTAATTTGGTTATAAGGAATTTTCGATTCACGTTTAATGTTATTTAAGGCGATCAATCAATATTTGCACACATAACATAATACGTAAAGACAATTTATATTAATCAACTAAGTGAGTTTCAATATGCTTATCATTCACTGATCACACATAACGAATCACATACATAATTCCCATGATAATCCCACATGCATACCAACTTTATCTTTTTCCTATATTCTAGTGCCCTACTTTACAAGCATATGCATGAATACATAAAGTATAAAAGAAACCTCACTCGGCCATGGCGTTCTTAATCAATCGAATTAATCCTTGGAAAAGATAAGGTCTTGGTCCTCATCACTTAGATAAAAGAAATACCCAAAATGAGTATTTCATCCAAGTTCTACTTAAATTTTCTAATTCTATTTTACTATGTTCGTCAAAATTCATATGGCAAGAAATTCCAAATTAAAATGGTCATAACTTGCTCTTTTTAATTCGGAATTTCGCATATTATATGTCGTTTTCTACCTACTCGAAAAGATCTATCTATTTCTAAGGTTATTTTTATCATAAAAAAGGTCACTTGGTTACAAAAATGTTTGGTATAGAATTGATACGAAATTCCCAACCCTTAAAACATAATTTTCCAAACTTTTTATTAAAAAAAAAATCCCATAGCAAGCATATAGATATCTATCTAGTCAAAAAATCCTTTTTATACATATATAAACTCATATTATATGCATGATTCACTGCCTAATCTACACTGCCAATGTTGGAGTGAAGGCTGTCGGCCTTAGAGGAGCCACCTTGAAGATAGCTTAAACGCTGCCTAAATACAACTAGTGTTGCCAAGAAGGCCGCCAACATTGAATGAAGGCCACCCAATTTTGACGTCCTAGGCTGTCAGCTTACTTACCAGCCTTTATTTGCCCAACTTATTTCTTGCTAATTCTTTTTAGGGCTATATGTAATAGTATAAATAATCTCAAAAACTTATCTTTAGTTTCAGAACATTATTATCTCACTTTTGAAAATCCTAACTTGAGAATTTCTCTCAGTAAAGTTGCAATTCTTGCAAGTTTTGATTCCTAGAAATTAGTCGATGAATTGATTTCTATTGTTTATGTTTTCATGCTACATCAAATTGGTATTAGAGCAAGGTGAGTTCCTGCAAAGATGATAACCAATAACAGTGTTAACGGCGGTCGCATTCTTGACGGTAATCAGGATGTAGGAGTATGTGAAACTGAACCGATGGTTCTTAAGATGGTAATCGATGCCATGGATCAAAGAATCCGATGAGTAAAGCATCTTTTTGAGGATTTGATTGGGCATTTCAATGCAATGGCAATAGATACCAATAGAGATAGGAATATTGGTGAGGGTCGACCATAGTTGTCAAAATCGTGATTTTACCCATACGATTCAATGAGTATACGATTTTAGAAGGTTCTTCCGAGTTGACTCAAGTGTAGAATCATTTTTTGATAAAATCTTACGATTTTAATCTAGTCTATAAGTAAAATTGGTAGAATCTTACAATTTTAATCGAGTTTACCGATTCTACTTATTCAAGTAAAGTAAGCTAAAATATAAAAAATACAATCATGTTTTTACAAGCTCATCAACTATTATGAATTAGGATGATGTAGCTCTCTTGTTGTCATATTTATTTGGTTTCCACACACTCTCCCTATCTTTTTTCCTCCACCCCACCTACCCAAAAAAAAAAAACCCAGTTCTACATTTATAGAATGCATTAAAGTCAAACTATAGCAATAAAGTTTATAAGAAAATTTATTTATTTCATTTATATAATTAAGAATTTAATCAGTTAAAAATTTTAATTTTCCTCTAATTTATCACTTATTTCAAACAAAAAACTAAAAAATAAATTAATTTTGACTCTATTCACTCTTTTTTCATATATGTTATATCATGAATTAAGAGTTATTATGAAAAATTAACTTAATTTATTTATTTTTTATTATCTATTATGTATTCTAAGTTTTCTACATCTTCTATTAGTATAAATATAGTTTTTAAAAGTTATTTTACAAAGGCTGTAGATACTTACGTTTTTATTCGATTCTATTGACCCCGGGATTCTACGTAAAATCAAGAGCTTGACAATCTTGGGAACGACCAAGGGTAAGAGATGCTTATGCAGTCTTATCAATCGATCTGTTGCTGCAAATCGATGGGCATAGATGTCCAATGAAGACTCCGCTAAGGAGGATGAAATTTTATATGAAGAGAGATAAATGCAAGATGAGGCGATGAAGGAGGAGGCAGATATCGAAGGGATTATTATGGGTATGACTAGGGTGATGGCGGTGACTTTCGATTGAAGGTAGATATCCCTTATTTCAATGGTAGCCTTAGTATTGAAGAGTTTTTGGATTGATTGGCTAAGGTAAATCTCTTCTTTGATTATATGGAGATTCCAAAGGAGCATAGAGTGAGCATGGTTGCTTGTAGGTTGAAGGGAAGGGACTCTACTTAATGGGAGAGGTTACAAAATAGACGGTAGACAGAAAGTCGACAACCTATATAGACATGTTTCTATATGAAACAACTGTTACAAAGAGATTTCTTACTGCCTGATTATGAGCAGATCCTTTTTCAATAGTACAAGCGATGTTGACAAAGAATGCGTTCACTACATGATTATACTACCGAATTCATGAGACTTAGCAAGCATAATGATCTTAGAGAAAGTGAGGGCTAGTAGGTAACTAGATATATGGATGGCTGAAATTGCGTGTCCAGGATGGATCGAGGTCTAAGTTCTTAGGAATTTGAATGAGGCTAAAAATATGACCCTTAGGGCAGAGATAATGTTGCAAGAGAAGAACAATAGATTTGAGGGAAGTAGTAGAAGGCATGGTGGTGATGGGACAAGTAGCAGTAAAACTGTGATTGAAAAGAATAAAGGTAATTAAGAGAAACAAGGTGGGCATAATGAGAAAATGAAGATAAGGCTGCAGGTAAGAAGCTAGTTGAGGTAAAGGATACTTAGAAGAAAAACAACCCATATGCAAAGCCTATTTTGGGCAAGTGTTATCGTTGTAATCAACCAGGTCACCGATCGAACGAATGTGCTAGTAGGAGGAGTGTGAACATTCTTGACAGGGATGAAGAGGTTTGTTGTAAACCTGATGGGGAAGATGAGTATTATGATGAAGATGAGGAGGAAGCTGAGCAAACATATGTTGTTAGGAAATTGATGTTGACGCCTAAGTAGAGGAGGACACTCAACATCACTAGTTGTTTTGTAATAGGTACACGATAGGTGGGAAGGTTTATGATCTGATAGTTGATAGTGGAAGATGTGAGAATATTATAAGGCGAGAAGTTGTTAATCAATTACACTTACCAATGTAAAGACATCATAGTCCTTACACTATAGGGTGGATTTAATCTGTTGAGCAAATAGAGGTGAAGGAGTGATGTAAAAGGTCATTTTCTATAGCAAATATCAGGATGAAGTCTACTGTAACATTGTAGATATGATGCATACCACCTATTGTTTACGAGACCCTAGCAATATGATGTGAATGCCCAATATGCTAGGAAGGAGAACGTGTATAGGTTACAGAAAGGTGGTTGAAATACACTTTGTTACCTCTCAAGGTAGCGAATCGTACCAAGACCTGTAAGGTAAAAGGACACTCTTTCCTGATGATCACTCATTCAGGGAAGGAGTTGAGGAAGATATGAGAGAGTCTAAGGTTGTGCATTAACTTGTAGTGAAGAATGTCATGATAGTAGAAGGGAAGGGTAGTGGTGGAGTGTCGGTGTCACGTCCAAAAGGTATCATAAATATGGCAGTCTGCCACATACAATATTAAAACTTAAGAATGACTACTTTAATCATGCGAAAGTCTTGATATCATATGTAAGGCATACAATACGGTAATAGGAGATGCCATTAGGAAGTATAGTTTAAGCAAGTAATAATGAACAAGCAAGAATCTAGAAATAAGGTTAACCCATAAATAACAATTAATAGTCCATTACATAAGTCTTAGGGGCAATCTCCCACTAAATCTCAAGGATCATATAAAATTTACTATCTTTACAAGATAAATACTTCATCAAAAGATTTTAAAGGAAGTCTATTCTAATCTTCGAGTAGATTTCCCCTAAAAGCGCCCAAAAGAAGAATTACTTGGATATGCGAAGATCTTGGATAAAGGAACAAATGGTCCTACGTATACAAAAATCTATAAGGGTGTAAGCTTTACAAGCTTAGTGAGAACATTCTCGATTTGCATACTTGAAACAAAGATACCAACTAAGTTTATTCATACAAGCAAGTGAAATGCAACAAACACATGAGCATACAAGACGTATCGTTTTCCATGAACCATATGTTGAATGAATTCATTGATTCAGGGTTGGGTATTCCGGCCAGTTATAGTCAACAACTTTAACAAAACCATTTTTATAGTTCTTATCGGCTACTATTGGCCATAACATGTAGATCTTACCAGCTCTTACTTGCCATCAATTTATGTAGTTCTTATCGACTTCTACTCGCCACACACAGATTCTACCAGTTATGCCAACCACCACTATTACGCACTTGTCCCACCAATTGTATAATAGCAAATGCAATGTGACTCAACTCGTGAAGTGCATGCATTAATTTTTATTAGAGTCTAGCCATTTAAGTTTCAATTTCTTGCAAGTGATCAACCAATTTTAAACATTTTAACATGCTAGTAGAACATACAATTCATTATAATCAATTCATGGCTCGATACATTCAAAGTTCTTTCACCAACATTATAAGTCACATGCACTTTTCATTTTATCTTTTCTTTTTCCTATATCTAGTGCTACTATACTACAAGCACAATCATAAGTATGAAAAACAAGAGAAGTAAACTCACCGGCATGGCTTGACTATACTTCCTTAATCGAAATAATCATCAGGGTAATACACGTCGTCTTCTTCATTTCCTAAATAAAGGAAATACCCAAAATGACTATTCCATGGAATTCTAATCAAATTTTCTACTTCGATCTTCTAGTTGTGTAAAATTTGTATAGATGGAAATCCTAACTTAAAATGGCCATAACTTGCTCATTTTAACTTCGAATTTCGCATAATATACCTTCTTTACCTACTCAAAAGATATATCTATTTCTAAGGTTATTTTTGTCATAAAAAGTCGTTTGGGTCCCAAAACAACGAGATATAGATTCACCACGAAAATCTTAGCTTTCAAAACATAAGTTTTCAAACTTTTCTTCATTAAAAAATTATTGTACAAAAAATATAAATTTTTGTATAGTTGAAAAATCCTTTGAATATATATACATGTATAGACTCATATTACATGCATGAATTTAGTGAGATTGTCTGAATAATGATTTTTGTAACATAATGTATACTAAAAGTTGGAAAAGTAAAGACTTGAAAATTTACTTAAGCTTGTTGGAAAAATTTCTTGAATTATTATAAGTGAGTGTTTCCTTTTTTTATCTTCATTTCTTAACCTTTGAGAATGATTAAATTTTCTAAAAATAAATTTAATCTTTCTAAGATTCCTACAACTTCATTTCTAGTGGTTGAAAAATGCGGTTTTTCTTAGTATTTCTTGATAGTGACTAAAATTTCTTAAGGTAGTCATGTTTATATATTCTTTATTTTTCATAAATTTAATTCCACTTTAAATAAACAATGATGATGATCTTCTAAGTTATTTACTAATTTTATTTTCTAAGTGAGATTTATCTCTACAAAGTTGTTATTTGATGATTTTGTAAAACTTGTCTAGACCTTAGCATTTTAGAAAGTTGATGAAAACCTCACAAATGAGTTTAATAAAAACCTTTGTTAAACAAAGAATTAGCAATATTAAGTTTTAAATAAACTTTCTTATATCATTGGTTTAAAAAGAGTATATGTGATAAATTTACTTTATGTATTCTTTGATGAAATTCCATGTACAATTATTACTAAAAACTTATGATAAGCTTTTCTAAATTTTGGAAAAGATTTGTCAAGACAAAATTCTAAGTTTTTAAGGAAAAATCATTTCTTAGGTTTCAAAAAAAAAATTTAAAGAGAGTTCCTATTTTTCTTCATTTAAGAAAACTCCTTCTATTTTTGTTGAGACAATATCAACATGTTCATGCATTACTATGAATATGTAGCCATGAGAAATAGAATAATATCATATAATAAGATAAGATATATATAAGAACTAATATGAACATAATAAGAAGGTCAAGTATTGGGAGCCATAGTTTCATCAAAGCAACCTGAGACTAAGAGTAGACTAGTCCCAAAAAGAGGAAAAGAAAGAAAGAAAAAGCATAATAAGAGCAATAATAATAAGAAGAAGAATAGTGCGAGTTAGTGAGCATTTAAGCTCTAAGAAATATATAGATATATATATTTAATAATGTATATACAAAGTTATATTAGAAGCATAATAACAACAATATCAACATAATAACATAATATCAAAAAATAACAAAATCGAAATTCTTGGCATATGCAAGAACAAAATATAAACATATTGTTGCTTCCATAACTCATATAAGCTTTAAGAAACAATACCATGGTCATATTAAGTTACACGACATGATAAAAATAAATATAGAAGATCTTTACTTAAGGTGTGTATTTGTTGAAGATAGAAGGTAGTGGATATAGGAATATGCAGGTAGTACTATGTGGTAGATGGTTTGTGTATAGAGAAAAGAAAGTTAGAAAGAATTGTTTAAAGGGATTTTTTGTGAAGAAATTTTGTGAAGAGATTTTGAGAGAGTTTTGGTATGTAAAATAAGTGTGTGAAATAAATAGAGGGAGATGGGGTATTTATAGAATTGTGTGGAGGGAAATTAGAAGTAATAAAATAAATTGAAAAAGAAAAATAATTAGAGAAAGGGAGAGAGATGGGGCGCCAGTTTCATAGAGGAAAGAGGGAGAGAGTTTTATTTTTTGTATTTTTATAAATGAAAAGTAATTAAGATGCGAAGTATGATAGATGTGAAGTTGTATTGGAAAAGAAAAAAGTAAGATATAAGTGTATAGATAGTAAGAAAAAGTAGAGAGAGATGAATAGTAATGAATAGTAGAATAGGAAATGAATAGTAAACAAGACTAATAATATACCTGTAGTAAAGAAAATATACCTATAAATATGATATCTGTTATTTTTAGCTATCGAAAAATTATAAAATTGATATTTTTGAATCCTTGTATTATTATGGATTTAACGATTTCATCGGAATATCTTTACTATTCCGAGCCTTAGAACACGCTTTTCAAGAGCTGATCCCGTTCAGATCCAAAATACACTAAAAATTAGCCAATCTTATATTTTTAAGCTTCCTTATATTATTCCAAACTATTATCCACAATTATTTTAATTCCGTAATTTAGGGTTTAAGAGCGTGGGATTGACATAAGAATTAGTTATCACTAGATCAAAATCAAGCCTAAGGATGAGTGGAAGACCGCATTCAAAAGAATGAGTGGTTACATGAATGGCTGGTAATGCCTTTTGGCTTCAGCAATGCACCCAATACTTTTATGTGAACCATGAACTAGGTACTAAAACTCTTTATTGGTAGATTTGTGGTAGTTTATTTTGACGACATATTGATTTATAGTATATCTGAATATGAGCATATAGATCATTATTGTTTATGGGGTTTGTGGTTAGTAGTGAGGGTATTACTATTGATGATGAGAAGGTGGGGGCTGTCAAAGAATGGCCTACTCCTAAAACTATGACAAAGTTGAGGAGTTCTCTCATATTAGCTAGTTTCTATAAGCGATTCATTAGACGCTTTAGTACTGTTACTACTCCATTAACTGAGTGTCTAAAGAAGGGAGAGTTTTATTTGGGAGAAGAGGCTGAGACTAATTTTGTTGTGTTGAAGAAAAGTTGTGTAGTGCTCCAATGTTAGCACTCTTTGATTTTGATAAACTATTTGAAGTTAAGTGTGATGCTGTGGAGTAGGAATTGGGGGTGTATTATCCCAATAGAAAAGGTCAGTAGCTTTCTACAATGAAAAGTTGTGTGATGCCAAGAGGGGCTAGTTAACTTATGATAAACTATTCTACTATGTGGTAAGGACATTGAGAGTTTAGGAGCATTATTTGATAAGGAAATAATTTGTTTTTATACTCTGACTGTGGAGCTTTAAAGCATTTGAGTAATCGGATAAGAATCAGTAAGGATATGCATGCTAGATGGATTCAATTTTTGCAGAGATTTCCTTTTAAGTTGGTGCACAAAGCCAAAGTGCAAAATAAAGTAGCTGATGCTTTGAACAGAAGAGCTGATTTATTAGTTACTATGAGTACTAAGGTTGTGGGGTTTGAGCTGTTGAAGGAATTGAATAAGAATGATGTTGATGTTTGGGTTATATGGGAGAAGTGCATTACACATGAACCTTACGGTGATTATCACATTCTTGATGGATACTTGATGAAAGGGAACCAATTATGTATTCCTGAGTCCTCTTTAAGTGAGAAATTGTCTAGAGACCTACATAGGGAAGGATTAGCAGGACATTTGGGTCATGATAAGACGATTGTTGAGTGGCTGACAAGTACTATTGGCCTCAGTTGATGAGAGATGTTATATCTGTCAGACATCCAAGGGATAGTATCTTAAAATATATGGGAGGACCTGTCCATAGACTTTGTCCTACGTTTTCCTCATATCCAATGAGGTGCTGACCCTGTGTTTGTTGTTGTTGACAGGTTCTCCAAGATGGCTCACTTTATTCTTTGTAGGAAGACTGCTAATGCCCATGCTATTGCTAGGCTATTTTTTAGGGAGGTCGTGTGATTACATGGAGTTCCCAAGTTCATCACATCAAATAGGGCTAACAAATTTTTTAGTATTACTAAAAGACACTTTGGTATATGTTTTACTCATCGTTGAACTTTAATAGCACCAATCACCCTCAAACTGATGCAAAAACAGAAGTGACTAATAGGACTCTTGGTAATTTAATCCGGAATATATGTGATGAGAAGCCAAGACAGTGGGATCAAGCTTTAGCTCAAGCCAAGTTTGCTTACAACAATTATGTTCATAGAACCATGGGAAATCTCATTTTTCTGTAGTTTATACCAAGACACCACAAGATGCATTGGACTTGATCAAGTTACCCAAGGGAGCTAAGTCCAATCAAGCTGCAAAGAATATGGCTTAAAATTACCAAGTGATCATAGTTGAAGTCAAGGAAAAGATTAAGAAGGCAAATGCAAGATATAAGAAAGTTGTAAACAAGCATAGAAAGGAACGAATGTTTGAAGTCGGGGATTAGGTGATGGTATTTTTTTAGGAAGGAGCAATTTCTAGTGGACAAGTATAGTAAGTTGCAACCCAAGAAGTATGGTCTTTATGAGATTATAAGGAAGATAAACAACAATGCCTATGTGGTTAGGCTTCCTGATAGCATGTATATTTCCTCAACTTTTGATGTGGATGATCTATTCCCATTCCGTCTTGATAATTTACATTTGTATCCAGATGAGAACTTTAGGTCTAGTTCTTTGCAAGTGGAACAGAATGATGTGGATAGTATAGCGGATACATTTCTGAGTAAGATAGAAGCGTCCAAGAAACAGAGGAGGAAACAATGGAAGGATGTACACTATCTAAGCTATGCTACCAGTGTTGGAGCAAAGGTAGCCAGCCTTGGAGGAGGCGGCCTTGAAGACAGCTTGAACACCACCTAAACGCTACTAATGTTGACAAGAAGGCCACCGGCCTTGTGCCGACATTGAATGAAGGTTGCCCGATTCTAATGTCTTAGGCTATCAACTTACTTATCAACCTTTATTTGCCCGACTTATTTCTTGCTAATTCTTTTTAGAGTTTTATGTAATAGTATATATAGTCTTAAAAACTTATCTTTAGTTTCATAACATTATTATCTTCCTTTTGAAAACCCTAACTTGAGAATTTCTCTCGGTGAAGTTGCAATTCTTGTAAGCTTTGATTCCTAGACACTGCGTCATTTTTTTGTCATTTTTAAAGACAAGACTGACAATGAACCACATCTACCTCATCTCCAATATTCTGTAAAATCTAGGGCTAGATTTTGGTTGCATACAGCTATTACGATAAACATAAAGTAGGTTGACGGAACCAAAAAAAAAAAAAGGGGTACTCTTCTGAAACAAAATATTTTATACATATATATTACCCTAAATAAATATCATCCAATTCACACTTTATTAGCTAATGCATTTAGTACTTGCTGTTGTGTCATAAATATAATATCCACATCGTATGTAGAATTTTAAGTTTTTGAATTAAATGATTGTAGTGCTATTCCTAATATAGTAACAAGAGGTCCTGAATTCCAATCAATTCATACTTATTACAAGCAGGGAAAGTTTTATGATATAAATATAATAACCCATTCTATATCTATAAGTTTAAATTTTTAGATTAGATGGTTGTAGTACTAACGTAACATGGTATTAGAGTAAGAGATCATAAGTTCAAATCCCTACGCATTTCCATATCTATTAGTTTAAACTTGTAGACCACATGATTGTGACGCCAACCTTAACAATAGTGAAAATTTTCTTTTATCATGCTCATGTTTGTGTTATGCTTAGTTAGTACTTATATGGAGTAGTACAAAATCTATCATTTGTGTTTCTCCAGATTGATGGTAATACTTTCTTTACACTCTATCATATGAATTTTTTGTTGGACTTGTGGTTTGTTAAATTGCAGCTGTTAATGCTAATGGATTTATAGCCCAAGACATAGGATTCCAAAACACTGCAGGACCACAAAAGCATCAGGCTGTAGCACTCCGAGTGAGTGCAGATCAAGTAGCAATCAACCGATGCCTCATAGATGCGTTTCAAGACACGCTCTATGCTCACACTAACAGGCAATTCTACAGAGATTGCAATATAACCGGCACGGTCGACTTCATATTTGGCAATGCAGCAGTAGTCATCCAAAATTCCAAACTCGTGGCAAGAAAACCAATGACTGGCCAAAAAAATATGGTAACCGCACAAGGTCGGGAAGACCAGAACCAGAACACAGGGACATCAATTCAAAAATGCAATATCATTGCAAGCTCTGATCTTGAGCCAATGAAAGGCTCTATCAAGACTTTCCTTGGCAGGCCCTGGAAGGAGTATTCTAGGACTGCTGTTATGCAATCTTATATAGGTGACCACATTGATTCTGCAGGGTGGTCAGAGTGGAGCGGTGACTTTGCCCTCAAGACTCTGTACTATAGGGAGTACTTGAACCAAGGACCAGGTGCAGGTACAAGCAAAAGGGTGAAATGGCCAGGTTTTAAGGTTATAACCGATCCAGCCGAAGCAAGGAAGTTTACGGTGGCTGAACTAATTCAAGGAGGGTCGTGGTTGAAGAACACTGGAGTAGCTTACATTGAAGGACTGGAATAGTTGTGTGCTTGTATTATAACTTGAGAGTCCCCTTTCTATAAGTCTGAATCTGTGGTCTTTTACTTGTAAGATAATTCCACAACGCCTTTATGATGATGAAATCAAATTCAAGAATCTATACTATTGCATTTGGATGCAAAATTGGAGGGCTCCAAATTCAACTTGAAGCAAAACTTGGAAAAGATTTGATTAGTTTAAAGACGCATTTAACTCAAGGTAAACATTATGCATCTCAATAAATTGAACTTGTCCTATTCATAAAAATTAGTTATATTTCATAAATTTAAGATTGATTACACGCGTAAGTCTTAGCAACTGCATATTGAAAAGCTTAAACTTAAGCCTTAAAGGATAGCTATGAAATAACTTGAGCTCTAGTTAAGGTGGTGCGTCAAGCAATTCCAAACCAAGAACTTGGTGCAAGAAGTAGCATCCCTCCTAGCGAGATTTTGGTGGGAAGGTAATATCACTGATAGAAAAATTCATTGGTAGAAGTGGAAGGACCTAGCGTGAAGATTGTTTAGGTTTTAAAAACTTGGAGCTTTTCAACAATGCTATGTTACCAAAAGGGGCTTGGAGGTTATTTAGTAATCCTAAAGCACTTGGGTAAGGATCTTGAAGAGCAATTACTTTCTACATACTAACCTTTCGAAGGTTGTGAAAGGAGGTTGCTCTTCATGGGGTTAGCGATGTCTATTATGTGGGAAGAAGTAATAGCATGATTGTTGGCAGTTGGGAAATGGGGAGGATATCATATATGAATTAGTTCATGGAATCCAAGTGCAAGGACTTCAACTTGCATCCTTAGGGGTCATAGCTTGTAGATCGAGAGTTAATTGTATGTTCTCTGATTTCACAAGACAGCTGAGAGTGGAATCTGCGCTCTATCATAGATAAAGTTGCACAACTAGAGGTGTTAGCTTTTAGGCATATTCCTACTACCTCTAGACAGCAAAAAGAAAAGATTATTTGGCCTTTTGAAAGAGAGCGAATATTCAGTTAGGACAGATGTACCATAGACAAAAAGAAGCAGTGGTTTCAGGATGTTTCAACAGAGCATCTAGTTCTTTTCAAGTTGATGAAGTTCTATAAAAGTTTATTCAGTCTTTACAACTAATCCCAAATATCAAATACTTCATTTGCCAAGCGTGTACAAAATCCTTAGCAGCAAATGAAAATCTTTAATAAAGGAAATTTAAAATCTCTGTGTCATGCAGTTTCCATCACATCAAAGAGACTATCAAACGTCCATTGCTTAGCCGCATCTGTACAAGTGTTGTTCGGTGCCAGACCAAGGAAAAAAAAAATGTTAGTTGAGGATCTGAATCGACTTGGGGAGGATTGGAAAGACCTTCAACAGATTTTTATTGTGTTGGTTTAGTTGGAAACATTGCATTAATTGTAAGTCATATTCCTGAATCCTCTGTTGTGATCCAAAAATTTCATGTATCAGTCGTTGAAACAACTGCAGCTGGTGGCTGCTTTTACACAGCAAGATGCAGAAGGAAGGACAAAACTATGATCCCCTCCCAACTCACCATATGTAAACTCAATTGTGATGCATCTGTTGATCAACTCTCCATAAATTCAGGGGTAGGAGTTGTCGCTAAAGGAAATTCTAGTCTTAGGCTGCTGATGCAAAGAAGATTAATTGTGTTGATATGGAAGCAGCTGAGACCATTGCTGTCAAGGAAGTACTGTTATTGGCTAAGGAAAAGGATTTGTTATATCGAAGTTGAAACAGACAACCTTCTAGTCTTTTGAAGTCTGCAGATAACAAACGAGGGTCTTGGAAAGCTTGTCCAGTGATTAATGACATTGTTCATCTGCTTGCTGATTTTAGTTCTTGTAAATTCATTTACACATTCGTGTGTTGACCCATTCCTGTCTAGTTTAAAAAGGAGATGTACAATGATATAGGAACCCTTTCTCCTTTTGCTAGACTTCTTTTTCTTGATTTTGGATATAGACCACCTGATGTGGATTTATGTACTGCATAACTTGTTGAAAATTAAATAAAGTTTGTCTTAAATGATTTAAAAAGGAAAAAAAGAGACATTTAGCTCAAGCACAACTGTTATCAAAATGCCTCTTGCTAAAACAGGATGTTGCTGTTCAAGGTTATGTCCGGGAAGGAAGCATTCGTGATGTTGGGTTACTTGTACTACTCCAACTAAATGAAATTCTTGTTATCTTTTAATATATTAAAAATAAAAAGAAGGAAAAAAAAAAAACCAAATGAATTTCATAACAAACTCTTTAGCAACTTTGGAAGTAGCTTATTTCAACAGCACACCTGCCATGCGAATGTCATAAGCCGGGATGAATAATCAGTTATATACTTCCATTGTCACCATATTTGAAACCAAGCTCATTGCAGAACTACTCGAATTTGGATTGCCTTCAACTCCGCCTTAATCAAACACTCATTTAGGCTAATGATCTAGCCCCATAACAAAACTCGTTTATATTATATATTGGTAACAAACCATCTCATGAAGCACACAAATAAATATTGTTGATGAGCCGACTCATCACCAATCTTGTTAACAAGCTCATTTCAGTTCAAATTATTATACATTTAATATATTCCATATCATATTACAGCATAGAAGAAACCTCAAACTCATTTAATATGTTCCATATTATCCATCCGGCTCGGGAAGGACTCAATCGCTTGATAATTTTGGGGAAAAAAACTAATAATAACTGGAGTCATTTACAACTCTAGTATTTTTTCTTGCCCCTGACATTATCGGTGACGTGTAAAGCTTAAAATGCTACAGATTGAAACTGAGACGTTATACTCATCAATACCACAATAGTTAATTGCTTTCCAGATCCGCTTTGCACAATAAATTAATCTATCTTACAGATGGAAAGACACCTCCCACCAAAATTTCTCCTGAAATCCTTCAATAATCCTTCAATCCTTGTACGATTCACCGCCCATCACAATCTACATCTAAAAAACTAATTGACAGACCATAATCAAACTCATAGCCGGATAGCTAATATGCAGGATCTAGAGAGCCTGACAAGGCAAGTATAATAAAAGCATCTTCCATAACAAATTAAACTCCAATATTGCAGTTATCACTGAACCAAACAGAATAACTGAAACAAAACTATCCCAAAGTGAAATGTCCACATGCAAATGAACAGATAAATTCCCTAAACGTAACCCAAAATTCCTGTCGGATAAATTAAGCCTTGAGACGGCCATAGAACTTCTGTTTCTCTTGTGTGGTCTGGAAGCGCCCATGTCCAAACTTGGATGATGTGTCGATGAACTTGAGTTTGATCTCCTCAAGGGCAACACGAGATGTCTGCTTGAGCAATGATTGGCGAAGGGTAACAACTCTCTTCTTAGGTCCAACACAGCATCCCTTAATCAAAAGATAATCATCCTTTACAACACCATAGTGAGGGAAGCCACCCATTGGAGTGATATCTTTCTCAGTCCTGAAATGAAAACAAAAATAACTTCAGCTTACATATGACCGAATCAAATACAACCGTATGCAGACAAATTACCCACCCATCAAACTCAGTAGAAGCCTTGTGAGACTCTTGGCCAGCCTTGCCAACCTTGTAGACCTTCTTGTTCATTTCAGTACGGTGGTGGTAACCATTCTGACCAGCCCTAGCCACGGTGAATGAAACTCTAGCAGGATGCCAAGCACCAATACAAGCAACCTTCCTAAGACCCCTGTGAGTCTTACGAGGAAGACGGGTGACACCCCAACGGGTAACAACACCTTCATAACCTTTACCCTTGGTCACACCAATGACGTCAATCATCTCATCCTTCTGGAAGACAGTATCAACTGGGACTTGCTTTTCAAACAATCCATAGGCATAGTCCACCTTTTCAGCAACATTACCACCATTGACTTGGATTTCCATCAAGTGTGCCTTCTTCTGCTTCAATCCCTTCATTTTCCTGATCTGAAAAATCAACATGATGTTAATAAAAATGTTGAGAAGGTAGATGCAATTTTTAGCTTGCTTAACTGCTAGTTATACAGAACAGGGTCAAAACCTGAGTATGAGCCAAAACACGGATCACAGAGGCATATTTCTTCATCTTCTCAAGTTGTGCTTGGATGTTCTTCTTTCCATCATCAGTCTCATACTGCTTAGAGTACTTCATGAAGGCCTTCTTCTTGGACTTGCACCAGTTCTTGTAGAACCTACGTCTGACCTCCTCACTGAGATGTTGAGCCCAAACAGTGTTCAATGTGCGGAGTCCACGTGGTGTCTTGACATAACCCACAACACCAACAATAACCATTGGAGGTGTCTCAATGATAGTAACAGCCTCGCAAGTTTCCTTCTTGTGAAGCTCTGAGATAATGAAAACAATAGTTAAAAAAAAAAAATAGCTAAAATACAAGGAAATAAAGTAAAAATGGTACATGCAGGCACCCAACAGAAGATAGCTACCACCAAAAAGAAAGTTTGAATGAATTGCACACATCCCCTTTTCAAAAGAATAATCACTGATGCTTACAGCATTGAGACAGGCTATCTTTTATATTACTATATAGGTTTACTAATGTATCTGAGCAAATAACTTTAAGAAAATGAACCTTGGTAGCGAATTTTAACATCAACATCTCACTGCCTATAACTTTTTTAGGTGAAATCTTATCCACTAAAATTACTAGAATATTCGTACAGGCAGCCTAAACAAATAAGATTTAAAACCCTTTGTTTCGTGAAGGCCACTGAACAAAGTTGCTTTTGGTGGCTTACTGACCATTCACACAAAGACCCAGCAAGGAAGCTGATATGTGATTGGCTAATTGACCACCTATTACCTTAAACAACATAAAAGTACT
Organism: Combretum micranthum; assembly: GCA_024138025.1. Taxonomy (NCBI): domain Eukaryota; kingdom Viridiplantae; phylum Streptophyta; class Magnoliopsida; order Myrtales; family Combretaceae; genus Combretum; species Combretum micranthum. Next base: position 156,033 of record JAMXBD010001376.1, on the reverse strand, counting down.
GAACCTCTGAAATCAGCTTACTAGCTGGACAGACAATCAATTTAGTTTGGAGAGGTGCAAAGCTTTGTTTTCATAAATATAAAATCAGTTCTACTAATTTCACAAATGACTAGTGCATCAACTTTTAACAATATTTAATGTTTGCAGAAAGCAAGAAAAGAACCATGCAGAATCATAGATACGCCAACCACATAAGAGAAACAGGCATCAAACATGAAGTGAAGCAAGATTGCTTACTTGATCCTGGCTTTTCGACATCCCTAACAATATGTGTCATGCCAGCCTTATATCCCAAGAAGGCAGTTAGCCTGGGGGATTTGGATTGGTCATCCTTGGGGAAAGCCTTCACTGTATAAAAGAAAACAGGAATAAACTGTAATTCAAACAAACTAGACAGTGACCATCCATGGAGCTACCATTTCCAAAATTTTACATAAATTGTTCAATCTATACATCTACGGCAATAGATCTAAATGTTCATGGAAGAAAATTCACAGATAAAATTCAATTTCAATATAGAAAATCAAAGTATACCTTTTCCCCTATGGCGAGCAGCGCGCTTCCTCGGAAGGAATCCAAGGGAACCGTGCCTGGGGTGCTCAAACTTCCTGTGAGACATTCTCCTTCTATGCAATCACAAGAACACTACTAATCAACATCAATAAGAATTAACAAACACATGGCAATCATTTATACACATTCTCCAAACGCTATCAACAAACAAGACATGAAAAGGAATCTAACGACACAACCAAATAGCAACAAATTAAACTTATACAACGTAATGCCAGAACGAACCAACTAGAACCCACATCAAGGAGATGACTAATTAATTCAATAATCAAAAACACCCCTGTCAATTGAAATGCACATTAAACCATTTCTCTAACATCTGAACACAAAATGAATTAAAAATAAATTACATTAATCACTTTCATGATCTAATTCATGTTCTCAAGGATAAATTTCAAAACTTTCACTCCAAAATCACTAAAAAGATTATACCCACAAATCTAATGGCAATAAAAGAATGAACTTCAACATTTGAATGAAGATTAATCAACACAAGCCATGATAGCAATTCCACATTAAATGTCCATACAACAATGCAAGAGCATGACATATTACAGATTAAGGAAGAGATAGGGTCTCTTACAATTTGAGGGGTAGATGGGCGACCGGGGAAGCTCCTCAGCGGAGGAGAGATTGGAGGATTTGTGTGAAGTGAAGGTGTGTGAGAAGGGTATGCGGCCGACTCCACTAATAAGCGAAGAAGAGTTTTAAATGGGTGCTAGGGTTTTTTGGGGGAGTAAGGGCAAAATGGTAAAAATGAAGAGGTGTGTGCGTTAGGGTTTCTTTTTCATCCTGAAAGGGGGGATTATTCGTGAGAGAATTATTAGTTAGGGTTCTATGGCTAGGTGTCCCGTTCGTCTTCTTTTTTTTTTTTTTTTAATTTAATCAAAGATTATGTTCGCCAATAGTAAAATAAAAGAAAGAAGGTTAATTTTTTCGGTTCGTCGTTAAATTTAATTACTTGAAAAAACTTTATAAAAATTACATTTATGTATTATTTATTTTTATGTTTTTGTATAAAAATTTCAAATAAAATTGTATTTTCCGATGTAAAAAATATAATTTTGAAATTATCTTTTTTAAAAGTGGTAAATTTTCACTTTTCAATTTCTATAACCCTATTACTACCTCTATCATAATTATAAAATAAAAAAAATATCAAATTTAGTATTTGAACTCTATATAAAAATTTAATTTGGCACTTGAATTTTAGAATGCTCAATTTAATACCTAATTAAAAAAATTTTATGACATTTTTATTACATCCTTGACATTGTTTCTTCTGTTTTTTATTTTTTTTTTAAGTGAAGAAAGCAATCCATTAGTACTAAAAGATGTTAAGTGAAATAGTGAAAATTTTAAGATAAGTTGCATTTTCTAGTTAGTAAATAAAGTAAATGGTGTAAAAATAGTAAAAAATAGTGACAAATTTTTTAATTGGGTATTAAATTAGCTACTTTAAAATTAATTACCAAAACTTTGGTGAAGAGTTGAGGTACAAAATTCCACATTTACCCATTATTATAAGATAAAAAGAAAAGATATTGGTAAATATTTATAAAATAAAAAGACAAGATAGAGGTAAGATATCCAAGCGCCAAAAATTTTTTTCCCCTTTGCAATGAAGAATGAACAAGAATATGTGTTTATCATGTATGCACTTCATAATATTGTTAAAAGAGAAAAAGAGGAAACTTTTGTACTAATGTCGGAAATACTTTAAGGTAATTGTAATGTTTAATATCTTAATTTTTCTTATTTTTATAATTAATTATTTAGAATTCAAAATTATCAATCTAGTATCTGAATTTTACCTTATTTTTACATTTAACTATCTAAATTGCAACAATCTTTACCATTAACTAATTATATTTTGTCAATTTTTACAATTTACTATCTTAATAAGCAAAATAAATTACCTCGAGAATTTTATAGTATGTAAATTTGTAATTTTAAATTTCAAGTAATTAACTGTAAAATTGGATGAATATCAAATAAGACATTTATCCTAGTCTTTATTATATTTTTTTAATGCAATGTTTGACTCACTGGAATGGAATAAGGATAGCATTTCCTTACTTTATAGTTAAGGATATTTTCGAAACAAAGCATTTTTTTTTTAATCTGGAATAGTGATTTCTTTAGTAAAGAGAAGGAATCGAGATACCTTGTCCATTTCCTATTACACAAAATAAGCATTCTTTTGATAGAATTTTTTGCAAGCTAAACAAAAGAATAGATATTCGTAGTAACAATGCCAGAATACTAATTCCATTCTATTGAGTTATACATATTGTAAGTAAACAGTCATTAGATGATTAAAATGGGGTAATTTACACCGTAAGGTCACAACATTTAGGAGTAAGGTCATTTAAGGTAACAACATTTCGCATAATTGAAAAAGAGGTCACAATTGTCACGCCCCGAGGGTATTCTAATAATGATAATAAAAAACCATTCAATCATCATTATTAGTTTACCTTCTAGGTATGACATGATTTTCAAAAACAGGATCTTTTAGTTGCTTGGATGGAATAAACAAACATATATAAGATGTAAATTAGTAAACAACTATTACAACCTTAACTGATGATTCTAATGCACATTACATGCACCATAAGACTACTACAGATATAGATATTCTATATTTTATACTAACTTTAAACTTCTGGCTTCTATTCTCTTACCGGGACCATGCTCCTGCTAGTAATGAGCCACGGTCCAGAGTAACCTGAAAGGACTGTGGGAGTGTGAGCTAAAACACGAGCTCAGTGAATAACCAGAACTTATTACACATAGCATACAAGTTATTTAACAATCATATGAAATGCAGCAATCACACAAATGAACATTACAAGCTTGGATAACCCGGAATCCAAACAAGATGAAGATTTACGCCCTCTCATCGGGGTTGAAGGATCACAATCTATAGTCCACCTACCCAGGAGAGACTTAAGCTTTCAGGAAATAACAATCTCAAATTTAGTTATCTCTTTATACTTATCATGTTTCATTATTTATTTCCTGTTTAGCTTTAGAAACTCCACTAAGTGTTAGTTATTCTCACGTAATACCATAAGCGGTGTCCTTCGTTTACCATGTTGTTCCTATGGTATTAACAGAACAAAAGTAATCTTGCAATTAACTACTAGCCCTCTGGCCTAGATAATTCAAGCCTTACCAGAGATCCGAGAACTAACACGTAGTAGGCTACCACTTACTCAATGCTTTTTATGCATAGTATGTAATGCATGATTTATTTACATTATGTACCAGTAGTTTTTAGTCAATTTGAGGGTGATCAAGCAATACAGACATTCAATTAGATACTACATACATTATCAAGATACACGCAATTGTGTTATCACTTATTTTAGAGTGACATGGCAATCAATGGAATACAATACACAACTTTCCTATTTCAAACAGATCACCAGTTTTCATTATCTTTTCATTTATGGTTCACTACTAGTACAAACACAATCAATGTAATAAGACTGAGTCACTCACCTGCCCATCCTATTTAATCGTAGTAATCTTCAGGTAAGTCCTCCCCAATACCCGAGTCACCTATTGAAATAAATCATATAATTATTAAAATTCCAAACTATACAAATTAGTTTTTATGACTATTTAAGTGTCCTATTGGTCGGTTGGGTCTCTGTTTTATTCTTAGCTAATTCTTTCGAAATAGCTCTAAGTTCTAGCTTCTTGTACTCTCAGTTTTCTTAAATTACTTAATAAATTTTTCTTATAGAGTATATATATTCCTATACTCATAAATTTGGTTTATTTAAATTTCCATTGTTATCTATTTATATACAAATATGCTAGTATATACTTAGTATTTACTAACTCATAGTTTATACATATATTTATTTTACTAAGAAAACATATCTAATAATAAAGAATTTATTAACTTTATTATAACTATTTTCGAAATTATTTTTCTAAAGAAAATTTCTTTTTAGATGAATAATATTTAAACACCCTCTATTTAATAAAGTCATAAAAAATTAATTTTATTTTTAAATTTAAATAAATAAATAAATTTTGGATTTAATATTATTATATTATAATATTACTATTACTATTTCAGAAAATAACTAAATGCAGGAAAAATAGTAAACATTCTAAAGTTATTTAAATAATTAATTATTATATAATTATGTATACTTAATTTCGTTTTTCTTTTCTTCTGGCCGAGGGGTGCAGGGGTTGAGTACACCGTACAAAGTGCTTGCTAAGGGGTGTACGGGTTTAAGCACGCCCGTACAACGAGCTGGCTGAGGGGTATACGGGTTATATTACGCCCGTACACGTTGCTAACCGAGGGGTCTATGGGTCATGTACGCCTGTACACGAAGCCTGGGCTTATCGGGAAGCACTGTTCATCGTCTTCTCCAATGAGTCATGGCCATTTCCGACGAATCCCGACATTACCACGTTGGGATTTTTGATCCAAACAACTCCTAATAACCTAATAAACCTAAATATCCAAGAATCATAAAAACAACATGCTATCCATGATTTCGAATCATCAAGCTTGGCTAGGGTTTAGGAAAAATACCTTCGTTGTAGCTTCTCAGTGGAATCCGAAGCTCCTAATTGTTTTAGTTAGCTTCCTAAGATGTTTATAAGTCAGTCTCAATCCATAAAACTAGAACAAAACTCGCGGAATGAAAATCACTTACCTCAAGCTCGTTTTTGAACGTTTTTCCAGATTTTTGTTCAAATTCTTGAACTGGGTTTGTCCGAGCGTTTAACAATCGGTTCTTGGGTTGGTTCTACTTCTAATGAGATGTAAATGAGTTCTCGAAAGTTTGGAGGAATGTAAAGTTCGTTTGTTTAGTCATCCGAGTTTGTTTGTATATATATTATATATATATATATATAAGGTAGTGTAGTTTTCGCTCGCGTTGCTCCCTCAATTCCGAAACAAATTGCTCTGGCTTGTTGCTCATTTCATTCCTTGTTTGATTATCATAAATACAAGGGTGATTTGTCATGTTTCTACTGGCTTTGGAAAGGATGGGGATTGACCTTTAGAGAAATTATTGAAGAAACTTCGGTTCATCAATCTTAAGAAGATCACAGCCATAAAAAAAAATTAAAGGCGTCTCCCGCAAGTTGCAAACATATATATATATTATATTATATTAGTTAGATTTTATTTGGCTAAGTTTTCGGGTAGTTTAATACACTATTAGGGTATATTTTAGCTTATATATGTAAATGTATATATACAAAGGTCTTAAATGAATCCTACAAGATGTTTAGTTTAACAAAAAGTACAAATTTAAGCTTTAATAGTACGTATCTAATTGTTTAAGAAAAATTTATCCTATGTGATTTGGATTTTATAAGCTTTTCGGGTCAATTTTCGTTTCAGACTCCAAGGGCTTTAGAAAACCCTAATTTGATCATTGGTATGATTCAATTCTATATTTGAGGTCTAGATCTCAAGTTATACATCAGTTTATGTTTTTATTGGGTATTTATAATCCTAACCGTTTATCTTGAAATCACAATTTCCTAACTAAAACCCTATTGAGTCATTTACGTAATATTACTACTAATATATAGGCTATACTAGTTATATATTTTAGATTTGGATACTCATTATGAAATCTTATCAATGTAGTTTAGTACTGACTAAAACTCTCAAATTTTAGGGTTCCAATGTAAATATAGATTCATTACTATATCTTGTTTCAATTCTCGATCTCTATGGAATACTAAGGTAATCACTTAATATCTATATTTAGGTTTTCCTATAGAAACTGTCGATTTGACAAGGATTCGGGTTTAGGACTTGAAGTTTCCTTTGATCACAACCTGAATTATCAACTCAGAATATGAAATCTTGTTTTTGGAAACAATTGGGTCAAGAAGTCCTTTTATAAAGTCTATGAGTTCTAAACCGATCAAATTTAGAGTATCTATCTAACTAGGGTTTCTAATTAACTCCTAAGGTTACTAGTCAACCCATAATTTCTAAACTAGGGTCGTATCGTATGGTGGAAGTTGTCGGGGTTTACAACAATACTTAGGAGTAAGTTTATTTGAGATCACAATATTTAGAGAATTAGGTCATTGAGGTCACCATTAACACATGTCACAATGTACCAAATTTTTTAAATTTTATTTTAAATATTTATTCTATTGACATATATTAATGATAACCTCAATTGACTCACTTCTCTAAATGTTGTGACCTCTTTTAAATCATTTGAAACATTATAATCTCAAATGAACTTACTATTAAACGCTATGATCTTTAGGTGTAATTTGCCCGATTAAAATATAAAATGTTATTCATATTGATAAATAGGTCAAATATAGATCACGGGCCTTTTATGTCCAATTTAAACCAACCTATTAAGCCTTAACTCGGCTCACTTCAACTGATTTCTAAACTTGCTATATTATGGCCAAGCGAGCCAAGCAAAGGTCACTTGACACATTCCTCCCAACCACTACTAATCTCACTTAAGGGCATGACTAAACAAAGATTAGTAGCTTCGCCTCACATCCCCAATAACCATCACTAACCACCTACTTTATCATAATCATATGATATGCATAACTATCTAGGAACTGCCTACTATATATATATCTACTATGCATTATCGGCAAGGTAACTTCACTTTAACACTCCCCTACACACACACACACATCTTAACTTTTATGCCTTTGAGATGCAAACTAACTTAAGCATTGAAGTAACAACGTGGAATGACCCTCAGGGGTATCATTAACCATGTTCTATTTTGCAGACTCAATGTACAAGTCAAAACCCAATAATCATCTTCATCTCTACCAAATTTGAACAAGCAACATTTAGCGACATCTATGGAAAACTAACTCTTGGAGTAGTTTTTTTCCTTTGTATTCCCTTTTGAAAATACAACCTTTAGATTAGTAAATTTTTTTTTTTAATAATCATGTCCCCACACTCTAAGGGCAAAAAGGCAGCACATGATCTTGATCCTTGATTAATTCATTTGAACTCCATCTCAAGTCCCTTAATCCTTAAGAACTTGTGAATTCACAAGTAGACCAAGTACTTTTCTTGATTTTAACTCCTTAAAGGATAGAAAATGACTGAGTAACATGGAAAATGTGTCACATTAGCTTATTGAGCAAAATATCGAATTGATAAACCACCCTCGGTAAGTGGAACAGCGCATCAAAGAGTTTAACTTAGGAGCCAATGCTTCTTAGTGCCAATAGAGTGGAAACAAAAACCAGCTATCGTAGTCTCAAACGACAACATTCAATTACTACTAAAGGAGCGACGCCAAAATGGCTTTTCATAATCTCAAGCATTAACTCATCTACAGGCTAACCCTAGGCCTCTCATATTTAAAGATCTTTTAGGTTAAAAAGTTCTTCTATGGTGTCTATTGCCTTGTACCCATATTGATGATTCAACTCCTGTTACTTGCTTATCTATAAAGGAAAATGTTTTAGGGACTTAACTTCTAAGGAGATGGAAAAGGAACTCAAAAGAAAAATGCTTAAACCATGAAAACATCATTGTTAATCAAAACTCCTATTGTGCAGTCAGTAATTGAGGAGTCATTCCTTGTAGAAATCAAATTACCTACATTTAAGATATACAATGGAACCACCGACCCAAAAGAGCACTTGCACACTATAAAGACCAAATGTTGGCTTATAATTTTAATTATGTTATATTTTGTAAAGTGTTCCCTATAACACTTGTAACGCCCTAACCTATTGGCAATTACAACCTGCCATGTGTCCTCTCTTAAATAGGACACGAAAGGCTATAACATTCTAACACCACAATTTAAAACATATAAAATATAATCTCCATAACTTTTTTAGAAGATACAACAGAAAGTTCAAATCTTGTAAAACTTATAAATAACAATCTTTTCAAAATCCTGTTGATTTAAACAATGTTGGCAAAACCAAAGCCAACAAATCCAAAATACATAAAAATTTCAAAAATCCTTTTTAACATATAAATTCTTAAATATAGTTCCAAAAATTGTAAATGATCTCAAAATTCTTCTCATTTAAATCTATATATGAATCTATTCCCCAACAGGGTAATCTGGACCACTATCACCATCCCCATGATCTATGTATAGATCATAACCAGATAAATCAAATACTACGTTCTCATCACCTGTACCTGAAAAATGAAAGGAATGAGTAAAATTGCCCAGTATGCTAATCCATAAAACAAATGCATATGCACACGCTACATATATATTAAATGCAACCTAATCTAATGCAAACAACCAGATTATTATCTTTATTAAGCCAGCAAATCAACACATTTCGGAACTACTGTACATTAGTCCTGAACCTGAAGTAACTCAGATCCCATGAGAAAATCAACTAACTATTTGAGAATAGGTAATTATATACATATATTGGTGATGGGTACTCCCCAAACACCCATGGCCATACTGCCAAATCACCTAAATCTACCAGAATCATCTCCAAGTGTAACTCCACTAGGGACAACAACACACAAGGATCATCAGGGTACCTCACTAGTATCATTGTCTGCCAAGTCTTTACTGGTCAAAGCCAGAGACATCCAGAAAAACAAATTCATCCAAATAGAATTAAATTAATTTATATATCTGTTCCTACAAACAACAATCAGAAAACTAAACATGCAAGCAAATATAGCAAACAAGGAAAGGTCGTACCTTTTCAATTTCAGGAAAATTCTCCAAATCTAAAATCCCTTATGAAAAACAACAGAAAATCTCCAAATCTCCTTTTATGGAAACTACAACAGCAACTTCTTCTTCTTCTATTAAACTCCTTAAAATTTCAAAAGAACAAATTTTTCTCCAAAATCCTAATATGGAAATCAATAAGAACGGACAAATTTCTCCATAAAATCGAACTTTTATAGAATCTTTTATTTATAGATAAGAACTTACCTATTATTCTTTTTAAAACCCAAACCCTAGGTTTTTTTCAATTATCATTAGACAAAAACTATAAAATTAACAACTTCCTCCAAAACCCTAGATTTGAGAAATTAATAATAATAGACATGATTTGTCGAATATAATCTTTTCATTTCAAATCTACGATAGAGAAGATGTAACTTACTAGATTCAAATCTTACTCCTCGATTGATTCCCCGTAGAACAAATCCTAATTGAAAACTAGGGTTTCTCCAAAGAACTCCTTCAAAAACACAAAAATCTATGAGAAAGATGTTGTTTCCATATAAATCTGCACGAGTCCTGATTAGATCAACTTACCAGATCAAAGATCTTGTTTTACCTTTAGATTTCTCTCTCAAGTGCTCTCAAAACCCTAACAGACACTCTCTGGTTGAAACGAAAGGAAAAACTTATGAGAAATATGAACCCTAAAATTCTATTTATAATAAACATTTCAAGCAGGAAAGTTGGCACCTACATCGGCGACCTTTCCTTCAACGCCGACGGCCTTTATGCCGGTAGCTTTCACATATAGGCCGGCGGCCTACAGACCAATTTTCCTTTGTCAAAAGCTATTCTTCAAACATCTGTAGATCATAGACAAAACCATCAACTTAATACTAAAGTGGACCATAAAACCCTCTTATTTTTCAACATATGACAACTTTTGCCCTTTATCATAATTTATTGAAGATTTACTATCTTTAAGGATTTGTTGACCATCATCAATGTGAAGGTTGATAATAATATCTCATTTATTAGGTTGACCATAGAACCCTTTTATTTTATAACAAATGACACATTTGCCCTTCATTATAAAATATTTTATCTTTATATTACAACACTAAAGAAAGAAACCATGGTTGGAATCACCAACTTCCCATTAGCTTTATCACTAGTTTTAAAGAGCTTGTTAACACATTTCATGGTTAGTCATGCCCTAAGAAAAGATACCTCATTATTGTTCCTGATCAAATAAAAGAGAGATGAATCCCTAAAGGATTATGTGACTCGATTGAAAGACTAAGCCATAATAGAGGTTGATGGTCTAGACCTCAATATTGCAGTTCAGGTGGTAATCCTAAAGGTTCTGCTGAAATGAGAGTCACTTTCACTCTCTTGCTAAGAATATGCCGAAAACCTTAAAGGAATTCCAAAAACCAGTTAGATAATACATTTGGCAAGAGGACTTTATTATCGTCTAAAATGAGATTGAGAAATCTAATAGGGAAAGTAGAAAGATAAAAAAGAGAAAAGCGTAAGTTAAGGACTAGATAAAACCCATTAGAGACCAAGAGGGGTCTTTAAGGCAAGAAGCAAAAAAAAAAAAAACTAGGAAAAAGGAGGTATTTCAACTCCAATTTTATCCCTTTTAGTAGTCCTCAAGAAAAGAATTTCCTTGAGATTAGAGACTTAAGAATTCTATCAGAACCCAACCAAATGAAGGGAAAACCCACTCAATGGAATAGGAACAAGTATTGTCACTGCCGCCAAACTTAAGCCATAACACGAATGATTGTAGCTAGCCAAAGGCTACGTTATAAGAAGCCATATGGTAGGGGTTTTTGAAACAACATGTTTCCAACCCAACCAACAAAGTCTAAAGACTAACTTAACACAAAGGGTCAAATCGTAGGTGTGGTCAAGCTAACCATTTGATGGAAGATCATCCTCGAGGTGTGGTCAACACCCATTATGGAAAGGCTTCACTTGACTATTCTTTACAACTATTTTGGAAACGATAAGCACAAAGAGGTGATGTTCATTGCAAAGAAGGAAAAGTTAAATCTAAAATACCCCAAAATTTTGCTTAACTAAGCTAGAATTGGTTTAATCAAATAGTATAATAGGTAGTTAATTTTGAACTTTGATTTGAACTTAATTTAGAAATTGAACTTAGATAGTTTAATTAAATAAATTAAGTAAAATAAGTAAACAATAAAGTCTGATTAAATAATTTGACATAATTGAATTAGTAAACATATTAATTGAAACTTGATATTTCAAATATTCTATTCAAATCATCTATTTGCTTCAATTATCAATTTCATAAATCAAATTATTTAATTCTTTCCCAATAATCAATTTGAATTTCTTTTCTTTCAATTTCAAATCTTTAAAACCTTAAATTTTAGTTTAAAATTTCTTTTCCTAAGCTAAACTTTTGATTCAAGTCATTAATTTCTATTCTATAAATTCTCATATTTCTTTCTAATTATTTTTCATACTTAAGATAATCATCTAAAAAGTTTAAATCAAAACCCTTACTCATAAATATTCCTTAAATATCTTTCTAATCCTTATCACTTTTCCTTTTCTTTTCACTTTCACTTGCCTTCCTTTTCTTTCCTTTTTTTTTTTTTTTTTCCCTCTTCTCTTCATTTTCTCTTCCTCTACATTTCTTTCATTCTTTTCTTTCTCTCTCTAAAATTAAATCAAGATCTCAAATTCAAGTACATTATAGAAGAATTTGAAGTTAGAAAATCAAGATAGAAGTTGGGAATCAAATTAGAAGAAGCTACATCTACTAAGAAGAAATAATAATAGTAAAGATCTAAAAGTCTAAGTTTGCCAAACATGTAAGTTAGATATTGTCTTTATTTTGATCGTTGTATATGCATGTAAATATTGAATTAGAGCTAGATAAATGTATAACTTATTATAAAATTGATAAGTTAGCAATATATGGACATATATATTAAACTTTAGATATATATGCATGAGTATATCAAGTGTTTGATGAAATGATTTAAGAAAATATGAAGTAGAAATATGATTAAGAGTATTAGATAGACCTGAAATGAGTTTGTATGATGATTTTGAGGATTAAGATGCAAAACAAGTAGTTAAATAGGTGGAATTTTAAAGAAATAAGAAGGAGAAACATAGAAAACAAGAATAGGGCAATGATCATAGGCGTAATGTAGCCTATTATGCTTGCAAATTTGAAAATATTGGACTATCATGAGCATGATCCATCCCATGATGATCTTTGTTTTGAAATTTTTGTCAATCATGGGTGTGATGCAACCTATGACCACCTTTAATCTTTTTATTTCCCCTAATCATGCCCCTTACTTACAAAAAAATAAAAAACGAAAAAAGAAAGAAAAGAAAAGAAAAGAAATAGAGATGAAATGAAATAGACAAATGATAGATAATTTGATATGTTAGTACTTATATAAATATGAATGAGTTGGTAAATTAATAGGTTTAGTAGTTAATTAGATTTAACATAAATTTAAAGTATAAAATAAACTTAGTTAATAAATCTAAGTTCAACTTGACTTAATGAACCTTAATGAGTCAAAATAAACTAGAATGATTAATTCTAATCAATTTGGCTTAGTTAAGTTAATGTAGGCTTAATAATTTGTAATTAGCTTAGATTAATATGCTACATTAAACCATGTATAATAAAAAGAGTATGTTGTTTCAAGTGTATAATTGCTAGAAAGATGAGTGTTTTATATAAGTTGATGTTTTTATAGTGAATGTTTATAAGTAAAAGAAAAGAAATCATTTGATAGATAATGGAGAACTATCCATATCTTGGCAAAATGATTTTAGCAACAATGGCAGGGTTCTTACTTTTATGTCTAATTAAATGAGTTTTTAAAAATGAGTTTGATATAAATGGATAATTAATTTAAATACTTATATGAGTCAATTTATTGAAAAGATATGAATAGTTTATCTATCTTTGCTTTTGTTCTTGTTACATAGACAAAATATAAGGTATGCAGTAACTTGAGTGTTGTATGTTAGAATAGGTATCATAAATGAACTAGTATTTAAAGACGACTTAATAATTGCTTGTCACTTGTGCATGCTCATTAAATCCGGGCTAGGGAGCGACAACCTTGCTTAGCGATACCAGCATGATAGTTAGGTGCTTATGCCATCCTTACCTATGCGAGGTATATTGAGGTAGCTTAGTAGGTAATTGATAGGGCAAACGGTATCAGCATAACGTTTACTTAAGCTTGGAAAGAAGTAATATGGTTTGGTTCCCTTTTATGAGATCGATTCAACTAAATGATATTATGGACTAAGACAAGTAAAGATGTGTAATGATTGTAAACCTTAGGTAAAGCTATTATTTTTTTAGATGGTGTTATAGGGAATATAAGTATTTATGCTGTCTATATCAACCCTTAAGGAGTTGTTGCTATTCAGGACCCCTAGATTCTCAGTGGCGTGATTTTGGAGTATGAGTGCTCCAGTATTGATTTCCTTCACTTTAATTTAAATTAATAAATTATTGGTTTTTATATTGCATAAGATTAAGTACACATGCCCATATTGTATGTGTTTATGTTACTATCGTACTAGACTTTGGCTCATTCTTTTCATCTTTCCAAGTATTTATTGCCTGCTAATGATTGTTTCGGGTTTTAGATGACTCTAGAAGACTTTGTTGAGAAGTGAAGTGAGTTTGGATCGCTGAATTTATTTTATTTTATGTAAGAACTAGATTTATCTTTTGAAGTTGTATTTTCTTTAAGGGCCTAGCTGCTGAGCCTGCGTTTTGCAATTTAGGCTCTAAAGCTTTGTATTACCATCATAAAAAGATATTACTATTATAGATACCTGATGGTATGGTTTTTGTTTATGAAGGTTGATCTTGTAAAGTTTAGTTTTACTACTGCTAAATCTAGTTGTTTTCAAAATCTAATTAAATGATTTTAGAACTTTTAAAAGTGGTTAGCAAATGTTTAAAATAAATAGTTTCTTTTAGGGTAGCTTGTGCGTATAATGCATAAGATATTATATGTAGTGGCTGCACATGTCTTGATCCTAATTTGGGGCATAACAAAATCTTAACCTTATGTTATCAGACATTAACCTAGACAATGTTAAAATCCCCAACCAAAATGCCCTCATGGTCAAAGCATAAGTGGCAATTCTAATGTAATGAAAGTTCTTGTGACACTAGAAGCAATACGGTTCTCTTTATTCATACCTTCAATCAGTTACATGATGACAACATTTGGAAAAGGTTGAAGCCATACATACATGAGATGTTTGGATTCAACAACTTATTGATCAAAGTCAAAGGGATTATAACCCTTCCAATGAGACTCGGTGATGATAAACACCAAGTCCAAAATGATGTGGAATTCTTGACTATAGATTATTGGTCAACCTATAACATGATTTTGGGTCGACCTAGTTTTTTATTATTCTTCATGGTCCTTTCATCAACTCACTTCAAAGCAAAATTTCTAATGTCCACTAGCATTGGCATTGGCATTGGCATTTGCAAAGGGGAATAGGAATTGTCTAGAAAGTTTTATGTTAGGCCATTAGTCAAGGACAAACTATGAAAAATAGACTTCTCCCTAAGTGCTCGAGCGAAAAAGGAGAAAAATTTGATCTAACAAATGGTCAACCCATCGAAGAAACTAGAGGAACTTATTGATGATATGTATACCACCTAGATCAACTTATTGTTGTCTTCCAAGTTGAAGTCCAAGCTCAAAGATTTCTTTGGGAATAACAACAATGTGTTTACATGATTCGCTAAGAACATGTTGGGAATAAACTTACGTGTAATCATCCATAGGCTAAGCATTGACCTAAAAGTGAAACCAATACAACAAAAATGAAGGCACTTTACCACCACTCAACAAGCCATTGAGGAGGAAGTACAAAAGCTACTCAAAGTTAGTTTCATTTAGGAAATGAAATACCTCACTTAGTTCGCTAATGTGATAATGGTCAAGAAGGCCAATGAGAAGTGTTGAATCTATAACGATGTGTTTACATGGTCCTCCAAGAACATGTTGGGAATAAACTTACATGTAATCACCCATAAGCTAAGCATTGACCTAAAAGTGAAACCAATACAACAAAAAATGAGGGCACTTTACCACCACTCAGCAAGCCACTGAGGAGGAAGTGCAAAAGCTACTCAAAGTCAGTTTCTTTTTGGAAATAAAATACCTCACTTGGTTTGCCAATGTGATAATGGTCAAGAAGGCCAATGAGAAGTGTTGAATCTATGACGATTATTCCAATGTTGGTCTAAAGGACTATTTTCCCCTTCCATGCAAAACTAGTTGGTAGACTCAACATCTAACCATTCGTTAATAAACCTAAATTATTCCTAAATTTATAAGTGCTAAATTATGTTTTAATTGGTCATTTTAGTGGTTAATAATATGAGAATTGCAGTTGAATCTCGTACTATTTGATGGCAACCTTTAAGATATTAATTTCATACAAGGAATGATTTTATAAAGTTTCATGAATTTTGGAAATTGATTTGTCAAGAAACAAGGATGATTTCTAAACGACAAAAGATCAACACAACTATGTCAATTAGCTGTGTCTTTTGAAATTGCTAAAGACACGCCAAAAGAGTTAAGATAGAAAACAAAATCAACATGACATAAGCACATGACCATGTCTTAGTTGTTTTCAAATTCAAGGAATTTAGTGTACAAAGAGTTACATAGCCATGAGACATGACCATGTCTTTCTTGTGTCATCAAGTGACTTAAAATTGGAAAGTTCAAGATCACACTTAAAGAAAAAAACAACTTACGATATTTTTGGAAAGACATAAGAATCCAACTTCCATAATTATAGATATTATCAACTTTCTATTAATTTAAAGATTCTCTTTCTTATTTTGAAGCCTCTAGTTGCCAACTAAGAGGAGGTAGACTTCACTATAATTTTTAAACTTCAACTTTCCTATTTTGAAACTCAAAGGATCTATATATAAGGAGACCCTTAGGTAGCCACAACACAAATAGAAGAACATTACTTACATATTTTTAGATTAGTACAAGTTAAGAATGTGCCTTTATTGAGTGATAAAAACATGAGATTTATGTTTCATTATGCTTCTTGTGTTATTTTTGTTACTCCTATGGAGGAGTAAACTCATTATTTAGATTTTGATGAACCCTAAAATATTTAGGTGATTTGTCTTTATTGTTTTCAATTTATTACTTGATTTCTTGAATCTAATTGTGTTGTTTTTATTGTCTATCTTGAATTTATAATGTGCAATGTTGATTCTCGATTTGATTTCACTTGAGTTAATTGAAAGATTGTTTTCATGAATAGATCTACACAATTAGAAGGAGTACCATGCAATCTAAGAAATAGGGCAACATAAATCTTTTGGATTAGGTTCAAACCTAATATGAGAATTAAAGATCGTTAATGTTGTCTTTAAGGTTTTAATTAAAAAGAAATATCACTTAATCAATCTAGGATTATGACTCATTAATTTTGAGTGAGATATTGAATTACTTTAAAAATTTCTACTATTTAGGAATATCAACAATTTTAACTTTAGCGAAATCTCATAAATTTTCTAGTAGGAACTTAAAATCTAAACGTCTTTTTCAACTTAGTTAATATTTATTTAACTTCACTTATCCTCATTCTTTAGTTAACTAGTTATACCTTAATTTACTCAAATTTTACAGGTTAAACAATAGGAGAAAAAGTAATTATTGATACTCATTGATCCTTATGGGAATAATCTTTGTACTTGAATCCTATGCTATAGTATTGATAGGTCCACTTATCTTATGCGATCATAATTGGTATTTAAGTTTGAGATTTTTGATTCGTATTGATTTTGATCTACATAAGATTGATACATGATAAGATCATATTTTATACAACTTATTGATGATCAAAAGAGCTAGAATGGATATTTGTTTTGATTAAATTTTATGTTTCAGGACTAATTTGGACAAAGAAATCAAAACAAGAGAATTTGAATAGAAAATAGGAAAAATTGAAGTAAAGGCCAGTAATTCAACATTCAAAGCCATCGGCGTTCAGACGGCTTACACCCAAGGCCATTGCAGCACTGCCAGCTTTGCCTAGCATAAATCTTCACTAATCTCAAAGCCGCCTCAAAGCTGTCGGCGTAGAAGATGAAGAAGCCAGCGTACATGAAGGCCGGCAGCCCAGAATTGAAACATCACCAGCTTTGAAGGAGTTACATTATAAGCCGACACTTAAGTCGCCGGCGTTAAGGCAGCGTACATCATAGATCTGAAGCGACATGAAGATATCAAACGCTTAGAGGAAATTGAAGAGACAAATTTGTTGGAGTGTCTATGCCGGTGTCTAAGCCTCCGGCTTAGGGACAGCGTTCGAGCAAAATTGATGCAACGCTTCATTTCTGACCACATACGCCGGCTAGATCTACATCTAAGCCACCGGCGTAGAAGCGGCCTACATGTGTAACTGATATTGAAGGATGCCAGTGCACTGCCTGTGCAAAGGATAATTCGAAGATACGCCGCCTGTAAGCCGCCGGCGTAAGATCCATAACTGCCGGCGTACAATGTGAAACAGCAAAATTCATTTAATGTTTTGCACGAAATTTTTCCTATAAATAGGGGGTCTTCTCCTCACTTTCAGAACAATCCAAGTAGCTCTAAATCATACTATAATATATAGATTAGAACAAGCATTCCATAGAGATTTTTGAAGAGATTTTTGAAGTTATTCAAGAAGTTGCAAGTGAAGCTTTGGTATTTTGAATTGGTGATATCTAATCTTATATCTTTTATGCAATTCATATATCTGAATATTTTGATCATAATGAAATCATTTGCAATTTCTTATCTATTTTTGAATCATCATCCATGAGTAGCTAAATTCTTTTTGTGGGAAGTTGATGAAGCTTTAAACATGCTAAAATGATCTTTGAATCCATGTTATAAGATAGTTAGAATCATGAAATATTCATATTGAATTCTAGTTATTCATCATATCTTTGGTGTATAAGAATTCTAATAACTCGGAAGGGAAATTAGGGTTTATATGAATTCATAAATTGAGATTAAATTGCAATTGCGGAAGCGGCGGAATTTAATCTAGTTTAGAAATTGTCCATGAATATTAATGCAATGTTTTATGTTGATTTCTCACTAAGGAATTAGGAGATGTTAATATAAAGTATTAGTCAATTATAGAATCGAAAGGTTTATAATTGTAATTTTGATTCCACTAATAATTTATTTAGCGGAAGCTATTGAATTGTTTTTGTGGTTTAAAAGGTTTTTAAACTCTGTTTTTAAAGTTGACAATTTCTTATGAATGTCCATGAATCTAATTATCATTATAACATGAGTTCAAATTGATTGGCAATAGTTTAAAGTGGATTCTGCTCCTTCCCATATTTTTCCATCATATCCCTCTCTTTAAAAGCTCATTGCATTCATATAAACATTTAATTAGATAATTTAGTTTAATCTAATCATTTTAAAAAGATCAATTGCCTAGATATTAGTATTAGTTGATAATTGTCTAGTAGTTAATAGATCTTCGTGGGATCGACACTTGACTCATGCTATATTACAATAGAAGGCCCAGTACGCTTGCTGGAATAGATGCTTTGAAAATTCACTACTAATTATAGCACATCAATACACTTGTAACACCCTAAATTTGATTAAGGTATTAAAGCCACGTATAATACGTCATGTATTACATGCTCGGGCTTTCTTGAATGATATGTTTATTATGAATATTTGCTACTCACTTTTAGGCTATGAAATCATTAAATTAAATTCTAAAAATCACTTGATATATAGTTCACAAAATAAACTTCACAAAACATCATTTACATAATAGGAGTCTCTTTACTCCTGCAAGAGCATACCAACTTTCTAAAAATCAAAGCTTTACAAAAGTATTTCGTAATCTACTTTCAAAAGTAGATCAACTTTCCCAAAAACAAAGCTTTTAAAGATATTACAAATGGGCTTCTCACTAAGCCCTTAAAAGAATATTACAAACTTAAAATATAAATCTAGCTCTTTAAAACAAAATAAAAACAAATACAAAAACCCACTTCACTCAACCAACATCACCCAAAACCCAAGCCAAGCATCACTAGCCATCAACAACACCATAATTAACATCATCATCTTTATCTTCATAATCAATATCATCATCACCAACATTATTATCATCAGTCATTCATCCTCATCAATTCAATAAAATACCTAGGAAAAGAATAACAACAACAATAATGAGTTGAGGCTCAGTACATAATAACACAAACACACACGGAGTGACACACGAGTTTAACTAAATGAAATGCCACAACAACAGGTTATTATCTTTAAATTTAAGTAAATCAAACTATACTTGAGCACTCACACTTCGAAACAAGCTACTAGGAATATGAGGGTCCTGCGTAATAACAGCTGCTCAAGGGGTTGATATAGACAGCTCAAATACCTATATCTCCTATATTTAACCGTAAAGGAAAACAGTCTTATCTAGGGTTCATAACTGTTACACACACTCTACCCATCTCAATCCATAAGATAAAAGGGCTCAATTGATCCTATAAATGTGAACCACAATATATTCCTTCTCACTGATCAAGATAGACGTTACACCGATATCGTTTACCCCATCAGCTACTTGCCGAGCCACATACAAATGTCATTGCATCATGACGAGGATGGCATAAGTGCCTAAACTACCATGTCTGCTTGGATAAGGTTGCTGCTCTTCCAACCGGATTCAACATCATACGCACAACCATCACTCATCAATTATTAAGCTAAGTTTAAGTTTTAGTTTGTTTTAGGATGCCTATCCTAGCAATCATCACTCAAGTTACTGTGTACTTTATTAATGCGGAATCTAAACACAAGTAAAAGGTAAGTCAAAATCCATCTCAAGAGATAAACCAAGTATCCATATATCTGTTTAATACTTAAACTCATATAAATAATTTAATTAATTATTCACTTATATCAAACCCATTTTATTACCTTATTTGATTAGATACTAAATTGGAACCCCGCTATGGCAACGAAAAGTGTCTCACCAAAATACAGACAGTTATCCTTTGTCTGTCAAAGTATTTCTTTTCACTTTGTTTATGGCCTTTTATTACAAAAGCATCACTAAAACATTCATTTTCAAAAAGACTAATATTATTCAACAAACAAACACTTGAAACAATAAATTTCCCATGTTATTCATAAATTATCCTTACATATTAATCTAAGCTAATTATTAGCTATTAAGCCTATTTTAACTTAATCATAGCTAGGTTTATTAAACTTAATCATTTTAATTCATTTTAGTTTATTAAAGTTCATTAAACCATATTGAACTTAAGTTATTTGCATAAGTTCATGTTATACTTAAGTTTTATGTTAAATCCAATGAGTTACTAAATGGTGATGGATCGTATCAAATTTTAAAATTTATAAACCCAAATTAATTCCTACGATCAAATTAGGCAAGTATACCTAGCTGTAGTATTATAGGATTAAAACGGATGTCGTCCGTAGGGATCTACGAAACAAGTACTAGAATCACTGTTTTTCTACTATTTGGCATAACGTATGAAACAATATCTAATTCTTATCTAGATTAGTAAACCTACAATCAAT
The DNA here is from genome assembly GCA_024138025.1 of Combretum micranthum. Classification (NCBI taxonomy): domain Eukaryota; kingdom Viridiplantae; phylum Streptophyta; class Magnoliopsida; order Myrtales; family Combretaceae; genus Combretum; species Combretum micranthum. Next base: position 135,101 of record JAMXBD010001376.1, on the reverse strand, counting down.
TGTTACTGCTTTAACAAATAGAATTCAATCACAATACATACCCTTTATCTTGATCTACCATAAACCCTAATTTCTTATAACAAAAGATTGATTAACAAATTGTTTATGCTTTGCATTGCAGAATCACACAATTAAATCAATTACTCCCTCAAGTTAGTCAATTCCTAATCTTAAATGAGATAGTGGAAACCTCTTCCTTACTAACGTCACACAAGATTGCATTAAAGATCAAGATTCTTAAACAAAGATGAAATCTTTATTGTAGAAAATCAAAGTTTCCCAACCTCTAGGTGAAACATGTAATCTCTCTATTCATGAAGATTTATCCAATTAGATAGAACCTCTTCCCATCTAACAAAAATCATACAAACAATCAACTCTGTACACAAATCAACTACAAGACAAGTAAAACACATGAATAGTACAAAGACATAACTTTTCATTAATTAAGAAACAATTCAAATCACATATGGGTTTAGGTTTCACAAGACTCAAGGCATAAAGAATTACTTCTCCATAGATTTTACAATAGAAATAAGAGATCTAGAGAAGTAACCAATAAACATGATTAACAATAAGAACCCTTTTGTTGTCTTGTAATCTCTAATGAAGCTCCAGCAATTTCTTCTCTCAAGTGCGTCTTTTTGTCTCCTAGGGTTTTTAAAGTATGTAAAGGATGATTATCTGAAAGGTTGGGATGACCATTTATAAGTTTGTAACCATCTTTGGTTCTACACGACCTTCTATACGCTCGTGTTTGTGCCCGTGTAGTATGGAAATTCTTTAATTTCTTCTCTGATCGAGTTATTTCCATCAAGATAGCTTTTTACACTTTTTGAGGAGCAACTAGGGTACAATTTGGAATAGTTCTAGTCACTTTTTATAGTTCAACCCTAGTGTCTGCATGGCCATGTTAAAAGTTGTGCACAATTGATAAAAAAATCAACCTTTTGTATACTTTGTCAAATCTTGTCTTTTCTTTGCTTGAATCATCCTTATATCTTTAAAATGTCTTTTTTTAAACCTTGAATCAAATATTAAGCACTTAAGTATCATTTTCTTAATAATTTTATTAGAAATAAGGATCTTTTAACACTTATCACTAAACTCATTCATTCACTTAAATTAATCCTAATTAGTCAAATATTAAACATATGACATTAGCTATTATTGATCTACTTCATTTTAGTTCATTTAATTTTATTAAGCCAAGTTTAACCTAGATTGATTAGCTAAGTTTATTTTATGTCTAGGACTCATGTTAACTTAAGTCTATGCTGATCTAGCTTAATTACTTAATCTAATTTTTAAGTTCTATTCATTTACTTCATTAGATCATCATCAAATATTTATTAGCATCTTAGTTATTTAATCATCTTATTCTAAATCAAATTCTTCTTAGCTCCTTATAGTTCATTTTATATTTAACTTCTATATTTAACCCAGTTATTCATTCAATCTATAAATTCACTAAATTCATCCTTAATTATATCAATTAAATACTATCATTAATTATCATTTATCTATTTCATTTTATCTCAAAAAGATTTATTTTATAGTTAACTACAAATACTTAATTTAGTAAAACAAGTTTTTAACTTTGTTAGATATAAAACTATTGGAAACAAGTAAAATTTAGGCCTTTATACTTTTATAATTTGCAAAAACTTCAAACATGAAAGTTTTAGATCTCTTTTTAAGTTTTCCACTGCATTTTGAGCCATCTCAATCCGAAGCCGAATGAAAAAGTTATGATTAAAATATAAAATAGCATCGCGATAAGAAAAACCAAATGGGATGTTTCGAAGACCGTTTCAACCCAAGGATTTTGTCCAAAAATGATTTGAGACAGATACACTCCTCCAAATGGGCCGTTTCAAGGGTTATTTACTCCATACACCCTAGAAAAAAGGGCTGTTTCAACTCAAAATCTTCACACAAAAATTATAACACTGCTCCAAATAGGCCGTTTGAGCTTCTACGACTTTCCTCTGTTTTTTCTTCAAAACTTTACTTGTTTTATCACTTGTTTTACATCCCAAAATCATCACACAACATCTTATAATCAACATACAACTTATATCCGTAACTTACACTTCTAAACTTATATTTTTACTTCATATAACTTCCAATCATACTATGAATCCTCTAACCCATACATGAACACACTAACCTAGAAAACTTACATGCTCATACATCCATTAATCACCAACTTTATAACAATTTCTACATACAACTATCATCAATCTAACATATATACTCAAAAACAACAAACAAAAACACAAGAAAACAAAACTTACTTGTTTAGCCATTTCTAAACCACTTGATCTTCATTTCTTGTTGTTAGCTACTTCTAACATGCTTTCCATCTTTTACTTTGTTTCATAATTTTGATTTCTCTTCTTGTCTTCTAGAAATTGAGATTCATGGCCAAATTCTTAAGGAAGAAAAGAAAAAGAAGAGGAAGAAGGAGAAGAAAGAGAAGAAGAGGAAGAAATAACAGGAAGGGAAAAGGAGAGAAGAGAGAACGAAAAAGATAATGAAAAAGTAGGCAGGAGAGAAAACGATAAGATAGAGAAAAAAGATAAAAGGAAAGATATTTTTTAATAAGGGTATTAGCTTTAAAACTTTCAGATCAATGTCTTTAGTTCTTGAAGTATTTAAAAGATGATTTTAGAATCAATAGATTAGAAATTAAGAACTCAATTTAAGAACTTATTTTAAATCAATTTGGTATTTAATTTGAGTTTAGGTTTAAGAACTGATATTTTTATACGAACAAATAAACTCAGATTTTATGAAGATTAAGGAATTGAAATTTAGACTAAAGTTTAAGGGTTTAAGAATCCACTAAACATTTCAACAACATGTTTAGGGATTTAGGAAATAAAATCTCAATTTCAACTTAAATAATTACTAATCTAACCATGTCAACTTATCTATTCATATTGTATAATTAATTTGATTTATTTAATCTATCTAAACTCAAATTTTATATTAGGTGAAGGTTTAGGATATTGCAACACCAGTCGTTATTGAGATTCATTGATATTTTTCTAGGTATAACCGTATCATGATGGAGCTGAATGACTAGGTACACATATCTTTCATGACCAACTTCGACACTTTCTATTACAAAGTTATGCCTTTTGATCTAAAAAATGCAGATCCCACAACTAGAGGTTGATAACGAAAGTATTCAAAGAGCATATTGGTCGAAAAATGGATATTTTTTTTTAAATCAAATAAAACTTTCTTTTCCAGCACAAAAAAATATATACTTTTAAAATCATCTCCTCTAAAGTAGAAAATTTTCACTTTTTTAACTTTCATAATCCCATTACTGCCTCTAAAATAATTATAAGACAAAAAAAGATAAGATATAAGTAAATAAGTATAAAATAAACTGACAAAATATAGATAAAATAGTTTTTCAAACACTAGAATTTTTTTTATATGCAATGGAAAATAAACAAGAAACGTGTGTCTATTATACAGGCACTTGATAATATTATTAAAGGAAAAAAGAATATAAACTTAAATGTACTACTAAAAAAACTTTCTAAGTCATGTGAGAATTTTTTTTTAGGGTAATTCCAATGTTAATATCTAAATTTTTCTTCTTTTTCTTTATAAATTAATTATTCATAATTTAAAAGCATCAATATAAAATTTGAATTTTATCATTTTTGCACTTAACTACACGAATTTCAACAATCTTTCTAATTATAGTTTTTTTTTTCCAATTTTTATGATTAACTATCTTGATAAGTAATATAAAAATCACATAGAACATTTTATAATATGTAAATTGATATTTTTAAATTTTCAGTAATTGATTGTAAAAATAAATAAATATCAAATTTATCCAAATCTTTTTTATACATTTTGAGTTAATAGTCATAGGGTAATTAAAATATATTCTTATACATACTATAACCTATAAATATATATTTTAAAATTTTAAAATGAAAGTCTCTTTTATAGCATCTTGGACAACCGTGCAGACTGTACCTTGTAGAAAGTTTAATTTTTATTTTTGTTTTAGTCTTTTATACTATTAAAATTTTAAGGTAAATATAGAGTATACAAACCTGTCAATGTTTAGATAATAGTTAAAGGGTCTATTTGGATGGTCTATTTTTTCATCTGTATGTGTATCTGATTTGAAATGATATGTGTAGATATATCCAATTTATATTTATAATTTTATTTATATTTAATCTATTTGATCTTTTCATAGAAATAGCCAACCTTTTTTTATTATATCTATTTCTTAATAAACAATTTATTAGAAAAAAGTTTGAAAAAAATATCTGCATCTATCCAAAAAAGCTAAATAAATAGACCCAAAACTTAAAAAATGAACGATTTTTGTATAAAATTAAATTGACATGTATATAAAAAATAATATTTTATATTTCAACTTTAAGCTTTAGGCTATCTTTGGTTTGTTGGTGTACCTGACGGCCGTCCCATTTCGGTTCAAATTATTTATCAAAAACCCGATACGAATGAGATATAAAATTTTTTCCTAAAAAACATATAATATATATCAGATGCAGATCATATATAGACATAGATAAAGATAAAAATTGGACGATCCAAATAGGCTCGACCTCACATTTTCATTTTAGTTTTTTCATAAGTTCTTCCTCTTTAGAAATTGCCAATAAATACATTTTTTTGTTTGAAACATTCTACCCCCTCAAAATTTAGCCATGAATATTCCTTTATTTTTATTTCTTTTATCATAACTTTCCATTTCACTCTTACTAAATACTTATATGTTTATTTCTATAAAATGGTGCACCTTGCTCCTCTACGTTTCTTTGAAAGAAATAATTGGTTTTACCTTTTGGACATAAAGCTTTTTAAACAAAGCAGGCCTTGAGCAGTTTTTAGTTTTCCTTTTCACCTATATTCTATACCCTTTTGTAAACATATAAACATGAAGAAAAATATATGTATATATATAGAGTTAATTACAATATGACCTGTATTTTAAGCAATTTGCAAACACATGATATGTGTTATCTTTTTTTACAATTAAGTGATATGAGTTTTATAAAAAAATGTCAATATTATTAATTATTATTTGTAAGGACCGCTATCACCCTTGTAATTAAAATAGGTGATAACAGTTCCCCAACCACATATAACGTGTAGGATTATATGTAAGGTTGTCTAAAAGAATTGTTTGAGGAATTGTTTGTCTAATTCCACACAGTTAATATAATAGAAACCATAGTTTTCAAAACTTTTAACAAAATATACTACACCTATCATATTTCATAAAAGAAGTAAACTTAAGTCATATATAGCTAAGTACACATATATATACATATATTATACCTAAAGGCTTCTCACAAACCTTAACAAGATTACATATAAAATCCAACTAAAACTTTAAATACTATCACAAGACTAACATAACTAGTTTATTACAAAATGTGGATTCCACCAAGTCTAATGTCATCTCTAGTCCTCCAAATCATCAAGGAAATCCTCGAAATCGATTCCCTACCCCATACTCGTGTAAAACTCATCGGATTCATCACCTGAAATGGTTAAAATATGAGCCAAAGGCCCAGTATGCAAGTAACGAATACAAATGCAAAGTGATTCACATATGCTTAAGCTAAATGCAAAATGCAACAACTAATAATTTGTTATTCAATCTTTAGTTAGTCATACATCATGGGAGTATTCAAACTCCGGACATTAAGGATCTAGTATCACGTCTGCCTCCCTGAGTGGTCCCTACTGTTCATACAGACTAGGTAGCCCCACTTTCCAGCGTAGCCCGTAATACTAGGGGATCCTGAGCAACGCATCATGACGCTTAGAGGGTTGATATAAGTAGCTCGGATATTTATATCTCCTAGATAAATCTATCAAATAACAAAAAAGTACCATGCCCCCAATCTAAGCAAGGTGCTGCTCTTCGAACCAGGTTCAAAAAAATCAACACTCATCAATTATTAAAATTTTCTTAATTTAAAGTAACTTAAAGTAATGTTTATCCTAGCAAAGAAACAAGCAATTTACCGGTAACTGAGATGGCTCGGGAACTAATGGGGTTGGCCGAACGAGAATCTATCACTGTTCAAGACAATTTGAATTTTCCACTTAGTTTAAGCACAATAATTAACTGTTCCAAATATAATTAATTAAAGAAATTAATAAATTATTACAAGGTCATAACAAGAATTTAACATAATATTGTATCATACAATACTTAACAATTATTCAATTGATTTCATATCAAGCTTTGGAAATTTTGAAGAAAGTTTTTGAAAATGAAAAAAAAATTGCAGGGGACACGCCAGCCTTCAATGCTGGCTGCGTTGAACCGGTGCACAATGCACTAAAACTTAACACTTGCCAACACTGGCAGCATTCAAGGATACTTCGACAACCTTCAATCTACGTCGGCAGTGTTGAGCCGGTGTAGATTACAACTCTAAATTTTCAAAAATTTCCAAGAGTTACACGGGATTGGTCCACCCCTGTGAATACCCCCAACACGGCAGCGTATCCATGTACGCTGACAGCTTTGGATGCTACGCTGGCGGCCTTAAGCCCATTGTTAAAAATTACAATTCTGTTCTCATTCCACACTGCCTCTAAGCCGGCGGCGTTAGAACCCTAATAGTCGGCGTACGTTTTGAAAAATAAACACTGGCAAACTTTTCTAGCGAAAGCCGATAGCATTTCAAATGGCTTTAAGAAAATTGGTTCTGATCATCTTCAACACCGCCTCTACGCCGGCGGTGTTGAAGTATCAGAAGTTGGTATACGCTCGAAATTAAACCAATACGAAAATGTTTTGCTTCCCTTGTTTTCTTTACAAAAATTATTCATTTAAAAAATTCTCCAAACTTATTTTAAACTTCCCAAAACTTGTTATATGTTCTAAACACCATACAAACAACATAAACTCTACTTCTAATCATCAAACACCCAACTACCACATTCAAACACCAATTACACTTCAATTCCACACTTCAACTACTCAACCCTTAAACCATCCCAACATATTTATCCTCACATGTCGACATTCATATAAAACATATACTACAACTCCTTTAGCAATATAATTCTATTTAAACTACCATCAATGCACAAAATCATTCTAACACCAATTAGCACATAAACTCTAGTCTAACATAAGCTCAACTTAAATACAAACAAGGCAAGAAAAATACACTTACCATATGGACTTGTAGCCTTGATTTAATGATCTTGTTGCAAGCCTTTGTGGGTTTAATTTATAGAAAATAAAGGGTTTAGTTACACATGAACATGGGAGAGCTTTTGAGGGAGTGGAAATGAGGTTTTGATACTTTTTGGCATGTGTAATGGTGGTCTGAAATTTTTGAACGAATTTTGCACTTCAAATGTTGGTATTTATCCCTTTAGTTGACTTTAGTGGCTACGTAATTAAGTTCTTTAATTGGCTTGGATTTGGCTAATTAATGAAGCTTACTTTTTGGACTAATTAAATGTGGTCTTTGGCTTTAATTGTGACAAAATTTTCTGCTATACATTGGTCTAATTACATGCATAATCTAATTTATTCTAATCATATTTCATACATTCTAATACACTAAAAAAAATCATGAACTCAATATTTAATCATTCTAAAATATTTAATTATTTAAAACAACAACTCAACTCATTATTCAAGCATCAACATAATTCACATATATTAAATTTCAAAATCATATGAAATTTCAATAGCACATTTATAAAATGAAAATTAGGAAATTCATGGCTATCTCACTATTAGAGGGAATATGTTTGAGTCTTATTAGTTTAGAAAAATTGATGTAGTAAAAAATAATAATAAGTAAAATTAAATAAATAAATATTAAAAATTATTTTTTGTAATTAGAATATTAGAAAAAAATGAAAAATTAATTTTTATGACCAATAAAATATTGACACGTGTCATTCTAATTTATTAAATAATATTAATACTTTTGAATGAAAATTGGACCACCTAATTATCAAAAAAGATAATACCGGTCAAATGTATGCAAATTGATCAAAACACATGTCATAATTTTATAATTAACCCATATATATAAATAGATAGATACCTCTCATTTACGAAATGTTCACTTATGCTATTTTTTTTTCCATCTCAGTCTATTTTTTCTAAAATCAAATCTTTAAACTTTCTGCTTAATAAATTGTAATATTTTAAAATAAAAATTTTGGGTCAATCAATCATTTATTTTATAGGGATTTAGATACATATATAAGTGGATTTATCTCTACCTTCAGTCTTTCGTTTTTCTTTTCCTCTTAATTAATGTTCTGCTTAGTGAGTTATATTGTTTTATTAATCTATTTAACTTCACTATTATTCTCAAATGCAGTTGCATTGTATTCTCTTTGCTAGAGTTTTATTGTATGGAGATTCATCATAGTATGTACCATTTTACATGACTTTTTCTTTTGGATTGTCAATTAAAATTTGTGAATATATGTACTGATTTTGTGACAATTATGTTTTTTTTTTCTTTTTTTAACGTATGATACAAGGCTATTTATTTATTAGACGGTGCAAAAATTCCATTGTTAGTTTTATAGACAATCCATTGACATCCTAATGCTTTGGGCTTTGGTGTACAGGGTACTTAGCAATTCTCGATATTTTTTAATTAATCGACACGTAACCCTTTTACTTTATAGCTGTACTCTGCCATCTCTTTAGTCAATGGAAAATATACGATGATTTTCTCAATGTTAGTACAGTGTAATTTTCTTATTTTATATGCGAATTATATATATAAATATACATTCAATAGCAATGTTGTTTAATACGGTTTCCTTTAAAACATGCACGACTTAAACACATTGCATTGTTTAGTTAAACAAGAAGTGCATTGAAGGAGATCACCAATCGCCATGGTATGTGGTTTAGATTTCCATTTTCATGCCACTTGCCCACTATTTAATCAACATACTAAGGATCGAAGATCATATCTTACATGCTATGGACCTATATTTTTAGGGGATGGGAGACTGTTGTACCAATGTTTCTATCACATTATTGTCACGGTCATTAATAATATGCCATGTATTATTAATTTAGTTTTAGTTAATTTATATATTTTTAAGTGATATTGAATAACACTAGCACATTATTGTTTTATTTATTGAAATAGTAATGTGATAGCAAACATGAAACAACAAATAGTTATCCAATTTTAGGTTCTTCATTATTGTGGTAAAATCTCTCTACATTTTCAGGTCTTTAATGAAGGACCCCAAAAAATTATTACTTTTCTCTAAATTTTTTACCAATAGGAAAGTAAGCAAATAATATATAATGAATTAAATGGTATCAGGGATACTAAAATGAAGGAACTAAAGAGATCCTAAAGAGGAGAAGTTCCTAAAAAGAGCTGATATGACTCCTAAACATCTAGTGGGATCCTTATCATTTTACACTTTACATACTCGAATAGATTTATTTATTTTTTTATAATTTTTTGTTGGATTTTTTTATATTGTTTGTATTTTATATTTATACATTTTAGCAATTTACCTAAAATAATAAATTGTGGCATGCCGCATGCCTCTATATATATAAATATAAATATATATATATATATAACAATTTCAATTTTTGTGCTAAATGTACTTTGTTGGCACTCCACATATTAACTATTTGTCTTTGTGTGAGAGTAACTATTTGTCATTGCACTTAGATGCTAGTTATCAATGAGTGATTTGTAATGGTTCATGTGGGTGTGAAGAATTAATTCCCAAATGGTAGTGTTTTCATTGAGCATATTCCGATTTTATTTGATTATATATTTTTTGAGATTATACAATTAAACATGTTAATTACAATAACTTGCATAAATTTATTGTTTATTAATTGAATAAAATTTGTACACTGAACCTAGTTCCAAGTAGTTGTTATAAAAGCAATGGATATTTGCCAAAGTAATTTTCTTTATTTCGAGTCATAAATGTTTATTTCTTTTTCTTTTTAAGAATTTAAAACTTAAAAAGCAGAAATCTAAAATTGCTTTTCATTTGTTATTATTATTTCATAATTTTTAGAAGGTGATTATGGGTTATAGGATGGGTATAGACTATGAGACATTTGTACCTAAAATATCCCAAACCTTCACCTAGATTAGAAATTGAGTTTAGATAGATTAAATGACTAAAATGAATTATACAATTTAAATAGACAAGTTGATATAATTTAATTAGCTAATAATTAAGTTGGTTTGAGATTTGAGTTTCAAATTCTCTAAACAAGTCATTGAAATGTTTAGAGAATTCCTAAATTCTTGATTCTTAGCCTAAACACTAATTCCTAAATCTCAATAAAATTTGAGTTCATTTGCTTGAATAAAAATATCAGTTCTTAAACTCGAACTCAAATTAAATATCTTTGTATCCAAATTAAATTCCTAAATTAAGTTCTTATTTTAAGATCTTAATTTATAGTCTATTGGTTCATAAATCATCTTTTAAATACTTCTGGAACTATAGATATTGATCTGATAGTTCTAAACCTATACTTATAATCCTTTATATTAATTTTAATCCCTATCCTTTTCTATTTATTCATCTCTATCCTCTGCCTCTCTTTCTTTCCTCACTTTTCCTTTCTTTCCTTCTATTTTTTTTCTCAACCGATGCTTTCTCTTCCCTTTCCCTTTCTTCTTCTTTTTTCTTTCTTTCTCTTCAAATCTTCAACAAATCTTAAGATCAAAGCCAACTAGAGGATAAATCAAGATTAGGAGATGAAGATAGAGAAAACCGAGCTAGAGGATGAAGCTTGAACTCTTTTTCTTCTCTAAAGCTAAGTATACTTTGTAAATTGTTATTTTCTTTATGAATTAGAACTTAAATGTTGTATCAATGTTATACATGAGTTGAGAAGTGTTGTTTAAGTTTGTATTTGTAAAGTTTATAGTTGATGGAGTTGGTTTATTGAGGAAGAAGATAAATAGTGAAATTGGGGTTTGAAGTTGTTTATGATTATTATAGTGATGTTTGATGGATTGGAGTGGGAGTTTGTGTTTATTAGATTGTATTGAGATCAAATAACAAGTTTTAAGAAGCTTGAAATGAATTTGGAGGAGTTTGAAACATTTTGAACAAATGTTTTTCCCAAAATGAAAACAGGGGAAAATTTGACAGCAGCGTATTGCATGTACGTCGGCATTCAACGCTGCCGGTGTTGAATTCTACGCTGTTGGTGTACGTGTAAAATTTGACGGTGCTGGAGAGTCAAACGATGACCAGATTACTTTACCTCTAATGCTAGCAAATTTAAACTTTACGCCGTCGGCGTTGAACACCGGTGTTGGTTTTGTGAATTTTCCCAGTTTTGTAGCCTCTTTGTATTTTAGCCATAGCTTTTCCATCCGATCTCCGATTGAGGTGATTCAAGTTGTGTTGGAAAGATAAGAAAGCGATATACAACTTTTATGTTTTGAGTTTTTACAAATTCGAAAAGTATCAGTGCTTAAATTTTAATTCTTTCCAACTGATACGTTTTTCAAGCTAAGCTAAAAACTTGTTATAGATTGTTTTATATGTGTTTACTTTCACAAATGGATCTTTTTGACCTAAAATGAAATAGATTAATGATATTTGATGTGTGATGATGATTGAAGGATGTAATGAAGCATGATTTAAGAATATTTGTTGATTCAACAAATAATTGAATTTCCATGAGTGTTAAACTAAAAGTAGTTATGTTGTATATATGATTTTCATTGCTTGTTTTATGATCTTGTGACCACTTAGTGAAACTAAATGATCATGGTAAGTATATAAATGATGAGTTATGTATCTATATGAATTTTATTTGAATTTCCTTCATGCTAAGTTTAAGATTTAGTATGTTTTAAGTGATGTTTTTCTTCAATTGTTTTACCTTGTTTATTATTTGTTCTTATTGTTAGCTATTGAACTTAAATGAACTTAGTTAACAAACTTAAGTTCAACTTGATTAAATAGACTTGAATGAGTTAAAATGAATTAGATTGAGTTAGTTTAGCGATCTTTGACTTAGTTTTTGAACTAAATGATTAAGGTTAATTAATTTAGCTAAGTTTAAGTTAAGGTGAGTTCAAGTTGACATAGATCCCATATGTATAATGAATAGTAATGAATCTAAGTTCAACTTGACTAAATGAGCTTGAATTAGCTAAAAAGAATTAGATTACTTAAGTTAATCAACTTGAACTAGTTTTAGATTAAATGACTAACTCTAAATAATTTGGCTAAGGTTAAGCTGAAATGGGTTAATAGCTAATAATTAGCTTAGATGAATGAATTAGGATGAGCTTTGATTAATATGGGGAATATGTTGTTTCAAAGGTGTGTTTGCTTAAGAAATAGATATTTTTTTTTTCTGTGAATGAATGCCTTGATTAAGCTTTTGTTGATAAAAGACCATAAACAAAGTGAAAAGAAACACTTTGACAGACAAAAGAGAACTGTCCATATTTTGATGGGGCGATATTCGTAGCCATAGTGGGGTTCCACATTAGTGTCTGATCAAATAGGATTTAATAAAAATGAGTTAGAGATTAGTGAATAATTGATATAAGTTCTTGTATGAGTTTGTTGAAGTGAATGTTGGTTAAGGTTCTTATAAGAGTTGTTTCTTGAGCCAGTGGTAGATATGAGATATATCTTTTGAGATAGCTTCTACTCTTCCTTCTAAGACTCTGTTTGGATTTCGTATATGAGGTACGCATTAACTTGCGTGATGATTGATAGGATAGGCATCATAAATGGATTAAGAACTTAAACTCGGCTTAATAATTGATGAGTGTTAGTTGTGCTTTACGTCATTGAATCCGGAACCGGGGAGCGACAACCTTGTCATGATGCAATGACATGTTAGTTAGGCGCTTAACCAAGTCATGATGCAATGACTTTACCATGATGCAATGGTACGTTATGATGCAATAGCGATTCTTTTTGGTTAAGTGGGTAGCCGATAGGGGGAACAGTATCTGAGTAACGTTTACTTAAACTTAGGGAGAAATACCATGGTTTAGTTCAAAGTTTATGGGAACTTATGAACTAGGCTCATGTTATGGACTGAGTTTAAGTAGAGTCGGGCAACGACTTTTGAATCCTAAATGAAGCTATTTTCTTTATCGGTTAGATATAGGAGATATAGATATCCGGTCTATCTATATCAAGCCCCTGAGCAGCTGCTGTTACTCAGAACCCCCAGATTCCCATTGGCTTGTTCCAGAGTGTGAGTGCTCCATTGTTGATTTGTTTATTTTAATGAAAAGATAATAACTTGTGGATTGATGCATTGCATTTAGTTAAGCTTGCGTGCCACTCCGTGTGTGATTGTGTTACTGTGTACTGGGCTTCTACTTATCCTTGTTGTTGTTATTCTTTTTACAGGTATTGTTGTTGTTGATGATGATGATGAGATGATGACTTGATGATGATGTGGAGGTTGTTGATGTTGATGAAGATGGTGATGGTGATGATGATTGATGTGATGATGTTTATCCCGGGTTTTGGGCGATTCTGAAGATATGGGTGAAGGAGTGAGGTGTGATAGGATCGAGATATTTCTTATATTTTGTTTCTTCTTTTGTTTTGTTTTGTAAGAGGACTAGATATATTTATAAATTGTATTTTCTTTTAAGGGCTTGTTAATGCCCAATTGATTGTAAATGATTATTTACCCCTAAGAGTAGATCATAAAGTGTTTTTATAAAGTTGGTTTCTTAGAAAACTGGTTTGCTCTGTAGGGAGTAGAAGTTTATAAGTTGTTTTATAAAATTTGATTTTCCGCTGCCGAATCCAGTTATTTAGAAATCTAACTAAACGATTTCATAAATTCTAAAATTGGTTTAGCAATGTTCAACATAAACACCTTCTTTTAAGACAACCTTACGTATAATTCGTAAGAGTTATACATGGTTGGGGACTTGGTGTGCTAAATTTGAGAATTGAGCATGTTGGGTCTTTATAGTACCAGTGTACTACCATATGGAAGCAAGTTTTAAAATATTTGCACCCAAAACCCATCTTGTAACCTTCACTATTGTGAAAAACTTATTTGATCCGATAGTGTATTATAAGTACATGATGGAAAAGAGTTGCATGCTTCCCTGTAAATTGTTTCTCTACTATTAATTATACTTATTTTATTTTATTTCTATCTAAACTTTGTGATCCAGATAGCTTTAGAATTTATATCTCTTCATGTATAATTTTATAAGTGAAAATAATTTGCATTTATAATAAGGTTGGATTTTAATGAAAATGAAAGGAAGATGTTATAGAAAAGAAAAAAAATAATGTAATTAAAATAGCTTCACGAGCCAATTCATTTAAGATAGCTCATTTTAAAAGGAAGGTCACAAGTCAAACCATTCAACATCTAGATTTTCTCGATAGGGGGCAGCTGGGAAACTAGAGTTCCTATAGCGAGGCACAAGTGTGCCTCTGTTATTAATATAAGTACTTTACATTACCAAAATAAAAAAATTCTAGATCTTTTTTTTTTGGCCAAGAAGATAATTGATAGCAAATTATAACTAAGACAAGTATATTACAGGTCTCCATGCAAACTTGGAAAGTATAAACCAGAGATGAATCAATAAAAAGTAATGGTTACAAACTAAATGGGGTTTATAAAAATCAAATTCACAGGACACACAACTCCACATGAGCTTGACTAGCTAGTCAATCTACTGCTTTTGTGTGGCTCACGCCATGTCAAACTGAACTTAATGGCCTACTAAGGGTACCTTTCATCTCATAACTAGTTCTGTTTGTTTGTTTCATCATATTCTGATTATTTGGTATTATGTTTTTATCGTTTTTAAATAGATATTTATCAAAAAACATATATTGATGAAAATCTGACAATTTTATTATAATACCCCAGAATTTTCCTATATTAACTTAAGATTACAATACAGTTGCTACTCAATTATCGCTGGTTTCTTAATCATGCGAAGTATCTAAAAATTTGTTTACTCGATGGTTAGAATAAATAGTTCCATACGTTTTTTAAAAAATACAAAAGACAATATTCCATAACAATGGCTAAACATCACTAAATATAGTTGTATGACCCTAATTATCAAGTATAAATTGAATCACTAAAATTTTAGGGTATATTGGTTAGCAAATGATAGCTCAGACATAAATTGCTAGGGTTGAAATATACCTAATAGAACCTAATAACAGGCCTAAGTTGTAAATATAAGACTCAAATCAAAGTTTTAATATCGAAAATATGAAAAAAGAATACTCAAAACCTATATAACATTTGATCTTAATTTTACCATTAGGGCCCTAAACCCTAATCAAGTAGATAAAAACCCTAATATCACTTAATCACATAAAAATATAACATTAGATATTAGTTTAAAACTACCATTTATGAGATTTGAGACCTATAAATCATCCTTAAAAATATTGTCTTGAAGCAATAAATAATTTGTTTGTATATACATCAATATCTATTTGATATTATAAAATTATTCATCTTATATACATTATAATTATCTAGTTTAATTTCTACGCATGGGATCTTCTAAAATTCCTAAAACTCCATCTAAATATACAATGGGAAGAGGGCACAAGTTGGTAAGTTAGAAAATTCTCAAACACTCCCTCATTAAATGATGATAGCAACACATTTGACCAAATGTATTACACATATGAAGGTTGGAGAGAGAGCCACCATCAGACCTCCTTCTTGAATAAGAAAATGACGCGAAAATTTGTAAGTTGATTAAATGTTATATGTGAATAGAATCTAAAATAATCATTACAAAATATTACAACACACGCACACACATAAAACACCCTCAATTTTACTTGGAAACATCAAAAGTTTTAGCTTCATTTTCTCTCTTTCACCCAAGTAACAATAATCAACAATAACTCCAAAAACACTATCTTCCACATAGATATAAATTTATAGGAAGACAACACTGCCTTATACTCATAAAACCCTTGGAGGAAAGGGAAGAGCAACTTCTCTCAATCCAAGGTAAGTTCTTTACCATAAATTATCTTTAGAAACAGTGTTAGAAAGCATGACAAATTTAGAATCACCTTAGAATAAGGAATGAAATAACCTGTCTTCATGCACATACATTTACTCATGAAATATTAGAACTATAATTATAAAGAATGAAAGAATTAACAAATCTAGCAAAGTAATAAAGAGGTATATGCTCTTAAAATATTGTAACTATGATCTAACCTAGTTTAAACACACATATAAGAAGCTTATGAGCTAACACAACTTCACTAATATAACAATTTATATAGTAAACATAAATATAGAACTATAATGGAACTTATACATAGCATTATTGATTAATTAAGAGTAATATCAGTCTAAGTTTGAGAGCTAAAAACGGTCCTAATTGAAGGGTACAATCTGTAATCAAGGCTACGATCTTCTCAAAAATTAAAAATATTACCAATCACAGCTGCGATCCCAATTGTGATCTTTACTGTAATAAAACTAAAACCTATCATGGCCGTAACATGGGAAGTTATCTCCTTAGAAAATAAAACTTACTACACGATCATAATGTACCCCGTGATTCTCTTGCATCTCATTTTGAACACCCATCACGTTTGTGATATACCCATGATCTTCTTAGAAATTAAAAACAATGCAAATCATGACCATAATGTCAGCTATGATCTCCATATGTTATGTTAAAATCCATCACGGCCATAATATAGGAGGTTATCTTCTCATATTATAAAATTTACATCAATCATGGCCGTTACGTCCCCCTCCCCCCCCCCCCCCCCCCCCCCCCCCCTCCCCCATGATCTCTTCACCTAGATAATGCTTGTAATCAACACTACATTAAGAAAATCTTTAGATCCATAACAACAACCTAGGACACATGTACACCTATAGGCATGTCACATTTAGTTATATAGTTAGTAATATGTATATGTCTTGTTTCTATAGGAACAATAGATCAACAGTCAAATTTCCTAGTTAACTACAATGATGAGTGAAGAAAATGCACAGGTGAGTAACTTTGATATTTTCTTATTGTTTTTTTTTCTTACATAGTTTCACTTATTCTAATATACTTATAATTGGCAATGTGCATGGGGATTGGGTATGACGTGTGTTGTATGATGCTTGGGTGATTGCGAAACCTCAATAGTGAAAGTGATTACAACTAGAGTGATAACAATTGTGCAATGCATATTGAGGAATGTATGATACTTGTATGATCGTTGAATAACATAATTTAAAGTTATTCAACTATTAAATTAAAAAGACATGCATTACACAATTGCATCAATTGCATTTAAATGGTAATCCTATCACGTATTAGCATTTCGATTCTATGATAACACTGGGTTTTTCTAGTGTACAGCAAAAGAATTATGGTTCTACATAAGATTACTATTGTTTTGTTTGATTCCATAGGAACTAAGTAGGCAGCTGAAGGAACATCGCCTATGATGTTGACATAAAATAGTTAATACTTAATAGAGTTTATAATTTTTAAGGTTAAGTTGAGCTGTAAAACACTTAAAATATAAAATGATAAGAAGGGATAAATGGTATTCTTCCTTCATTAGTTCTTAGTCTCTCCTGGACATGGATTACTGATTAGCTGGTTCCTCAAACTTCGATGAGAGGGTATAAATCTATACCCTATTTGGATTCTGGCTATCCAAGCTTGTATTTGTTTTAAGTGGTTGATTGTCGCATTGCACATACTTGTTAAATAACTTGCTTGACCTTCGTTTGATATGTGATAGGATCGAATTATCTCATTGAGTTGTGGTTGACTCATCCCCTTATAGATTTGCCTTGTTATAGGCATCGCCATGATTAATCTCCACTCAAGACTTAAGGCGGGTAAGAGTTAGCAATAAAGTCAAGACATGAGTTGGTAGCATTTTGAGTTATAATAGTATTAGAAAATTATCTACTTTACAATTATGATGTGCTAACTAAGCACTTTAAGGATGTTATGTATTGTTAACATTTAATAGATCTATATGAATGCAATATTTTTATTCTAAACAACCTTTCAATCCTATTAAATATGTCCATGCCACGGAGTGTTCTGGCTATATGTTGCATATATTTGCCATTCTAAATGTCTCAGATCTATAAATATGAATGCTTGGGACTTTACTTTAACACATAATCTATCAATACTACTAGGGTACCTGTGGGGGTATGATATTTACTCATAAATTGACCAAACAGAACTGACATAGATATAATACTGATAAATTATAGACACTGATCTAATACAGATGAAAAACCGACAACCCAAAATAGACCCTAGATATAGTAGCCCATTCTAACCTCCATCATATTTCAAGAGATCAATACAAAAATTGCTAAGAGTATCCATGATGGTCTCTTCATCTTCTAACCATCACTATCGTTGTCTTTTGATTTTAAGGTTTTGTTTCTCTAAAGGCCCATCGAAGTAAATTGATGGAAAAATGCAGTGCTCATGTTTCCTTCGTTTGACCAACTCATTCTAGATCTTTGTTGTTGGTAATGCTCTTCCCTCTTCTAGAAAGATTTAAGTCGATCTATCAATTATTTTTCAAGGCTTCTATCCATTTGGGCAGTACTCTTCCAAACTTTGATAAGGTCTTTCTAAGCTTATCTTATTTCAATCTCGTTATAATGAAAAGTAATACAGTTCCACTCTTTTAATTATATCCTACATAAATTTTACTTGAAGCTGGAGGGGTAAGGATGTCTCTTAGGCAGAGTTTTACTCCGATCATTTTTTTTTGTTTCATCATTGAAATACCCAAAAACCTTATCTAAGTTAGAAAATTAATTTAGATAGTTTAAATAAATAAAATAAGTGAAAAATAGAAAAAAGGGATAAACAATTTAATATAATGAAATTAGTAAATCGGTTAAGTTGAAATTTGAGAATTCAAATATCCTTTTTAAAATTGTTTAATTATTTCATCTATCTTTTTTGACAAATTGAATTTCATAATAATTTCCAAAATTTTCAAATATAACCTATTTTCTTCAATTTCAAATTTTTATGCTCTTAAACTTTCAATTTAAATGTTTAGTAAATTCATAAACCCTTGAAGCTTATTTTAACTTTCATTTTATTAAATCCCTATAATTTTTTAATTCAACTACTTATTTAAAAATATCAATTTCTAAACCTAGATCCAACTCAAATACCAATTCTTTATAAATTAAACTCTTAAGTTAAATTTTATTCAAACTATTATTTTCTAATGTCTATCTTCTCAAATTGCTTTCTAATTATTTACGATCCTTAAAATAATTATTAGAAAGTTTTAAATGCAATTCCCTCACCCTAAAATATCTTTATTTCCTTACCATTATCTTTTTCTTTCCTTTTTCCTTTTTCCTTTTTCATTTTCTACCCTTTCAATTTCCTTTCCCCATTTCTTTCTCTTTCTCTTCTCTTCTTGTCCTTCTCTCTTGTCTTTCATCAAAATCTAATCCTAAATCTTAATTACAATGAGACCATAGGAGAAATTGAAGATAGAAAACAAGATAAGAGGTGAAAGTTAAGCTTGAATTAGCTACAACAATTAAGAAAGAAGTAGTAGTTGAAGTCAAGTAGTTTATGGTTAACAAACAAGTAAGTTGTTGTGTTTGTTTGTTTTAATTGTTGTTTATATATGTATATGATGGGTTAATGCTCATTATAAGTAAGATTTAAGTTGAAGCATGTAAACTTCTAATATATGAACTTGTAGGCTAAAACCTAAGTGAGATCATGCATGTTAGAATTAGGGTTTTGATAAAATATAAAGTAAAAATATGTATTTAGATGTTGTAAATGATAATTCTAAGCTTGTATATTAATTATAAGATGTTAAATGTCAGATGTTGAAATAACATATAAAACAAGTAGGTTAATTAGGTTAAAATACACATGCTCTATTTTTATAAATGAGCATGAGGGAACTTGAGAAACCATATTCAATCATGCTCTTTTTTTTTTTTTTTAACTCATCAAAGAAGAAACAAGGCTAGAATTGGGCAAAACACGGCCAACCCTACCTAACCGTGCTTCTCTTTGTTTCATCTTACAAAATTCACTTTAGAACAGTACGGCTAGAACACGGTCTCTCCTATCTCCCCGTGTTTCTTTCTATTTTTCACATATGTATCATGTTGGGTGAAACACAGTAAGCACATGACTCATTGTATCTCACCTTGTTTCTCTCTAACCTTTGAGTGCTTGGCTTTTGATGAAACACAGGAGAAGCATGACTTGTTTTATTACATCGTGTTTCTCATTTTGTTATGCTATATTTCTCAGTTGTTTCCATTCAAAGATAATTATGACTGAAACACAGCTTGTCCTATCACGTTGTGCTTCTCTTTAAGCTCTAAAGCACAAACAAGCACGATAGAAACACGATTGAATGTATTTTATCGTGCTTGTTTCTATGCCTTTACACGGGATGAAACACGGCTTATGTATTCGCCAATGTTCTTCATAAAAGTCTTAATAAAATAAAAATAAGATAAAATGTTATTAATAAATGATAGTTAATATGTTATATTAGTTAATTTATATAATTAAGAATGAGTTAAGTGAATTTTTAGATTTAATAAATAATTGGATTAAACATAAATGTTAGGTATAAAATGAACTTAGTTAATAAATCTAAGTTCAACTTGATTAAATAGACTTCAATGAGCTAAAATAAATTAGATTGATTATGTTTAATCAATTAACTAAGCTCTCATTTACAATAAATACCAAGCTACACTAAACACATTTTGTAAGAAATAACAGACTCAAGTAATTTTATCTAAACAAATTGACATTAAGCTACATTAGAGTGTCCGCTTTAGCCAATATAACAAAACAATTCAGTTTCGTTTTGTTCAAGCATTTGGTGTATCCAATTAAAGCAAGGAAGAATTTAGATGAGGATACTATATTAGTTGTGAAGTTCATGTAAGATAAAAGAATGCTCAAAACTAATTGAAATGTTGCAATAGAAATGATTCTAAACTTCTCCTGATAAAAGACAATTAAGGTACATTTAGAGCAATTTTTATTTCAGTATAGTAGCTAAAGTGTTGAGCTTATGCTATTGATTTCAAACTCAACTAAATTAAATAACATAAGAGAACAAACTAAACTTTCCACTTCAAACCCAAGTTATTAAACTCTGTCATTAAGTGCAAAGGATGAATTTCTCTAAAAAAATATAGAGTAGCATCCATCCATTGAGTTGATTTAGATTGTCTAGTTGATGAGAAGTCAAATAAGCAAGAATTGCAATTTGTTGGTGAATCAAACTGACGATAATATTGCAACACGCCGCTTTTGAACTCTAAGTGTGTCACAGCCCAAGAGATACCCTAAACGTAACAGTCCGCCACACTCAACATTAAAGCTTAGATATGGCAACCTTAGCCATTCTTAGAAGCTTTGACATTAAGTCTAAGGCGTGTTCTCAAAATTTAGAGGACCATACATGGAATTATGAAGCTTAAGAAGATATAATAACAAATTAAGAAGAAAGATTTATAATATTTATTTGTTCATATCAATAATCTTACAAAACTTAGGGGCATTCCCCAGTCACAAATCTATTATAAGAATATTTCTACATCTTATCCAACACTAAACTTCATCTAGAAATTCCTTAGTCAAAAGGGAAAATACCTGGCTGCAGGGTCCACGTGATCTCAACCACAGTTAGGTGAACTGCAAAAGATATCTATAGGGGTACAAGCTAATAGGTTTAGTGAGAAATATTTCCATAAATGACTTCTTATAATGAAATTCAAACAAGTTATTTAAGCAAACAAATGAAATGTAACATACACGTAGGCAAACAAGGCATATAATTTTCTAGAAATTATATGTTGAATGGATTTACGCCCTTTATTCGGGGTTTAGTGATACGTAACCTCAAAACAAGTAGTTTTAGTTAAAAAGATTTGTGCTTTCGATGAATATCGCAAAGCATATTAAGTCTACTTGAATTGAGCCTTACTTCTGGACTTTCCGCCAAGCATTTCCTCCATGTCGCCAAGCAATCGCTTTCGGTCACTCCGCCAAGTGTTGCTTTCGATCTGAGCTACCATCCTTCTCACCCAAGGATAATAACCCAATGCAATGTGACTCACTTCGTGGTATGTATGAACCAATTTATTTATGATATCATAGCATTATTATTATTATCAAATTAAGGTGATCATAGAATTTCATAAAATCAAGTGTTATACTAAAACAAACATTAAATCAATTCCGGCCTCGATTTTCTTAGGATTCTTTCAACAAATTATCTTACATATATATCCATTTATCTTTTCTTAATTCTAATGCGGCTAAACTATAAGCACAATCTAGTAAACTATGATGCCGCGTCAACGATTTCTCTAAACGGATGAGTCTTCACACATTTCAATTTGTTGAAATAGTCTTCGGGGTATAGGTATCCTTCCTTGGAATCACCTAGTCAAAGAAAATACCCAAAATGAGTATTTCTTGATGATTTTCTTGAATTTTGACAAAACAATGTCATAAGAACGCCGAAGTTCGTATAAAGAAGAATTCCAATTTAAAATGGACATAACTTAGTCATTTAACCCGGGATTGCACATATAATATATCGATTTTTATCTACTCGAAAAGATCTACCCATTTCTAAAACTATTTTTATTGAACTAGATCAAATAGGCTCCGAAACAGTGGTGATCATATTCATCACGGATTTTTCCATCTCGAAAATAATTTGTTTCAAACATTAAATCATTCAAAATTTGTTTGATAAATACTTAGTTATCTATATAGTTGAAAATTCTCTTTTTATAGCTACTTAGCTCATATTTTATTCATGCTCAAGTGTTTGTTGTCCAATCATGTTTCTTGAGTAAAACAATGTCAATTAGGAGTTTAGAAAACTATAGTTTACAAGAAATCCATTTTGTAAATCTTTTGAATATTTTGATTCTTTTGTTTTCAAAGAATTACTTTATGTTTGACTTATTATTTTTCCTAGATGACTTTTTGAAATGAAATTTTCTTCTTTTCTAAATTCTCTATATTAGTGCTACTTTTCCTATTTATTTTCTGTACAATTTTTCTTTGACCTTTTGTTTGAAAAGATCTTAATTTGAAAATTCTCATTCCTTTCTCATAAGGTTTCCTTTATATTATGTTTTCTTAAAAATCATTTTCTTTAAAAAAAACAAAATGATATAGAAATGATTTAAAAAGTTTTTCAAAACAAAAGTAGCTTCTAAAATTGTAGTGAGTTTTTCTTATAACTTGGAAAATAATAACTTTATTTTTGTTAAACCATAGATTTTATATTTCATATAAAGTTATTCCTAAGTTATAAAATCTCTTTTTTATCAAATATTTTTAGAGCTTGGAAAAATTTGGACAACAATCTGAATGGCATGATTTATGAGAAATAATAACAAACAAAAATAACATAAATAATAAATAAAGTAAAATTTGGAGTCTTAGCTTCTTCAAGGCTGTCGGGACTAAGAAGTAGACTAGTCCCAAAAGAAAGAAATAAAATAAAAGAAAGAAAAATTGTTTTGACTTGATGAGGACAAGTCTAAGACTAGAGACTAGTCTTAAAACAACAAGAAATAAATAAATTGCAATGGAAGAAATAGATAATTACTTTGCATGGAAATAAATAAATTGCAAGTGAGCTTATATGCTCTAAAGAATATATATATATATATAGGATGCATAATAATACTTAGATATAATAACAATAATATGAACAAAATAAAACAATATAAACATAAATGGATTTTCATGAACAAGAACAATACGTGAACGTAGTGTAGCTTCCATAACATTTAGTTTTTGGAAACTCACATAATGATCATATAAAGTTACATGACATGAGGAGAAGAAAATGTAAAGAAAAGTTTACCTAAATAAGGTTTTTGAAGTATTATGTGGTTATGGGTTTTGTTGTAGGTAAAAGGTGGTTTGAGATTATTTTGAGAGAGTTTTGAGAGAATATTTGGAGAGAGTATTGAAAGGAAAATTTGAGAGAGATTTGGTATAGAAATTTGTAGTAGTAATTATGTGAAAGAAGTGAAAGAGGAGGGGGATATTTATAGGAAACGAGGAGTAAATTTTTGTGTGATTTAAATAAAGATAAAATAAAACAAAATTGAGAGAGATGAAGGGGGAGGGGCGCCAGCCATGTTATAGAGGAGAGAGAGAAGAGATTTGTTTTGTATTTTTGTTAATTAAATGAAGTAATAAGTAAGGTAGATGTGAAACAAAGTTATGAGAAAGGTAAAAAGTAAATGTTATAGGTTATAGGTTATAGGTTATGGTGTTGTAAGAGTAGATGTTAGAAAAAGTAGAGATAAAAGAATAGTGTAGAATAGTAGTGAATAGTGTAATGTAAAGTAGATATGATTAATAAAATACCAGTAATAAGAAAATACGCGTATAATTGCGATATCTATTATTTTTACTTACTGAAAATTATAAAATTGATATTTTTGAAAACCTTATATTTTTACGAGTCTAATGGTATATTCGGAATATTTTTACTATTCGAAGCCTCGTGACATGTTTTTCAAGAACTGTATCTGTTCGGGTTCAAAACAAGTTGCAGTTTTACTAATCTGATCTTTTTAAGCTTGTTTAGGTAAGACAAACTATTTTACGTACTAAACTCTTATTTACTTTTTCAGGATTGCTTATTCGGGATTGCCAGACTTAAGCCATTACGTCTAACTAGGGTTTTGTTGACTTTTGGGTTTCCGGTTGACTTCCAGATTAGGGTTTAAGCTAAATCGATTCCAAAATTTTGGGGGTTTACAAAGTGACCAAACATGAACTAGACATGTTCGCCAACCAGAACAAAATAAAGAAAACTGTTAAACTATATGCTTGAATTTGAGTGTGAAGTAACAAACCAAGCTATTTTGAAGCATGTTATAGTAGTCAATAGTAACATGACTCAAGTGTTAGAGATAGTGCATGTCAGTGCTAGGATGAATGGCTAGTAAAAGCATAATAGTAGATCAACAAAGCTCCTTTGATGGCCGAACATATTAGATTTGAGGTTGTGGATTTAGAAATCCATGACCAAATGGTAGCAACAGCTAATAACAGCAATTGAGTACCAAATACAACAAAGAGTAGTAACTGACCCAAGCATTTAAAATTGTAGAAGCTTTGGATGCACTACATAGCAAAAATTAGGCTCACAAACCTATAGGAACAATTAATTTGTGATGCAATGTTGTAACTAAGATGAAGACCATTTGTGTTATAGTGATAGTAATCGTGTATTCTTGTTTACAAAGGACAACATGTGCCAGAGATAGCCATGCCAAACTGTATAAATCCAACTTGAAACAAAGTTATCAAATGCATAATATGATGAAGACCTAAAGCTATAAGTACAAAGTTGAAGAAGCTGAGTAGCAGATCCTTAAAGATCAAATTGATTCCAAGCTATTCAAATAAGATGTTTACTTAAGTCAAAATATGTTGACCTCAAAAGCAAGTAAGAGCTAATAATAACTAAGCTGAGCTTTATAACTATACTAAGCTTTATAATTATACTAAGCTCCTCTCTTGCTAATTAAGAAGAGCTTCAACTGCCAGGCGACACTTGATATTTTTTACCTAACCTTATCTATTTCAAGCTAATATGGGCATAATGTAGCTATACTATGTTGAAGTTTGACCTGACTTGTACCAGACCAACCTCAACAATTTGTCATTTTATTCTCTTTTAACTTTTCAAATATTGGGCAAACCCATGAAACCCATCTAATATAGTTAGAAAGACTTCTTTTGTAAACCCCCAAATTTTTGGAATCAGTTTAGCCTAAAACCCTAAACCGAAAGTCAACCGGAACTCTAAAATCAACAAAACCCTAGTTAGATGTAATAGCTTAAGTCCGGCAATCCCGAATAAGAAACTTGGTGAGAGTAAGTAGGAGTTTAGAATGTAGAATAGCACGCAATTAACTAAGGTAGCGTAAAAAGATCAGATTAGTAAAACTGCAACCCGTTTCGAACCTGATCAGACACAGTTCTTGAAAAACAAGTCCCGGAGCTTGGAATAGTAAAAATATTCTGAATATACCGTTAGACTCATAAAAATATAAGGTTTTCAAAAATATCAGTTTCAAAATTTTTCGGCAAGTAAAAATAACAGATATCGCAATTATACGCGTATCTTCTTACTACCGGTACTTTATTAGTCATATCTACTTTACATTACACTATTCATTACTATTATACACTATTCTTTTATCTCTACTTTTTCTTACACCTACTCTTACAAACACCATAACCTATAATCTTTACTTTTTATCTTTCCCATAACTTTATTTCACATCTACCTTACTTATTACTTCTTTTAATCCACAAAATACAAAAAAATAAAACACTCTCTCTCTCCTCACAAGTGTAGCCGTCGCAACCCCCTCCCCCCTCTTCCTCAATTTGTTTCAATTTTTATTTAATTTAATTATACAAAAATCACTCCACATTTTCCTATAAATATCCCCCTCCTCTTTCACTTCTTTCACACATTTACTACCCACATATTTTTTACAAAAACTCTCTCAAATTCCCCTCTCAAAACTCTCTCCAAATATCCTCCAAAAACTCCCTCAAAATAATTCCAAAAATAACTTCTACCTACAACAAAAACCAAAACCACATAATACTACCAAAGTCTTTTTTAGGTAACCATTTCCTAATATTTTTCTTCCTCATATGTCATGTAACTTTACATGATCATAGTGTGAGTTTCCAAAGACTAAATGTTATGGAAGCTACACTATGTTCATGTATTGTTCTTGTTCATAAAAATTTATTTATGTTTATGTTGTTATTTTGTTCATATTATTGTTATTATATCTAAGTATTACTATCTATATATATATATACATATTCTTTAGAGCATATAAGCTCATTTGTAATTTATTTATTTATTTTTATGCAATGCAATTTATTTATTATTCCATTGCAATTTATTTATTATTCTGTTGCAATTTATTTATTCCTTGTTATTTTAAGACTAGTCTCTAGTCTTAGACTTGTCCTCATCAAGTTAAAACAAATTTTTCCTCCTTTCATTTTATTTTTTTTGGAACTAGTCCACTTCTTAGTCCCAGGAGCCTTGAAAAAGCTAAGACTCCCAATACTTGACTTTATTATTTATGTTATTTATGTTTGCTATTATTTCTCATAAATCATGTTCATTTAAAGTGTTGTCCAATAATTTCAAGATCTAAAAATAATTGACAAAAAGGAGATTTTACCACTTAGAAATAAGTTGATGTGAAGTATAAAATCTATGGTTTAACAAAAATAAAGTCATTTCTTTTCAAGTTGCAAAGAGAACCCACTACAATTTTAGAAACTACTTTGTTATAAAAAGCTTTTTAGATCATTTATCCCACTTTGTTTTTCACAAGAAAATGATTTTTGATACAAAATGATTTTTACGAAAACATAACAAAAACCTTAAGAACAAGAAGTAAGGATTTTCAAGTTTAGATCTTTTCAAATAAATAGTCAAAGAAGGATTGTGTAGAACATATATAGGACTAACACAAGAATTTAGAAAACAAGAAAAATTATTTTTCAAAAGCCATCTAGAAAAATAATAAGTCAAAAGTAAAGTAATTCCTTGAAAGCAAAAGAATCAAAGTATTCATTTCAAAACAATTTATAAAATAAAATTTTTAAACTATAGTTTCTAAACCTTTAATATTGTTTTACTCAAAGAAACATAAATGGGCAACAAACACTTGAGCATGAATAAATATGAGCTATGTAGCTATAAAAAGAGAATTTTTCAACTATATAGATAACCAAGTATTTATCAAGCAAGTTTTGAATGATTGAACCAAAATTGTTTTTAAGATAGAAAATTCGTAGTGAATTTTATCGCCACTATTTCGGGGCCTAAATGGTTTAGTTTGATAAAAATAGTTTTAGAAAGGAATATCTTTTTGAGTAGGTAGAAATCAATATATTATATGTGCGATTCCGAGTTAAAATGACCAAGTTATGGCCATTTTAAATTGGAACTTTCCTTTATACGAACTCTAACGTTCTTTTGACATTGTCTTGTCAAAATTCAAGAAAATCATCAAGAAATACTCATTGTGGGTATTTTCTTTGGCTAGGTGACTCCGGAGAAGGATACCTATATCCCGGAGATTATTTTGATTGAGTGGAGTGTGTGAACGAGTCATCCGTATAAGAAAAATAGTCGACATGGCATCGCGAGTTTATTTTCTTAAAATGCTATACTTGTTGTGCTTGTAAATTAGTTGCATTAGAATTAAGAAAAGACAAATGGATATGTTTGTAAAATAATGCTTTGAAAGAATCCTAAGAATATCGCAGTTGGAATTGATTTAAACGTTTGTTTTAGTATAACACTTGATTTGTATGAAATTCTTTGATCGCCTTAAATTCGATAATAATAATGTTATGATATAATAAATAAACGGATTCATGCATACCACGAAGTGAGTCACATTGCATTGGGTTATTATCCTTGGGTGAGAAGGATAGTAAGCTCAGGTCGAAAGCAACACTTCGCGGAGTGTCCAAAAGCGATTGCTTGGCGGCGTTAAGGAAATGCTTGGTGAAAAATCCGAAAGCAAGGTTCAATTCAAGTAGACTTTGTATGCTTGGTGATATTGGTCGTAAGCATAAATCTTTTTAACTAAAACTACTTGTTTTGAGGTTTTGTATCACCAAACTCCGAATGGAGGGCACAAATCCATTCAACGTATAGTTCCTGGAAAGCTATATGCCTTGTTTGCCTACGTATATGTTGCATCTCATTTGATTGCTTAAACAACTTGTGTGAAATTTTGTTACAAGAAATTATTTATGGAAATAGTTCTCACTAAGCTTGTTAGCTTATACCCCTATAGATATCTTTTGCAGTTCCCTTATCTGTGGTTGAGGCCACGATGACCCTGTAGTCAGGTAATTTCTTTTTGGATAAGGAAATTCTAGACGAAGTTTAGTGTTGGATAAGATGTACAATACTCTTGTAATAGATTGGAGCATAAGGGAAATACCCTTAAGTTTGTAAAATCATTGTTATAAGTGAATGAATATTATGAATCCTCTTTTCTTAACATGTTATTATATCTTATTAAGCTTCATAATCCCAGGTATGGTCTTCTAAACTTGTGAGAGCACGCCTTACACTTAATATCAAAGCTTTTGGGAATGGCTAAGGTTGTCAT
Source organism: Combretum micranthum (assembly GCA_024138025.1). Lineage (NCBI taxonomy): Eukaryota > Viridiplantae > Streptophyta > Magnoliopsida > Myrtales > Combretaceae > Combretum > Combretum micranthum. Next base: position 105,823 of record JAMXBD010001376.1, on the reverse strand, counting down.
ACTTAAGCTTTAATATTGAGTGTGATGGACTATTACGTTTAGGGTATCCTTTGGAGCGTGACATCTTTTGTAATTTTTACTTGAGACAACTCCCCTCTTCTATGCACTCCACCATACTTTATCATTATACAATTCTTGCTCAACACACTATACACATGAGACACATATAATATTATATTCCATATCACCTTACTAAGGAGATACAAATAACTTTTATGGAACCTTTCACATCTCACTCCAGAATATTCACCTTCTTTATCACCTCTTCTACATGCCCATATCATCTCTTGATATACACAAACCACACTTCATCACTATTTTATCTTCCATCTCCATCCAGCTTTCATCATCGATGTATTCCATCACTATTCTTATCTTTTCGAATGGGTCTCTAAGGATTTAAGAACACACGTCTTGCAATTTTTAGATGTACGCTTCTCTTTATTTACTTTTTGAACAATGGATCATGCTCTCAGTTGTACAATATTATTGAAATTATGTTTGAGGGTATGACTTAAATTGACTATTTGGGATTGTGTAATGGGTTGATGAATTTAGCAATTTATTGAGTTGTTTTAATAACAATGTTGTTGAATTGAAGTGTTAATTAATTCTTATTCAAGGATGTCTAGTATATAAATTGAATAATATTTCCCCACCCAAATAAGGAGTGATAATGATGCAATTTTTTTTTCACACTATACTTTTGTTTCTTTATGATAAAAATAAAAATTTAATTTTTAAACATTTCACTAATTAGTACTTGAATTTTAAATGTTGTAGATTGGCTAATTTTTCTCTAGGATCATTTGATAATATCTCATTATTTTCCTTTTTTAGAAAATAGGAAATTCATAATGTCATCCCAAAAGCTCAAAATCAATTATTTACAACTTTAAAATATTCTTTGGAATCATTTGATGATGTCTCAATGGTTGTTTCCCTTCAAAAGATAGGAATTTCACTAGGTAACCCTAGAGGTGAAAAATTTACTATTTGTAACCTATTAAAATCAATAAATTTCAACAAAAAAATTAGAAACACTACTCGCAAATATTAGGTAACCTAAATTGGTTCATTTGTTTAGATTCTTAATGCAAACCCACAAGCTGTTCCCCTTTAAAAAATAGTAATTTTGTAGGAAAACTTTGTGAACTCAATGTCTACCATCTATTATAAACAAAGATTTAGAAAATAAATGAAAAAAAATCACTACTCATAAATTTTTAGTGACCTGGATTGGCTAGTTTTATTATAGAATTGTATGAGACACTTCACTTGTTGTTATACTTCATAAACTAGGAATTTTATAAGATAACCCGATATTGTAAAACCCAGGATCTATAACTTTTTAAAATTAGTAATAGTTTCAAGTGAGGGGATGGGACGGAAATTGACAAATCAAAGGGCACATCCTTCTCCAAAAAAGGGAGCTATCCAATCAGCAACACAATTTGCATTTCTTTTAATAAAAATAAAAAATACATTAACATTTCTATGATAAATCAAAATGAGTTGGGCGTCTTCAAAGTAAGATAAGGAAGACCAATGAAGACCATTGGGGCTCCCATAAAAAGTACGAACCAGTCGTAGGCAATCAGGCCCAAAACGGACAGAGGACCATGCATTCGCCTTAATTAAAACGAGACCAAGACTACAAGCAGCAGTCTCACAAGGCTCTTCTGATGGAAGGAAGCCCAGATTTGAAGCTCCCCCTAACAAAGACCACCGCTATTCCCCTGAACTCATCTCATTAGGGAGCATTATAACACAATTCCTAATGTAATAGCATTACATATATATATATATATATATATATATAATGTTTATATATTTTGACACTCGAAATTTGTGATGTTTTTATCACTTCGATACTTCTTTTCAAGTTTTAAATTTTTAATACAATTAATCCAATATAAAATAAAAAAAACTATAAGAATTTAGAGAAAATAACAAAAAAAGTTTGGAAATCAATCGAGTATTTTGAAAAACTTGAAACTTCAACAACATATTATGATCATTTATTTGTTATTATTATACCACAACATATATGCGGACATAATATATTAAGAAATCTGCAGGATCTTAAATTATTATATATTCTGATTATATATGTAAGTATATGTGTATATATTTAAAAGGTTTTGTATTATTAGTTTTATTAAGTATTAGAAGATGGTACTTAAGTTTTATTAAAGAAACTTACTCCACATGCATCGGCCACTTAGAGGAGGAGAATTTCGCTGACTTTGTCCTAAGCCAAATTTGCCAAAAACATCTCCAATCTCAACTTTTTTTCTTCAACTGCACCCACTTTTCACTCACTATTACGATCACCACAGTAATGCTAAACATTTGCTTTTGCTCTAAGCAGTAAAAAATAAATAAATAAATAAATAAAAACATCCAAATAAGTCCGTCGTTCAATGTTACATATGATTAAATATACATAGTTTTCATGGCATTCTATGAAAATTATGTACAAGATGACTAAATTGTCAATCCTCCTAGTATTTCTGTTAATTTCTTGTTCGGTTTATCACGTCGATGCACAGGATGATTATGATGATCCACCACCGGCTGCTCCACCACCAGCAGTAGAACACTGTAATGGCATATTCATTTCCTATAACTTTATTACTAGGACTAAAGAATTCCCCTATCTGAAAAATGCAACAGCACAAGCTTGGGCCTTCAATTCCACTGCTACAATACTTAACACAGGCACATATGATCTTGATGCTTGGCAGCTATTTATTGGATTCCAACACCAGGAAATTTTAGTATCTGCAACTGGTGGAGTATTGCTTGATTCTGATAGTTTCCCGGTTTCGGTCGAGAATGGAACTTATATATCAGGGTATCCTCAGACAGATCTAAAAACATCTATTGAGACGGCAGGGGACATGTCACAAATTCAAGCAATTGTTCAGATCAGTGGCACTCAATTTGGTGTGAAACCACCAGCCATTCCATTGCCGAAAACAATCCGGCTAGAGAATGATGGATATAAATGTCCAGCACCAATTCACAGCAGTAAGTATTCTATCATGTTTGTGTTCTCATTCATCTTTTGCTTCCTTTGGGCAGTAAATATGTAAATGCATTGGATTTAATGGCTTTAAACTTTCAGATTTGTCAGTTGTAGAATTGAATTCAACATGATTTCGAAGTAGGAGGTGGTAATTTCACTTCTATTCAATTAAGTCTTTTCCTTGATAGCTTCAATTAAAGTCTCCTTTCAAAAGTTAGAGACTGTGTTTAATAATAAATATAAAACCACACTAAATCTAATAAGTTTAAGCATTAGATCAGTTGCCTGTAGTTAGATTTAACAGTTTCATTATGTTGATTCCTGATTTTGGATCCTACAGAGACCTCAATGTACGCGTGTTGTGTAAGGGATCCAAAGGTTAAGATCAAAGACAAGAAGACAAAGCTTCTACCGCGCCAGAAAGGGGATCTCTCAATCACGTATGATATAATTCAAGCTTATGACAATAATTATCTCGCTCAGGTCACTATAGAGAATGATCATCCTTTAGGACGGCTTGACAATTGGAATCTGACTTGGGAATGGATGAGAGGGGAGTTTATATACACCATGAGAGGAGCTTATACGCATGAGATTGATTATGCGGACTGCATTTATGGTCCTCCAGCTAAGTATTATGAAAGTCTTGATTTTTCTCAAGTAATGAACTGCCAAACAAAGCCGGTTATATCTGATCTACCTCGGGAAAGAGCAAATGACACTAAAGTTGGAAAACTTCCATATTGTTGTAGGAATGGAAGTCTCTTGCCAGAAATTATGGATCCAAGCCAATCAAAGTCAGTGTTTCAGTTACAAGTGTATAAGACTCCACCCGACTTAAAACGGACAGCGCTTTATCCTCCTGAAAAATGGAAAATTGTTGGCATCCTTAACCCTGACTATAAATGTAGTGCACCAATAAGGGTGGATGCAACAGAGTTTCCTGATAGTAGTGGCCTGCCGGCAATAAAATTAGCTATTGCAAGCTGGCAAATAGTGTGCAATATCTCAGAACCGACAAGAACAACTTCTCATTGTTGTGTTTCCTTCTCAGCATACTACAATGAATCAGTCATCCCATGTAATACATGTGCTTGTGGTTGTGACGACACGACAACATGCAATCCTAATGCACAAGCACTGCTCCTTCCACCAGAAGCTCTTTTGGTACCATTTGAAAACAGAACAGCTCAGGCTCTTGCTTGGGCAAAAATCAAACACTTTCATGTTCCAAAGCCATTGCCTTGTGCAGACAATTGTGGGGTAAGCATAAACTGGCATGTCTACTCGGACTACAGAAATGGATGGACGGTTCGAGTAACATTGTTCAATTGGGAAAAAGTCAACTTCGAAAATTGGTTTGCAGCAATCCAACTCAAGAAAGCTGGTCGAGGTTACCAAAAGGCATACTCTTTTAATGGAACATTCTTTCCACAACTTAACAATACTATTTTTCTGCAAGGATTGCCAGGGTTAAATTTTTTGATTGGAGAAACAAATTCTACTCTTGCCAACTCAAAGATCAAGCAGATAGTGGCTGGAAAGCAGCAGTCTGTTATCTCTTTTACAAAGAAGCTGACTCCAGGTGTGGATATATCGCAAGGAGATGGTTTTCCTACAAAAGTCCTTTTCAATGGAGAAGAATGCTCACTTCCAACGCACTTTCCTACTGGAGATGGAAATATAGATCAGGTTAATTTGATACAAATAGTTTTCCTCACGATCCTGGCATATGTATTTCAATAATGGAGGCGTTGTGGTTCTCTAACTTGCTCAGTAGACACTAGACAGTAAAATTAGACCTTGAAAGCTTTAGATTGTAGTATAAATTCTTGTTTAATTAGATACTTCACGTAGACCCTAAACCTCGCGTTTCAGTATTATTGTTGTTTTTCTGATTGCACGATTCTGTCAGATCAGTTGAATCAAATTAGTGAATAGATTGAAATTTGATATATGAATAGGGCAGAAGACTTCTCTTCATGATGAGATGAGTTCTACCAAATGTGAAATATTAAGGTAGAAGAGAGAATTTGTAGTTTCTCGCAAATTGCATATTCCTGTGAAACACAATCTTCTCCCTAATGCACTCACTAGTCCTCCAAACTAAATTCTAAGGCGTAGACTTTTCTAACTATTTCAACTCGAAGCACAAGTAATTATAGGTAATACTAAAAACTAAAAATCATACTGTTATTTGTTGGGCCTTTGATCATTCATAAAAGTTCTGCCTCTCATCTTAATGATGGTGATTGAACTCCACTGCTATGTAGAGCTGAAGTGACTAGGCACCAATTTGAAACCGCATATTTGATCAAATACAGAACAAGTGCAAACCAAATGCAATTCAAATACAGAACAGACGCAAAACAAAGGACCTTACAGCTTCACAGTTGCAGTTAGGGTTAGTCATGAAGTAGCTCCCCCATAAATATGACATTCTTGAGGATCTGCTATTTGCTGCATCAGAAAGCTGCATGCATTCCGAGTTCAACAAACAGACAACCCCACATTATGCTGTATGCAGACAAGAAGGAAAATTTGTTTTCTAGTTTCGAGTTGTAAGCATAAGCCTTCAACCGTCCCAATCTTGTCTTATTTAAAATCCTTCATTGTTATCATCTCCATTTGCATAAAAAGAAATGGCAAAAACAAACTAAATTTCCTTGAAAGCATCCCGAATTTTTGTTGCTCCGCAATTAAATACATAAAATCTATATTAATACAATTTTTTTTTTCCAAATAAGAATCTCTCATCAATTTTGGCCTACAGTTCAAGTTCCTTAATCTTTTAAATTTTTTTGAGGAAAATCATGAGAAGAGGCCTAAAAATATGCTGCACAATCACTGTCATATTGCTTCTTATGATCATAGCAGCTGGATTAATCCTCTACTTCACCATCCTAAAGCCGAAGGACCCGAAAATAACTACTAAGTCTGTGGTCTTAGAAGGTTTCAACTGGGACACTGACCTGAAGATCAATCTCACCATAGGGATCAAAGTCACCGTGGATAACCGAAATTATGGAGGTTTCACATATGAGAACAGCACAACATATATTAGTTATCGGGGCATCGATGCAGGTGAAGCAGCAATACAGGGAGATACAATTCAGGCTAGATCTAAGCATAATATTAGCACATCCGTGATTCTCGCAGTTGATGAATTGGTAAGAGAAGGTGGCTTTCTCTATGATTATTTAGTCATAAGGGTGGTGAATTTGACTTCAACAACAACATTGCATGGTGAAGTGAAAGTATTGAAGTTGTTTAAGAAAAAAGCATCAAGTTATAGCACTTGTGATATTTCTATTCTGCTCCAAAACCGTACTTACGAAACTGTTTGCAAGTATAAATTAAAATTCTAAAATTCATAAGATTTTTCCCCCTTCCTTTTTTTTTTTTTCCGTTAAAAGATCTTTGGATTACAATTTGTTGCAATAGTCGTAGCCAATATTTTCTGATCTGGGTTTTTGAGGTTTTCATTGATGCAATAAAGAAAATTATTGCATAGCTTTCGGTTTTTATTAAAAAGATGTAAGTATGAACAATGATATGCACTAGAAATGTAATTTGGCATTTATATAACGTGGGCGTTTACATGCCGCCACATGCCCATAAGAGATATGAACACGATAAGACTAAAACTTGCTAATTTTCACAATAAACATAATAAAAAATCTGGATTCGCTCATGCATTAATGATTCTAAATACTATTCGCTTACATGGTTGTAATCACAAACAACCACAATGATATCCTTTCATGACCTTTAAGAGTTTACTAAGAGATATTCTATAGTAAATATTAGACACTTAGTATCCTTCAAATTAGCTACTTTGTTTTTCATTAATCTTTACATGTTTCTATTCATCATTTGGAGGGTCTTCAATGCTAATGATATTCTCAGTCTACTAACCATAAGATTGTTGGGAATTTACGATCCAAATCTGAATCGTGCAGCGAAAAATCGTTTTTTTTTTTTTTTTAAATTCCCAATCGGATCCAAGCGTTCCAATTAAATCAGAAAGAAAAGGGAATCGTGTACCTTTTTCTTTTGATGATGGGATCAAGGAGATGCAGATTACACCAACTCCCTCTACCGGTATCCACGCGAATGAATTGGATCTTCGTGTGTGCTAGCACGTCGAGAAATTTCGACCTTTGGGAATCCTTCACACTCTCTTTCTAGGTTACGAATTTTCTTTCTCAATGACGGCCAGCATCAGATGATCAAAATTAACTTAGAAAGAGAATATATATAGAAGGGTTATGTCCCTTCATATTACCCTGATATATATAAGGGTTATGTCTTTTCAAATTACCCTGATATATGTAAGGGTTATGTCTTTTCAAATTACCCTGAACAAATTAGGGTTTATGTAGAAAGACATATATATCCTTATTATGTTAATTTATTTATTTGTTAATTTTAATCTAATTAAAATCGACAAATAAATAATTAATTAATTCCCAATACGATTATCAAAGATCCATCTTATTCATTCTTTATGTGTGACCCTGTAGGTTCACATAAAATTGGTAGTAGCTCTTAAACATTTTTAGGACTACAAGACATAATTGGTCTCTAGCAAGACATTATGTCTACCCAATTTTAGTGAAGATCGATGATCCGACTTTACCTACTAACAGTTAGTCATTCAGTCCTTTTGTTACACGATATCTTATAATCAAACATAAGGTGTGGATCAAAACACTATTATATTGTCTAATTACTTATTTCTTGAATCTAGAGTTTGACTGACTTAAACAAATGATATTGATAACTCTTTATCAATTCATTCGAGCATGGCCATGCATTTCTCAGTCTTACTCATCAAGGGGCCTGATTGATATCTCTCTCAAATTAATGAGATGAACAAATCCCTTCACTAACACTCACATTCCTCTATATAACATATTGCATGCCCAAGTTTATTCTTGCAATCATCCGATTAATGATGATGAAGAGATGAATCAAAACATGAAAACTGCTATATAGGAATCCATGGTGCCATTAGGTCAAAGGACTAAAACAACATTGTAAAAAAGAATACTTATTGCATTGATCCATATAGTATTCTTATAGTTGGTCAATCCAATACAATACACTCCTGTTTGTATCTATGTACTGAATTGATATCCCATATCCATGATCAGTAAAACTTGATCATCATATAGCAATCATACTAGTCTTAATTCATTATCATTCCACATAATGAGTGACTAGGGATAATTTAGAATAAAGTTATAATTCAGCTTATGGTTCTACTATTAAAGTCACATACTTTAACGACATAAGGTATAACTAAATATTCAAGGAATAACATTACCAAAGTAAATAGGCCAAAAATAACTTTGATAATTAAAATGACTTGATAACAAACATACAAATGATAAAGAATCCATATGGCCTAGGGCACATCACTAGCAAAGATAAGCACCTCGCTATATAATTGTCTATATGTTTGTCACCTATATCTTAAAATTAAAAAAAAAAAAAGTGAACCATAGCCCAATACAATATACCATAAGCACAAACACATGAATTGGCAAGCATATATTCACACACAGACTTAATACTAATGCAACAACCAATGTTTTATTACCTTTGATTTAAGCTGTGCAATCAGTATAGGAATAACTTAGTATCTCACCACTAGTAAATATAGTAATATATCTTATGTTGGGTAGTCCCTAATATTCTTAAAACTAAAACACCTAGATCTACCTAGATCATTTCCATGCACAACTCTACTCCCGGACATTACCACATATGGATCATTGGGTTACTATAATAAAAGTATGGATACTCTTCACATAGCAACCATGCACAAGCATCATACACATAATTAAGCTATATAGTTATTTAGTCCATTTAAGTTTCTACCCTAAACAAGCATAAGCAACAATCATGGTATACATGTATGTGGAAATCGTTCTATCCCTAATCCCTAAAGAGAAGGGTTAAGGGTCCTTAGTCATTTTTTGGCAAGAAAAAGATGATTTTTAGAGTGTTATAAGGTCCATGTACCACTTAGGCAAATAAAACAAGTTATAAAAAGGTCCTTAGGGAGGTATACAGAAAATACATAGAGCGTACCTAGGGATACATAGGGAGATACATGATCTTGTGGTCTTCTTGTGTTCCTTTCTAGGCATATTTTTTAAAACCACCGAGGAGAACACGACTAAGAACATGAGGTCATGTATATGCTGTTCTCATTTCAAGTTCCTTTCTCATTGAAAGCATAGAGAAAAATAAAACTTGATATCTGGGCTTGTTTATCAGTCGTGTTTTTTCTAGAAAAACATTATTTAACCATAGATAGTTACACAACCAGGAACACGAAGTCATGTATTGGTTGTGTACTTCTGAAAAAAAAAACATTATTTTTGCCATATTTCCATTTTTTTCATGAAACAAGAAGTATGTATACTTTTATTTATTTTTATCTAAATTACTAAAAGAAGAATCTATAATTCTATATACCTTCTATCATGACCACAAGTTTGTTGCACCTTCAACCTTATATAGGGTAATTCTCATTCCTGGATATGGCTAGCCCATCTCATGCTTTTATGGTATGATTTACAACATGTTAAGCATGAGCACTTACTGCACTAAGTGAGAAAAGAATTGTACACACTTTTATTAATATATATATATGTATATATATATAAATAAGTTTAAACAAGTTCTTAACCATATGTCATACAACATTGCATGTGAGTTTATGGTAGCCAATATAAAACTTATGGTATAATCACCCCTTATCTTTAGGTTGGTGACTCAATTTGTACCATATGTGCCTTTGCTTGTACAAATGATATATATCATGATTTTTTGGCAAGCCATACTAGCTAACTATATACCCCAATGTCACATCTTGTAGGGCCATTGTAGTCATTACAACTTGTTATGAATACCTTAAGAATAAGAACACTTCCATTATTTTCCTAATCTTTGCTCATAATAGGCCTAAAATGGTTAGCTACAATAAAACTATTACAATACATAACTAAGGAAAATTATTAACTCTTAAAAGAAAACAAAGAGTCTATGATACAATAGTTGTTCAAAAAATACATGTAGGTCCATAAAGTCTTGTCAAACTACAAAATTATAATAGGTCATGGCAATTTTAGTCAAAGCTATCATCCATATGCTAGTGTACGGGATGCTATATTCAATGCAAACACCTACCTCCCCTCCAAACCAATTGAGACGGCCTAATCTTGAATTGAGGATTTGATTACATCATTTGTGTTTGGGGCAAGTGAAAAGATGCTCTCTTGGCTATTATACCGCCCCTAAAGTGGAAGGATGAACTCTTATCTCTAGGTCTTTTGGTCTATAAATGGTTATACAAGATTGCTATAGACAATAGCCTTTTAAGTATTGTGTAATAAAGATGATTTTTAATTAATGCAATATTTTTTGTCATGTATATCAAGTTTTATCAAATCACAAGTGATTATTAGTCCAATACAAGCAATGTATGAAACTAATATTCAAACATGTTAACAATATCTAGATCAAATCACAACAACATATTCAATCATCTCATCACATCAATCATCTCTAGTTAATCACCAATTTTTCATTTACAATTGTAAAAAATGATGAGAATTAGAAGTCAAAATTTAATTTCAAAAGCCCGAGGAAGAAGCTAGACTCAAGTGGGCATAATTGTGGTTTTAATTATAGAGAAAAGCTAAATAAAGATCAAATTTTGCTTTAGCAAGAGCCTTTTACATAGATTCAAGTTACATGACTGGAAGAACTTTTAGAGGTTCTACTCTTCATTAGAGTTCAATAGAATGTTTTGATCTGGAAAGAAAGTAAGGGCTACTTTTAGCAAGATGTTATGTATAAAGACATCTCACCAGTAGAGCTTTTCATTAGTGCATTAAAAGTTTCTATCTACACAAGCAAATCTCAATATGAATCGGACATTATTCTAAATATTTGGGATAAAAAAAAAAGAGAATTATATAAAGACAAATGAATTAATGATGTATATGTTTTATTTCTTTATAGATGTTTATTTCTTTTTCTATTATTTTGCTTTTAAAACAATTATCCCATGTCTATAACCATTCATGTGTAAAATAGAAATACTTACGTAACCTTACATATTGTGATATGTTGGGAGTTATTGGGTGAATATGAATAATAATAGAAATACTTATGTAGAGTTCAAGTATAATGAGTATACAAAATTAGTTGCTTTGGAATTTACAAGTTATATGTCTTTGTGGTGGAAGAATATGAAGGTTCAAAGAAGAGAAGATGACGAAGTAGAAGTGATAACATGGGCCATGGCAAAGAAAGTGTTAAGGAAGTGATTTGTACATCAATACTACAAGTAGGAATTATTCATGAGACTACAATCATTAAGAAAATGGGGGACGTTTTAATGATTGTGTGTAAGAGTACGAGCCTCGTTTATTCAATATAAAATGAATAAGCCAAAGGAAAAACAATAAGGAGATTCTACAGGTAGTACGAAATTGCATATGTGTTGGAATTACAATCTTATGAGACTATAAATCATGTGCTTACATTGGCACTTGAATTTGAAAGATAAAAGCAAATCACTTGGGTTCTACTTATAAATAAAAAAATTAACATTAGAAGATGTAAACCTGATAAATTTTCACATATGAAATAGCTAGTAAACCTAGAACTTAATAAAAACCCAAAAATAGATCAATGAGCTGAATTTAGCCAGATTAGGATCTAAAAGCCTGAATAAAAACTTTTTTGACCTTAATTGATATCAAAAACAAGATTTCGTATCTTGAGATGATAACTCAAGATATAATTAAAGGTAACCCAAATTTTTAAACCCTGAAACTTGCCATACAAATATAAATAGATAGAAAATAAATGGTTACTATTGAACTCAAGAAAGACTTGAGACTGTAACTATGAGTAGTAATGAACCTATACATATATTTTAACCCTAAATCAAAGATTCCTAGATAGTATTAAACACTACGAATAAGATCTCATAGTATGTATCGAAAACTTAAGATAACTAGATAACTTGGTAAAGATATTGAGAGACATAATGAGTAAATAACAAATTATACTTATAGTTAGGAAACGATAACCTAAAGATAAACAGTTAGGGTTATAAATACATAATGAAAATATAAACAGATGTATAACTAATAAACTAAACTCCAAATAGATATTTGGATCACACTATCATTTTAGTTAGAATATTCTTAAGCTATTAGAGCCTAAAATAAAAATTGACCTATTAAGTTTTGACAACCTTAATCGCGAGAGATAAAATTCTAAAAATAATTAATTGCATAAACTTAAAACCTAAATATAAACTTAATAACAATCTAGAAAATTTGTAGAACTCTAAATAAATTCTTGAAAATAAAACTCTTGAATAATTGGCATAATCATACCCGATTAAATTAATAAACTACCCCAAAATTTAGATAATTATTATCTAATTAATGCTATTATATATACATGCATGATCGGTGCCAATTTGCACCAAAATGTAAGGTTTAGATTTCCTTGAAGAATGGGAGCTGAAATGCATGGATAATTCTCCAAATTTTCTACAAAAAAGTCAACAAATTCAACTCATAAACTAATCAAATGTTGCCACCTCAACTTCTTCATTAAATGCAGCAGCTAAAACAACTTGATGAAATAGTGCACAAATGAACAAAAATCTAAAGCAAATCTTGAATATAAATTGTATTCTTCACCTTCTGTTATATATGTGTATATAACTCATAATATGCAAGGAAACAAACTCATTTATACACACCAAACCGACCACAAAACATCTGAACAAACTCTCCCTAAGCCAGCCAACGAGAATCACTCAACAACCACTCCAAACCAACTCAAACAAATATCAAACTTCATTAAAGCAAACTTTAAAGCTTAAGAAGAAAGACGAGGTGAGTTGATTCGTTTTGGCTTGTTATTTGTTAAAAACAATGTTTTAAACTGGCTTTTCATAATCATAGGATCATAACCCAACCAGAAACAAGCTTCGAATTACATCAAACAAGCTTCATAAGGTAAATTTCGCAAACCCTAAGTTGCACTCTTTGATTTCAAAAATCAAGGATTATGTATATGTTGTTGTATTGTAAGTCGATATATATATATATATATATATATTATGTATAAACACTTAGGAACACATTAGAATCAATTTGAACATGAAAAAGCATGAAAATCAGATCATCCGCCACGAAGAAGAAGATGAATAGTGAAAATTTCCAGATGAGCACAGATGGTGCACGGGGTCGTGTACTTCCCGTGTTTCTCTTAGATTATGTTTTCCAGTTCAACACAGCCGTGCACTAGGCCGTGTACACTGGGAGGAAAAAAATATAAATAAAATAATAATAAAAATAATGTTTTCTTAAATTAATTTTCTCATTCTAGATTTTATTATTATTATTATTGTTTTTGTTGTCGTAGTAGTTATATTAGTACTATTATTGTAAATATGAATATTAATACTATTTTCATATTATGTATTATTAATATTATTATTAAGATTATTACTATTAATAATATTGCTATTTTGAATATTAGTATTCATAATCTAATAATATTATTAGTATTAATGTTACTACTATTGTTGAATCCATTATTATTAATGTTATTATTATTATTATTATTGTTAATATTTATATGGTTATTATTACTATTATTATCATTATGATTAATATTGTGATTTTGTCATTAAGAACAATATTAATATTATTATTAATATTGTGAAGTTAATAATATTAATATTATTATTGATATCATTATTACTACTATTAATATATTTCTACAAAAAAATAAAATAAAATTATGACAATTATTAAATACTAGTTTTATAAAGACAATATATATATATCTATATATACATAAGAACGAAAAATTTAATAAGTTAAAATTTTAAACAATTTGATTTCCAAAAATAACAAAATAACTACATAAAGTAGAATAAGAGGAACACGATAAAACTAAATGATAGAAAATAAATATTAGTTATTATAAAATAGTAATTAAAGAACGGTCTGAAAGTGATAATAACAATTTAATTGAGAATGAATTCTATGATTACCTAAATAAAAATATTTAATATCAAATAAGATCAAGAGAAACAAGACGAAACTCAATACGAAAAAATAATTTGTTATCATAAGACTATTAAAAGGACCAATACAAGTATATAGGTGAAACCAGATACCAATATAGGATACTTAGATACTCATAAGAGTTTAATCATATAGTTTATGTGATATTGATAAATATATTAATCATCTTAATAGGTAATCTTGGTACTTGAGAGGATTTTCCTGATAATTATTACAACTAGCTAACATGAGCAGGTAAGTAACTCAGTCTTATTACACTGTTTGTGCTTATAGCTTAGCTGAATCTAAATGAAAGATAATAATCAAATTTTGTTGTATGGGTTATGGGGAAATTGTATGATTTATGATCTGTGGATTGCTAAGCTACTTTATTAACAGTGATAATAATATATATTGTATGAATTGATTGCCTAAATAGCAAGCTACTTGTCTAAAAATTGGATGGTTATCTTAAATCTGATTAATGACTATTGGTTCTCTAAATAAAACGAATATGCATTGCATAACTTGCATAACTAAAGGCGTGGTAGCCTACTCGTGTTAGCATTTCAGATCTTTGATAATGCTTGATATGTCTAGGCTAGAGGCTATTAGTCATACCAAGGTTATCTTTGTTTTGTTGGTACCATAGGAACTAAATGGTAAACGAAGGAAGCTACTTACGGTATTGCTTGAAATGACTAACACTTTATGGTGGATTCTAAGACAGAAAATAGGAAGTGAACAGTAAAGATATATTGAATTAAAAGAGATAACTAAAGTAAGTATTGCCGTTTCTCTTGTTTACTTAGTATCCTCTGGGTAGGTGGGCCACAGATTGTGATCCTTCAACCTGATGAGAGGACGTAAATCTTCATCCTGTTTGGATTCCGGGTTATCCAAGCTTGTATTTGTACATATGCTTGATTGATGCATTTCATATGATTGTTATAAACTTGTTTGATATGTGGTAAGTTCTGATTATTCACTGAGTCGTGGTTTAGCTCGCACTCCAACAGTCCTTTCAGGTTTACATTGCGACCTTGGCTCATTACTTCAAAGAGCATGGTCTCGGTATGAATTTAGAAGCTGAAAGCTTAAGGAGTAGTTCGGGTTAAAATTTATATTTCTATTTCTACTTACAAGTATTTAGCATTAGAAACTTTAGTTATGTATTTGGAGGATTTCATAGAAAAGTTTTGGTCTGTAATGTTATTATTATTCTCAAACTTTGGACGACCGTTATTTACTAATTTATGTCTTTATATATACTTGTCCTTCTTATCAAAGCAACTAAAAGATCCTGTTTATTGAAAATATGTCATTCTTAGAAGGTAAACTAGTAATAGTATTCAAGCGTATCTTGTGTATTACTACTAGGGTACCTTTAGAGCGTGATAAAAGGATAGGTCTAAGGATATAAAGCTTGAGAAGAAGGAGCTTAGAAGCTAAGAGAAGGTTGACAATAGTAAACCTATTATCTATCATGTGTGGAAGAATGATTAAAAGCAACCGCAGAGAAAATGGTTAATAAAATCAAGTGTTTTGAGTACTAAGTATTCAAACATCTCACCTTACAATGTCTAAACAAATGAGTAATGGTCCTATAAAGAAAATCTTCGAAGTCAGAAAGTGAGAGCAAAGAGGGGAAGATAAAGGATGTAAAGGTTAGAATTCAGGAATAAGATGTTTAAAAGGATGATACTAGAGGAGTATAGAGTGAGGTCATGGCATAAGTGGTTCAATGAGGATTAAGCATTAATATTTTAGGATAGAATGAGTAAAGAGAAAATTTATTTTAATTTATATTGAAGGGAAAATCTTGTTTTACTATTATTGATAAAGGTAGCTCCACTAATCTTGTCTCTAATGCTTATGTCCATAGTATGAGGATGAAAGCTATACTGCATCTTTACATTGGTTTGGTGAGAAAATATCCATATAAAGTTAGTGGGAAGGTTAAATATCGTTTAAAATGGGACAATATGAATATATGGTGGAGTGTGATGTTATAGAGATAAATTCTACCAATAATTTGCTATAAAGACTATGGTTATGTGATCAAAGAGTGTTATATATACTATGAATTTTGGAATGCCTATACTTTTAAGAAGGAGTAGAATATTATGCTTCTTACCACGAATCCGATAAATGTAAATTGGGAACAAATTATTAAGGAAAGCAGTTGATGAGTTTATTTCCCAAAAACTTTTCTTATTCTCATCACACTTCCAAGACAAAACAAAATTTAAGATGAATCTTTTTTAAAATGATGGAGTGATGATGGAAATTAAAATCATAAATTTGATCCAGATTGCCAAGAAATTAGCTAGACTCAAGTTGGCATAGTCGAGGCTCTTATTGCAAGAAGAAGAGCAATGAAGATTAGGTTCTAACTCTAAGAAAAACTATCACGTAAATTTGACTAACACAACGAAAGAGCTCATTAAGGTTTCAATATTTATCTACAGTTAAGCACAGTGCTGTTAAAACTGGACTAGGGTTTTGACTAGAATATGTTAGGAGGTCAGGAGTTGAGAGGTTGAACTCAATTTAACCATGGTTAATGAAAAGTAAAAATATAAGGAAATTTTTAATTTTGAAATATATATATATATATATGTGATGTCGCTCAATTACATCTATATTTGATTCAAACCCATCAATTAACTATTAAATCTACACAGGGTATATAATATACCATAAAAAAGAGAAGAAAGCACAATCTAATGATTATATTTTATAAATTTTTAATATAGGATGAATATATATTTAAAATTCAAGTTTTTTTGGCCTAATTAATCTGATTGATGTAAATCTGAGCCGAATGCATATATCGGCCTGCTTTTATGACTGATTCTAATTGAACTAAGTCAAACCGATCTGAGTTTGATAACATTGGTTTCGTAGAAGGTTTTGATTCTAGAAATAAACTTAATGCTACTTTTGACAAGGCATTGAGATGCTTAAAGATATTTTGTAGAAACACTTCTAACTAATGCTGTTAAACCCTAAAAATTTAAATTAATACAATTAATAAATTAACAATATTCATAATTGTTGAATTATATGTGAGGATAAAATTTCTAATCCTATACAAAATTTTAAGTAATAAATAAACTAAATTTAAATAAAAAATGCATTAATTACAATAGGACAAATGGTTAAAAAAAAAATTACAATAGGACAAAACTGATTTGCTAGGGTAAACATATCTGATTTGTCCCTTTCTACTCCTAGATACCAACCAGTTAAAACATTAGCTTAGGAAAGCATCTTTTAAACTTTCCTTCCTATTTATCCATTTAGCATAAAATTATGCTACTTTTGCCTGGAGTGCTTTTTAGCAACTGTAACGTCTAAAGCTATCCTAGGAATTCAAACCTTGTCCCCTTCCCCATTACTTCTCCATTCTATATAACGATCACCAGGATGTTTGGTCAACCGGTTTTACTCAATCAACCCTCACTACCCGACTGTGTGGTATCAATCCGTATTGCATCTCTTCTATACTTAAACCCATTGAACACAGCTGGAGGTCCATGGAGACATGAATTTGAGCAGTCTATTTGGTAAGTTTAGCAATTATGATGGATTTGTATAAAGTACAAACTTGTTCTACAACTTCAACTTTTGACATCCCTTTTCTTCTTCTTCTCTTAGTGTTTCATTTCACCTTGAGTTTCTAACTTGGTCTCGCCTCATTTTAAGTCAAATGAACCCCTATATATATGTAAATTCGTACGAAAATGCTCACAGCATTGAAACCTCATAAAAATTTCATCTTTTTAAGAGTGAAATACTAATGTAATAAGAGTGATATCAAAGATTAACCCAACAGTTTTAAGGATAAGTCAAGTTTAGAAGTAAAAGGCTTAAGATAGATTAGTCAAGAGTTTTATGAACCACAATAATTTTCCTTTTTCACTTCTCATGGTTATAGGCTTCCTTGACGACCCTGAGCTACCATTGGATTACTTTGAATAATCATGACTCGACCAAGGCGAGTGGGTTCTTGAATATGTTTCACATGATGCTTCTGCTATTTGACATTATTATTTGAAATATCTTAAGCCACTATTATATTTGTTTGTTGTTTTGTGAGCTTCGTGTATTTGCCTTCTATTTCTAGTTGTTCTAATTCTTGCTATTTTCAAATATATACATATATGCATTGTTGGTGTCGGATTGAATTCATATTGTAAGTTTTGCTACCTATTTTATATTGGCATACTAATATATATGTATGTATATGTGCTTATCAATATGTTTGAGTTGTGTGCAGACACGGGAATTCGATATTCATATCTTCACGAAGAATGGGCCTATTTCACTTTTTTGTTGGAATAAGTATTTTGAGTTTGACACTAACGACAACTTTGCATGGAATGTGCTTCACTTTCTGTATATCATATATGTTGAAAACATTGGTAATAGTTTCACTAGTAATGAGGAAAAAGGTCAAGGTATTGCTATATAATATATGTATATATATATATAAAGAAAAGCAAGGGAAGATTCTATTTTGAAATGGAAACATTACAACTTTAAAAAAAAAAAAAAAAACTAGAGAAAGTTAATAAATATTTTCTTCTGCTATATAAACTTTTCCAACCTTTAATATATATGTTTATTTATTTATCTAATGTAAGTTATTAGCATTCTTATTTAGGTGAAGTGGAAGTTCTCTCCTGCTACGAGATATTCCTACTCTTCTGGAATAATAATAATAATTTAAAGTAAATATTAAATATTTTATGTCATGATTATTAAATCTTGTTAAACTTGGTATTCAAGGTGGTAAATTGTGCAAGGGTGATTGATAGGTTCATTAGCAAAATTTATGTCAAAACATTATCCTTTCTTTTTATTTATTTTCTTTTACTTATATATATAATTCTTTAAGAATTTTTTTTAAAAGGAAATACCCTGTATGAGATATCTAAGCATTTCCTTACCTTTGTCTTACTCATTTTGATGTATTATTAACTTATAATTATAGAAATTATGACCTACTTCATTTAATTATAATGAATAGAGGACTTTATATTAGAAGTCCTACGAAATGAAAATGAGAAATGAAACAAAATTAAAATAGAAAAGGGAAACCTATTCAATGGAAACTATCCTTAAGGAAAATATACATACGGACACATGCATACTTAATAACTTGCATAAAAAAAATTATATTATATATTTTGATATGTACAATAAATGTAAATATGTATGTATATTTATATAAATGCCCATCGGTATACATGTTCAATAATACTCGTTGTTAAGGATCTTGTCGCGACCATGGGATATAGATAAAAATTTCCATCTATATATTTATGTTGGATGTTGTACCATATGCGGTGTAATTACAGTTTGATGTGATATTTTATTTTTTTCAAGTGTGTTTTATTCTATTTGTGAATGCATTGTGGTTAGAATTATAAATGGTGAATTTTTTTATGGACTCAAAAGAATAAACTATGATTGCTTTTGTCTTCTATGAATTGTTTCATCACCCCATAACTGGATTAAGTAAATATTCAAGTTTTAAGTAAAACTAGTCATTCATTACACGATACATTACATTACTTGAAGGACATCATTATTACACGGTGAGTAGGATAGATGGCATGCAAGCGGTGATCCAATAAAGACGACATATTGGTGACGATCCTATTCCACTATTTGTGAACTATATGGCATAAGAAAATGTCGTACACTTGGTGGAGACTAAGTCTACCCTACCATTTTGGGCATGTGTGCTCCAAAAAGTGTAGTGATTGAGGTTGAGAAATTGACATGATAAGAATGGCACGCTAAGAGATTCAAGTTATGTTAGATGCTTGAACATTAATGGTAGTTGTTGTTCCCAACCTGAGGTTAGACAGGAAGAATGGAAAGAGTGGGGGGGGGGGTGGGGCGCGGGCTCGTTGGGGGTTGGTAGTTTACCCAAAACTTTAAGATAATTACCGAAAAACCACATGTGATATTACATTACATTTGCTTGCCCATGCATAGCATATGATATGATAACTCACTTGTGCTTGTTATAATTGTTGCGTTTGTGTATATGCCCCATTACTGAGCGGTGGTTGCTTACATCCCAACAGGCTTAACCATATTTTAGGTTGTCTATGGCATTGCTAGGAGGGTACCTTCGGTAAGGTTCTAATTTTTGGATGGGCAGGATAAAAACGCGATAGAACGATTTAATGTTTTATTTTGTTAGGACTACTGTAATACTTTTATGAGCCATGGAGACTCTCTATTTTATACCAAGACTTATGTTTAAGTTATGCAGTTTAGTTTATTCCTTATATGATATATAAATATTCAATTTTGGTAGATGCTTCATAAGTAGTTAACAGGAATTAGGACATCACGAATGAAGTTCTCTATTCTCGAGAGTACCTATGGCAGGTTGTCACTAGGAATGCAATCGGGACGAGTTTGGGACGGGTACACTAAAACCCGAACCCAAACTAGATACCTAGTAGGGTTCTCGAAACCCATCCCAAACCTTATAGGGTTTTTGTCCATGAACCCAAAACCCACTAAACAAACCCTATAGGGTACCCGTCCTAAATTCTATAGGGTTTTTTCATCTTTTTCTATTTCCAATATTTTCCTACTTCACAAGCTAAGAAAAAACTTTATCATTACTTATACAATCCTCTTTATAAAATACCATTTTCATGGGAAGAAAATCAAAAGTGTCTTAGGAAACCAAATTAAAGAGAATGTAATGTTCATCACAACATTTATCAAATCACAATACAAATTTTAAAGCAAATAAAAATTAGACAAAGCAAAAGCATCTCTCATCAAATTACAATACAAATTTAAAATCCTCATAGATTTCACTACTCATTTTCATCTTCTTCTTCATTTGTCTTCATACCTACAAAAAAAAAAAAAAAGCAAAACATTTCCAATACATTAGATATATGGTGAAAACATTTAAAAAAAATAAATAAATAAATTTACTAGTCTCTTACCACTTGATTTATGAACTATCCAACTTTGAGTACACATCAATGCCTCTATGGTATCTGCTTTAAGTCGACTTCTATGTGAACTAATTACTCGACGCCGGTACTAAATGCAGATTCAGATGCAACTGTGGACACGGGAATAGCTATATCTCTAGCTACCTCTGCTAACGTAGGATATTTCATTACACTCACTTTCCACCATTCAAGAATATCAAACTTAGAGTTTTCCACCAAGGCTCCATAGGTTCTTCTAAATAATGGTCTAACTCTGACTTTACCTGGACATCAGTGGTGGTAGTTTTCAAATATTCTAAATAACATTCCATAATAGGATCAGTTGAAGTTGGAGCACTAGTGCCACTGCCACTCCTGAAGGATTTGGAGAAGATCTACCATCTGAGCTCTTACTTTGGCGAGATTTAGATCTACCTTGATATTCTTGAATTAGTTCATAAGCAGTGTCCTTGACATTTTGTATCTCTTTAGAAGCATTCACTCCAAAAACCTTACGAAACACAAAATCCACCGCCTTCATCTTAAAGCGAGGATCCAACATACATACAGCCATAATGACATGAACATCACCCCAATATTTTTCAAACTTTTCAAACATCTTTTTAGCCATGACACTAATATTCAAATCAAGAGAATCCTTCCATTCAATCAATGCATTTCTAATTGTATATACTTTCCAAAAATAATAATTTGCAGTCGGATAATTAGTACCTGAAAATAGGTTAGATACCTCATAAAAAATAGCCAACTTTTTGCATATTTCTTCAGCCAACTCCCAATCATCATCTGAAGGAAGACTTTTATAATGTCTATCCAAATGTTGAACTCTATAAAAGACTTCTTTATATCCAATGGCAGTAAGAAGCATGTTATATGTTGAATTCCATCGAGTCTTGCAATCCAAACAAAGCCTTCTACTGTATGAGACATCTAGCTGCTTGCAAGCTTCCCAAATTTCTCAACTCGTGATGGAGTTGCTGACCAAAACTGGACACTATCACGAATCTTCTCTATTGCACTTTCTATCACAGTCACACATCTCTAACAATTAAGTTCAAAATATGCGCACAACAACGCATATGCAATATCTTCCCACGAAGAATCAAATCATCCTTTCGCAACTTTAATAACAGAGTTGCAATCATTGCATCATTTGTTGAACAATTATCTACAGTGATAGTAGATAATTTTCTATCTAGATTCCATGCCATCAATGAATCAAATAATCCCTCAGCAAGATTTTCATTTGTATGTGGAGTTGGAACATACAAAAAACTGCATATGAATGTAACAATAATTAAAAGAGATTCTAATTTTCAGATACATTAGATAGAAATATACAAGTATAGAGACTTACTTCAAGAGTCGACTTTGAAGTTTCCAGTTGTTGTCAATGAAGTGTGCAGTAACAGTCATGTATCCCTTTTTCTGATTTGAAGTCCACATATCAGTTGTTATTGCCACTCGAGAATTAAGCCCTTTCAGTTGCACCTTCAAATTTTCCCTTTCTACATTATAAATGCTCAAGATTTCTTTCTTTATGGTTGTACGACTCACATGCTGAATAAGAGGTTGAATACTCTCTATGTACTCTCTAAAATATTCATGCTCAACTATTGAAATAGGATACTCATGGACAACAATTGCCTTTGCAAGTTTCTGCCTAGCAGTTTCTTGATTAAGAGTCCAGTTTCCTATTGTCAAGCTACTACTGTCACTCTCACTTTGGTTTTTTCCATTGACAAGAGATATTGTCTAAGGTCTCCATGATTGTTTCTTTGAATGCACTTTTTTAAGTGATTATGCAAGTGCTTGGTGCCATTTTTACTTACTGCTTTCAATCTTTTTGAACAATGGTTGCAAATTGCAACTTCCTCCCCATCGATCGTTTTCTTCACCATCTCAGACCATACGGAAGAAGTCAACTTACGCTTGGGGTTGTCTGTTGATTGGCGCTACTTGCTACAAGAGAGCCTGATGTAATTGTTGGTTTTCTTGGTCTAGGTGGTAGAGATGGGCTTTCCATAGGATCAAAATCATTGACATTTTCCTCCATATTCATCTCATATTCATCCACATCCATACTCAAATTAACTGCATGAAAGGATAATATTAAATATCATATCAATGGAATTGGAATAAAGAACAATATATCAATGGAAATATCAAGAGTTTTATCTCATATTAAATTAACTAAAGTGTGTCTTTGTTTCATGAACTTTAGGTGCTGTTCCCCTTCATTATCATCATTGCATTATATCTTGTCATGTTTTCATTCCAACAACAAGATTCAAGAAGTCAGACTCATTTACAGTTTTTCAAAATTTTAAAAGAACAAAATTTGTCCTATTACTAGAAACTTATATTCCGAAAGACTAAGATGTTGCGAAATTTGTAAACCCTAAGTATCTTTCTTAGTAAAATTCTAACTTGGCTTGCGTCAGAATAACATCCACCGTTAGGTAGGCCAAATTCTTTTTCCCAAATTAAAGCCGTTCCATATTTCCCATTTGCACCATAGGTAAATTTATTTATTTTTGTTTTCCTGGTTTTTGTTATGCTCCTTAAAATATTCTGAAGAAAATGCCAATGATCTATGGCCAATATAAACGGAACTATCAAAACTAAATTTATTAATTATATTTTTAAATGATAATAAATTAAATATCAATAATATAATTATACTTGTTTTACATATTTACATAATTTATTGATGATAAATTTTATAAAGTATTATTTACACTAACATAGTTAAAAAATTATTAAAAAATATTTTGTAAAAGTAAGTTAGGATGCTCTTATAGATGGTGTTCAATGGATCCAAAATTTTTAAATTAATTTGTCCTATTACAAATAAATAAATTTTTAAATTAATCTATTCCTTATAAAAGAATTTATTATTGTTAAACAAATTTCAATCAGCTACATCGTAAGAACTGCATTTTAAGAATTGCGAAAACCAAACAATCCTTAGGCTCCGTTAGTTTTTCCTTAAAAAAGTTTGTCGGATCTATGAAAAAGAACAATTCAATTTTGACCAGATCAGGGAAAAAGAGTCATCTTCTTTTAATGCACGAATAGTTCACCAAAATTAAGATAAATAAATTCATATGACATGCATATAAGAAAACAAAACAGTTAGAGAGTCATGTATTACCGAGATCTGCGAGCAACGATTGCAAGAAGGAAAATAACAGCAGATCTATTTGTTGTTCCGAGTAAAAGCGACGTCCGATGGTCCTTAAGCTATGATTGTGATGCCAGAAGGAAAATAAAAGCTGGGTTTGGGAGGAGAAGGAGTGGAGGACTGAGGTTTGACTTTTGAGGAGTGCGGCAGCGAATGAGAGGAGAGGAGATTAGAGAGTGAGGACTAAGGATTTAGGGTTTTTTAGTTTCTTTTAATAATTTAATAAAAACAAAAAAAAAAAGCAGCCTTTGACGTTATTGGACGAGCATAGGATTATAAGATGGCTAGAAGAATCAAAAGATTAAGTATGATATATATGTATATATTAATGGGTTCGGGTTCCCAATGAGTTTTACAGTTGTCCCAAAACCCGTCCTAAAACCTTATAGGGTTTTATTATTAATCCCAAAACCCGTCCCAAACCCTATAGGGATCCTATAGGGTATTTATCGGGTTGGGCTGGTTGGGTACCTTATAAAAACTCGCCCGCTTGCATCCCTTGTTGTCACCGTTAAGTACCCTTTCAGGTGTGATAACTTTTGTTGGTATTAGAGCTATAGGTGATAGGGGCAATTTACTATACTTATTAAGGTCAGATTATGGATAAATATTTCTTTAATTCATGTTTAATTTTAGAAAATTGGTTTTTAATTAGAAAATATATTCTTTTCAAGTTTAAAAAGGAGAAATATCAACATTTGAATCGAATTAAACAAGAATTGGAGTTGAACATGTCATCCAAGCAACATCACGCTTGTGATAGAGATAATGATCTTCTTGGATTAATATTTAAGAAGCGATTATAGGCATAATTCAGAAGAATAGCACAAATAGAAGAGATCACCACCCGTGCTATGGTCGTAATCTTGGTAGTGATCTCCTCTGACCGAGAAACTAGGGATGACACGGCTGTTATGTGTCGATACAAAGGAGACCATAGAGGAGATAATGACACATCTAACGGCCATGATCAAGATGATGATCTCTACTAACATTTGATAGAAACTTGTTATGATCGTTATTCATAAGGATTCAACAAAGCATAGTGAAGATCATGGCCTATGATACGACCATGACTATCAGGGGGCCAATTTGTAGAGTTACATGAAGATCCAATTATGGGTGTTATCATTTGTAGATTGTCATCCGATGAGACCACGACCTCCATCACAACCATTATCTGCCTAGGATAATCTCTTTCGATGATATGACGGGCCATTTAATGGCTATTATGGTGGTTACTTATGGGATATTTTCGTGTCATTTTAGATCTAAACACCTTTTTGAAGAGGAATGAAGGCTAATTGACACGTATTTTCACCCATAAGATGCACCAAATGGATGATACAAATAAATACTCATGTGAAACATTACAAAGAGAGAAGGGACAAATTATTATCATTTAGACACCACTATTGATCATTCACCATCTATTATCTTTGCAATCTTATAATAGTATTTTCCGTGTATAGGAGAGTGCATTATACAAGTGTACTGGAACATCATTATATCAACTTCTTCAAGTGAATCCAATTATATGGGTTGTTTTCCATGTTCTATTATCTTAAGTTCTACTTTTATTGTATGTTGATTCTCTATTAAATAAAGTTTTGATGACAACAAAATACTCAAAGAAACTAATTATTCTATGTAGTGTGTGGAATTATTTATATATATGAGTCTTAAATAGAACCTTTCATAGAACCTTTATTAGTTCAAGATAAGCGAATGTATGAGTTACATGTTTTGAATTTTAAGTGTTTCTAAACGTAAACAAGGCATACATAAGTTCTATTACAAGGAATAATGTCATCAAAGGCTTTGTCAAAAGACAAAAGATATACAAAATGTTTTTTAGAAGTTACTTTAAGGATAAAGAACTATACTAGAAATCCAGAAGGTGTCACAGAACCTTTACTAGAACTTTGGACAACAATTCTTGTGAAACGATACTTACTATTCATCTTCCAAATGAGATCTACAACATTTTAGATGAGTATAAACAAGTATTTTGAAGACCTAGCTTCGGGATAATAAGTGTATTTAGGTAGTATACTTATTTAGTCTACTAAAGTCGGTTAATATTCGAGAAGATTTAAAGAGTTTTTCAAATTCTCTTTCATCAAACGAAAATAATTCTTCAAGGACAAAATCAGATATTGCTTGGACAATTTTATATGAGATTCAATTAAAGATAAGGTGATTATCCGTATTGATATATATCAAGATAAGAACAAGAATATATCTTATCTAATTTTATAGATCTTGCTGAGAAGATTAGAAGAAGATAAACATTATCTTAAAAAATCACAA
Source organism: Combretum micranthum (assembly GCA_024138025.1). NCBI lineage: Eukaryota > Viridiplantae > Streptophyta > Magnoliopsida > Myrtales > Combretaceae > Combretum > Combretum micranthum. The sequence continues at coordinate 79,156 of JAMXBD010001376.1, read as the reverse complement.
TGAGGACAGAAATATCAGCAACGGATCATATTCAAAGTCTATCTCCATCAAAATAATGTTATGGAAGGAATTCAAAATGGATACATCTAGATTTTGTTGAATCATGAAAATCCAGCAGAGTTTATCTTCTATCTACTACCGCACGCTTTTCAAATTCAAATCAGGAAGACAAATAGAAGATTGGAAATATATCTTCTATCTATTGAAGTAATCATCTGGATTTCAAATTCCAAAAACAAAAAGGAGATAAGGGATAACATATTTTAGCTGAGATAATTGGGATATGTTATCCATCTTCCAAATAGCGTTTTGAACAAGAGTATATGAGTGATAAAAGATGGAAAGAAGTATAGAATATCGATACTATTCATGCAACAAACAAACACTCTCTTATTCTCTCTTTTCAAATCCAGATTATACAGAACATCTTTTAAGCTTACAACTGTGAGCAGATTCTATGTAAACTTATTCCTATTGCATTTTGCTTTTGAATTATTCTTTTACTTGTGTAAAAAAAGGAACGTGTTGTTGCCTTCTTAGTTGATAGTTCAATTATAAGATTAAACTCTGTAGATCAATTGTAGCTAGAGGATAGCTGTGAGAATCGAGTAGAGAGAATTGTATAATATTATAATTTGAAGTTATTGGATATAATGGAACAAACCTATAGGATAACGGGGTCCCCTGATTAGAGCTAGATGAGTGGACTAACGCACAAGGCGGAACTACTTTAAATTACAACCTGATTCTCTTCTCCCTATCTTTTAAATTCTTGCAATTTATTTTCATAATTGTGTAATTGTTTATATCGTTGTCATATTTAAAACCGAAGGGGAATTTATTTTTAAAGGCAAAATTTTTTATTAATAATCAATTCAACCTCCCTTCTTGATTATTAAGTGGTATCAACGTTGTATTATGTTGTTTTCTTACATCACGCATGAGTAATAGTTGAGACTTACAAAGTTATGTTTATCATGTACATATATGGGCTAAATGCTAATTTTTGTTGATTTTGCTAATCCCCAAAGTGGGTTTAAGCATCCTAAGTTTAGGTAGTAGATGACTTAGTGTTAAACCATATTTTCACAGGATGCAATTGAGAAATCTACCTGTAGAATAGATCTAAACTATGGAGAGAAGTTGCTCGTGCTCCTAGAGATAGGTTCATGAAACTTCTTGCTTCTAATTGGAAATTACCTTAGGATCATATTCTTAATGCGATCTTAGTTGGCTATTAACTAGGAAGAGATTCTAGTTTGAAAAGGCTAGGATTAAGGTTCAATTGTCTTGAGAGAGATATTGGTCTATTTGGTGAAATCTCGCATTTAGAAAAGGCACAACAAATAATAATGTTGTAGTACATGTTAATTCATTGGTGAAGCAAGTCTAATGTGTTGTTGATTGTTAAAGTAACCTAAATTCGTTGATTACTTTAGTGAACATAGATGTAGCTAGCAATCAGTTTAGTTGATTAATTATAATCGTCTAATTCGATTTGATTTGCTAGATAATAACCAATAAGAGGAGTAATAGTACTTGTTGAGGACCCTAAGGAATACAACTCTACAGTTTGTTTGCAAACTACATTTGATAGATATACTTTCCTAGCACTGACCAATCCATTAGAACAGATCATAGTACTTAATTAGTAAAATTTGGTTAAAACTAGTGCACCAATAGGTTAGATAGACTTCTAAGAAAAGGATTAACACTGTCACGCTCCAAAGGGGTACCCTAAATGCGATAGTCCACCACACTCGATATTTAAACTTAAGTATGACAACCTTAGTCATCCCATAAGTTTACATATCGGGTGTAAGGTGTACTTACACAACTTTTAGGATCACACTTTGAATCGAGTAGTCTTAAGAAAGCATACATAGCATTAAGAATAGAAATCACAACAGATAAATAGTTAAATTTTACAAAAACTAAGGGGGCATACCCCCACCAAAATAATGGGAGTCTTCATCGTTGAGCTCCAAATTGCAAATATCTGAGTCTACATTAAAGAGATTTTCCTAGAAGTCCATGCCTATACTAGGTCCCGATTTCCTCAAAAGCTCTTTAATCCAATGTGATAAACCTGCACAAAGTGTCCTCTCGGAACAACCAAAAATAGAGACACTGCAACAAAAACTATCGGGATATAAGCTAATTGCTTAGTGAGATTCATTTTCTAAGTAACATACTCGATCAAGCTAAAATATCTATACAAGCAAGTTATAATTAAGCAACCATATGAATGCACAAGCAAATGAGCAAGCAATCATATGACTTTCCGGTAGTCATATTTGAATGGATTTACTCCCTCCATTCGGGGTTTGGGGTAGTTCATAAGTCATGCAACTATAGTTTCAATGTTGGTCCATAAGACATGCAACCATAGTCCCAATCTTAAGTGGGGTGGTCCATAAGACATGTAACCACAATTTTAATGTTGGTCCATAAGTCATGCAACCATAGTTTCATTATTTGAATGGGGTGGTCCATAAGTCATGCAACCCTAATCCCATTAATTAAAAACCCGCTGCCTCCCAAATACACCTTTGTCCCACCAAAAGCATACTCGACAATGATATGTGGCTCACTACGTGATATGCATGTACAGTTTATTCATATAATCATGGCATATTAATTAAATAATTTAAAAGTGATCATACAGATTTCAGACACTCCAAATCTATACTAGCTCATACAAGGTTATTGCAACAAATCTTGCCTCGATATACTTATCGTTCATTCATGCAAGTTTAGATCATCATTCAATCACAATTTTATCTTTTCCTAAGTCTAATGCCATTACTACTACAAGCACACCCAAGAGCATAATTAATTAAGAAATGAACTCACTTGTCCATGTAGTGAAATCCACTAGTCGTAATAGTCCTCGGGAAGTGGTAACCCATCCTCCAATTCACCTAAGTACAAAGAATACCCTTAATGAGTATCTCTTATGAAGTTCTATTAAACTTAACAATTTTATTTACTAAGTTCATCAATTTTCGCCTGGGTTGAATTCTTAACTTAAAAAGGTCATATCTAACTCATTTTAACTCAGAATTAAGCTTATAGTATACCGATTTTTATCTACTTTGAAAGATCTATCTATTTCTAAAGTTAATTCAAACATTTAAGGTCATTTAAGGGTCGGAAACATACTGTACAGTAGGGTTGCGAAAATCCAAGATTTGAGCCTTTGTAAAAAATAGCCATATCTACTCTATTTAACTACTTAGATTAACTTATTTTAGTCCTAAACTTGCAAGGAGATTCTCAAAACAAAATTAAGAGATTACACACTTATCTAATCCCAAACATAAAGTTCAAAAGAGACTTCTAAGAATCCATTTTTATAAAACCGAAATTTGGAATTGAAACTCATTGTCTTAATTTGAGTAATTCCTTTACCAAAACTTACTTAGTTCAATGAAAATAATTTTCCTATTTTATTTATCATCAAGGCATTCCATTTTCCATGTAAAATACTTGTTTTGAGATCTAAAAGAAGGTTTTCAAAATTGGTCTCCCCTTAATTATGAATTTTCTCTTTGAAGTTTACAATGAAAACAAGACCTAAATTTTGTCTTTTATAAAGCTCTTGATTTAAGCAATACTTTTAGGAAAACTCATTTAAACTTATGAAAATTCATTCCTTAAGATATCTATACCAAGAGCCCTTTATATTTTGTTTAAATCTTCATTTTAAAGTTAGATAATGGGTTCCAAAAATGGGTCTTGGTCTAGATCCGAATTTTCATAAATTTATTTTGAACATATCTCTTGAGAAAATTCATCAAAACTCATGAAAAACAATCCATTACATATTATATCTTAAGAACCCTTCATTTCTTGAATAAAATCCTCATTTTTGAGTTGGAAAACATATTTTTATTTTAGATCTTTGTCTTGATCCGAAAATACAATTTTTGTTTTTGAAAATAAACTTTGAAAATCAACTTTGATTCTTGTAAGATGAAGTCTTGATAATATACATCCATCAAACCTTCATTTTCTTAACAAAAACTTCCATTTTAAGACTTGGAAGAGGGTTTTTGAAATGGTGCCTTGACAAGTTACGAAAATTACCTTTTCATTCAAACTTGAATCTAAGATCTACTCAAAATACAACCATGAAAACATAAGAAAAACTTGGTAGTAGGCCTTAAACTTCTAGATCTACACACAAACATAACTAAACCTTGTAAAACTCTAGATCTACAAGTTATCACAAAAATAAGAAGATAAACAAGCCTTCAAGATAACAAATATACTAATAACAAAAAAGATCATCAACAAGAGGAGTGTTTCAATTTTTTAGCATCATCATCCATAGCTTTTTATGCTTGTGGAATATCCTTTGATGCATGAAACATCCCTACTATCATCCTACAACATCCTATGGAAGTTAAAAGAGGATGATTACCTCAAATATTTGCAAGAAAAGTGTGTATGAGCAAGGAAAGAAAATAGTGGCAGCTTGTTCTTAAGAAGAACAAAGCAAAGAAGAAGAGAAAGGAAAGGGAAAAAGAGAGAGGAAAAGTGTAGGGTTTGTAAAGGTGAAAGAGAGAAGGATGAGATACTTAAATAGAGAGTGGAGTGTATTAATAAATAATATAAAAAATAAAAACCAAGGCAACTGCTGGGGTACAAGCTGGCGTGAATTCAAGTAGTGTAGGGGAGGTGATTTAGTTGAGTTGTAATTTGTAATTTTGAAAGTGTAACTTGTAGCTTCCATTTCTAACTAAAAGAGACTTTAAAATATCAAATAAATGATTAAAAATAAGGAAAAGTGGCTGATTTTTAGGGGATGGTCAGCTGCCATCTTGGGAAAATGAAGAGTAAGAAAAAGCAAAAGAAAATATAATAATGTGTAGTAATAATAATGGATGTGCACTTGAGGTATGGGTTGAAAAAGTATCTTTTGAATAAGAAATATATAAAATAAAATTAAGAAAAATATTTTTAAATAAGTGGCAGAATTTTTATGATTTAAATAAAATAATCAATTGAATTATTTTTAGAAATTCAACAATTAAGTTACCGATAAGAGTAAAATAAGCTTATATTAGCTATAACTGATATTTTTAAAATCCGAAAAATTATAAACTTGATATTTTTGAAATCCTTATAAAAATAAGAGTCTAAAAATATTAATGATATATTTTTAATTTTTCGAGCCCCGGGACACGCTTTCCAAAGCAATATCCAAACGGGTACGAAATAAGCCGAAAATAAACCAATCTGATATTTTTAATAAATCAAATATTATTACGGACTATTCTAAACACTTTAATTATTTTTCAACTCCTCGGTTTACGAACTCGGGTTTGCCAGATCTAAACTGTAGGGTTTTACTCAAGATCCGTTGACTTAAGGTCTCCGATTGACTTTTCGGCTTAAGGTTAAGGCTTGAGAAAACAGGGTTTACAAACACCCTTGTAAAAAGACCCAAAATATGATCAACTAACAACTTTAAGCGAGACGATTTTAGGTGGCAATCCAACCTATAGACTTATTAGTTTTGAAAATGCAAGAGTACCTTAAAATTAAATAAAAAGAAGAAAATTCTATATGATAAAAGACTAACAAAATTTCATAATAATTCCTCCACAAAATTATGCTGACACTATTCAAAAGGAGTGGCATGCGTGCCGAATGAAGGATAACGAGAGACCTATGGATGAGATTACAAAGGTTGGTTAAGAAATTTGATTGGGCACACATTTAGAAGATAGTTGACCAGATTGTAAGAAGATGGTGGATCGGTTTGATTGAGGAGTGCCTAGATGCTTTGAATAAGATAGTTAAAGATTTAGGAAGAGATTATAATACTACTTGGCTATCCTGCTTTTGGAGGATTTTTACCAAATTCAGCACGAGTTTGTGGAAGTGCCAAAATCATGTTTGTGTCTCGATTTGATAGACATAAAGAACACCCTCCGGTAGCTTATCTATATGTGGTGGGAAGTAGAAGGACAGATAGATGGTATCCAAAATATGTTTGGCAATGGAGACCTAGAAGGGTATTCTTGTGAAGGCAGATACTTATGAGGAGGTAGAAAACAAAGTAAGGAGGATTAATAGAAATCATAAGTCAAGTAAAGATGATAGTGATTCAAAATCTGATTCAAGCCTTATATTATAACTTTGAACTAAATGATAACCTATAAATGGAAGAAGTTTATGAAACCAAAGCTAAATATGAGGAGTCAGATCATGATTCTGGCTTCTTGTCAAACCTAGAATTTAAGAGTGATCTAGATGACATCGAAGTAGATGTTGATGAAATGGTGAATGCCCCTAGCTATAGACAATGATAAGTGTCCTAAGACCCTCAATAATTTTATCTTATTGATATTTTATTGATCAACTAAAGAAAAGGATACTTATTGAATGAATTGTTTATTTCAGGGCTAAATGAGGAGTAATTGAACTTTTTAAAAGATTAATGATGCAACATGCAAAGATTTGATGAAGTTTAGAGCTTTTGTTGCAAAGTTAGAAGTACACTATAAGGAGTACACGACCAGTGTACAAGTATTAGAGCACAACAAGAGGAAAAATTGGATTTCTAGGGCACACAACCTAGGTACACAACCTAAGTACACAAGTAGTGTACGTCGAAGTCATGTATGATTAATAAGCGAAGAATTTCTGCTTTGTTCTAATGTACATGACCCATGTACACGAGTCGAATAGGGGGTTCATGTACGTTTGACAGACTATAAATAGCACTTTGTTTTGTTATTTTGAGGAATGAATGATTAATATTCCGTTCCTGAGCTCTAAAGGACGTGTCTTGGAGAATTTTTCAAGGGAGAATTGCTACAAAAACATTTGCAGTCACAAACGATTATTTCCAAGGGTTTTATCAATCATGATATCTCTAAAATCTTTTAGATAGCTTGTTTTCATTGTTTATTCCATGGAAGAGTAGATTTCTTATGCCTAGGTTTTGTGAAACCTTAAACCATGCATTGAATTTCTATTGATTAATGGAAGGTTGATGTCTTGAGTTTATTCGTGTGATATTATTGTTCTTGTGATAATTTACGGCCAAAATTATTGCATGTTTGATTCTTGTTAGTTAAAAAGACATTTCAACTAATAGGATAGATCATCAATGAATAAAGAATTTGCATATCTCACCTAGACATAGAGAGACATCGGATTTTTATAATAAATATCCAATCTTATTTAGGGTTCATGAATTTCATGCAATTTTACATTTGGCGTTAGTGAAGGAAGATATTCCCACTATCTTATACAGGATTAAGAATCAATAAACTTGAAGAGAGTAATTAGTTTAATCAAGAGATCCTGTAGTTTAAGACTCAATTAATCATTAATTGACTCTTATTATAAGAAATGAGGTTTAACGTGGATCAAAATTAGGGGCATCATTTGTGAATTGATTAAAAATCAAGAAAAGTACTCATATCTCTAGTTAAGGTCCTTTAGCTGTTAGTTTAATAATAATTAGTAAATTAGAATTAGTATACTCATCTTCATAAGTTAGGTTAGCTAGTAGTAAAAGGGAAATATTGATACTTGCCCATAGATAATTGAGGACGATGCCCGCAATTAATTTTATACTGCAAAGTAGGTACTCTTGCCTTTATTAGATCATATGATTATAATAGGTTTTTATTTATTTATTATTCTTGATAAGATCGAAGAGCAAGCAACAAGTTTTGGCGTCGTAACCGAAGATCTAAAAATATTAGGAAAGCTTAAGTAGCTATTACTTTAGCCATTTATTTATTTTTAATTTATCTCTTTCTCCTCCAGATTACATTATACAACTCTAATCCACTTGTTATCTCTTATTGTGCATGACCAGAAGTTCTTTATTGAAAATTCTCGAGCTAGATCTAGAGATTGAGAAAACATTTCACAAAAGGTTAAGGAATGCAACTGCTAATACGTCTAGGCAGTTAGGTACTGAGAAGGAAGCATTGGATCTAAAGCCTAAAGATAAGTTGAAAGAAGAGGATTTTGAAAAGAAGAGTTCTAACCTGGAGTTATTGCATTCATTAGAAGGTAGTGAAGAGGAAGTCCAGGAAGCAATCATGGCAGATTAAGATCTACCAAAAACAAACATGGACTATGTAAGGTTAACACTAGAAAGCACAACTCTTACAATTGTTGAATCACTAATTGATGTAAATAACTTCAAGATAAATGGTGTATTAATTGAGTTGTTACAGCTATACTGTCAGTTTGATAGTTTAACAGACGAAGACCCCCATGCTTACATTTAAACTTTCCTAGAACTCTATAGGACTTGCAAGAACAATAGGGTGCCAGAAGATGCAATATCCACTGGATTGTTCCCTTTCACATTGAGAAGGAAAGTAAGGAATTGGATGATAGCATTAGGTCCTAGAGCTTTGATTACATGGGATGATACTATTAAGTAATTTTTAGATGAATTTTTCCTACCATGTAAGATTGCTAAGCTTCAGAGCATCCTTTTGTCCAAAATGATGCCGAGACCTTATATGATGCTTGGCAAAGATAGGAGCTACTAAGAAAGTGCCTACACCACTAGTTGCCACCATGGATGCAAGTGTAGACATTTATAATGGGCTCAACTAAATCACCCAGTCGTTGGTTGATGCGTCAGCTAGTGGTACCCCGAACTTTAAGACCTTAGAGGAATTTCTCAATTTGTTTGAAGACATGGTAAGAAACAACTACCAATGGGGCAACAATAAGGGGAAACAAAAAGTTGGAGGGTCACATGAGGTAGTTGTACTGGCTACCTTATTACCAAGATGGATGCATTGAGTAAATAGGTTATGATCTTCAACAATCCACAATCACCCTTTTAGTATGAAGAGCCCAGTGGTAGTGGTTTCTATGAAGAGCAGACTAAGCAGGTAGATTATTTGGGTAACAAACAACAAAATAATCCATTTGGGTTAGAGAAATCATCCTAATTTCTCCTAGGGCAATTAGAACATAGAGATCAAATTTTCCACTTGGGTTTCAGAAGCCATAGTTGCCACCATATCAATAGATGCCATAGTCTTATAATCAACCCCCTTAACAAGAAAAGAAGTCCAATCTAGAGGACTTGATGACACAGTTTATCTAGAGCTCTGATGTACATCATCAGAATCATGAGGCATCAATTCACAAGCTGGAAAAGCAAGGCCAATTGGCTAAAAGGCTTTTTGATCGACAACCGGGCTCACTCCCTAACAATACTAAGCATAACCTAATGGAACAATCCCAAGTTATTAGTCCGAGGAGTGGGAAGGAATTACAGGGTAGAAGCGAGAAGGAACCTGGGAAGAAAATTGAAGAGAATTAGAGCCTAAACTAGAGGAGAGTTACCCCTAGTGAGAGAGTATGTGCCCAAGATATTATATCCTGCCTATCTCCACTAGAGCAAAGATAAGAAACAGTTTGGTAAATTTCTAGACCTGTTTAAATAGCTCCACATAAATATACAATTTGTTGGAGCACTCTCTCAGATGCCTAAATATGTAAAATTCCTTAAGGAACTCATATCTAACAAGAGAAAGTCGGAGGACATATCTATAATTGAAGTAGGAGCAAATTGCTCCTCAATTATTCAAAATAAATTTCCTAAAGAATTAAAGAATCTTGGAGCTTCACCATCCTATCTGTAGTAGGAGATCTATCTATGGACAATGCCTTAGTTGATCTAGGAGCAAGTATTGATAAAGACATATTTTATTTACTTTTTATTATACGAATCATATTTAATTATTATTGATTTTATAGAAATCTTAAGGAAATGGTATTTATTTGCACTTATTGTGATATTTTAGATCTTTGAAGACTTATCATACAATTTCAAGCAACTTAGAGGATTTTTGAGCAAACAAAAAGAAGTGGAAAGTGAAAGTTTAAAATGGAGGAAAGAAGGCTACTAGCTTATGGCCTGCCTAGCTATGCTGGCCTACAACATCAGTGATTAGCATTGGAACTACCTTCAGTAGAAAATTAAGCTATACCAGCCATTTCATGATCAGGCTGCCGAATTAGGAGACGGCCTTTACCAAAAACGGACATTCATAATGCAACACAACTAGCTTTGATAGACAGCTTTCATGCAAGGTCGATACCATAATGATCAAGGCCGTAGCCTTTCGACCGGCGTAAGATGAAAGCTGGCCATTAAAGAAGAAAAGTTGTCGGCTTTGCCTCTAGCCTACATGTTTTTCAAAAGCCATTGTTGGATAAGCTTGGAATGATGCGAATTTTCCTTGCTTTTCTTGAGTTGAGGAAAAAAAACAACCCCCAATTTTAAAATAGATCTTAGAATAGAATTAGAGATCTTTGATAGTCTTTAGAGAGAGTTATTCATGCTTATATTGTTTATTGACTAAAGAGCTTATAATCATCTTGGAAATTTTAGAAAGTATTGTACTTGAAGTTCTTGTGGAAGTTTTGCATCTAGGATTCATGTTTATGTTAATTAGATTGATGATCTATGGTCTAAACTTAATTCTTTTATGCAATTCAATTTCTTGATCTTATTGTTAAACATGAGTTCTATTGTAATTACTTACTTGATCTATGATTATGCTATTATATTCATAACGTTCGAAGTCATTTCTATGGGAATATGATGAAATCCTAGATTAGCTAAGATGATGATTTTAGTCATATTATAGAATTGTTAGATGAGTGGAATATTCATATTGTGATTCCTATTCTATAAATCATGTTTCTTGATTAAATTAGGGTTTATAATAACCTCAATGACTTGGAAGAGAAATTAGGGTTTATAGGAGTCCTTAATTAAGACTGAATGATATATGCAGGAGCTGGGTTGTTTGATCTAATTAGAAAATTTCCTCTGGAACGAATGCAATGTTTTTGGTTAATTTTTCACTAAGGGATTAGGGGATATTAATCTAGGACATTAGTCAATCATAGAATCAAAAGGTTTATGATTGTAAATTAGATTCCACTATCAATTTACATAACGGAAGTTGATGAATTGATTTGGGGTTTTTAAGATTTTAAAACTTGAAAAAGGATTGAAAGGATTTGATGATTTCATATAGATATCCACATAGTTAAAGATTATTATAATATGATGGCAACCTGATTAGTGAAACTAGGATGGATTCTGTTTTTCCACATTCAATTGGTATAGTTCACAAACACTTTCTCTTTGCGTTGATTGATAATCTAGGTTAAGTTAAATTAGTTGTTAAGTAGTTAATTATCTCGAATCTATTTCCTGAATAATATTAGATACTAATATCTATCTAGTAATTAAATAATCCTCATGGGAATGATATCTTATTCATCATTATATTACTTGATTCGATCTAATATACTTGCTGGCAATATTTGCATTTATTTTTTATATACATTTGTAGCGGATCAAGTGTCAATCTTATGCTTTACTCCTTTTTCAAGAAATTGGGCCTAGTAAAACCCTGCCTTATTCACATGAGTCTATAGCTAGTTGATCGTTACGCAAAGATCCTTAGAGGAATTATTGAAGATATCTTGGCAAAGGTCAGGAATTTTATTTACCATTATGGACTTTGTGATATTTGACATGGATGAAGATGGGGATGTGCCTTTGATTCTATGTGGACCCTTCCTTACTACAGCTAAAGCAGTTATAGATGTTGAAGAAGGAAAACTCACCCTTAGAGTAGGAGATAAGGACTTAGTGGTGACAGTTGTTACAGCTTTAAAACATCGGATGGGATCTCATGACTCATGCTACTCTATATATATTGTGGATTTCTTAGTAGCTCAACATATTGAAGGAATTCTATCTAAAAATGGAGTGGCATTGAGTTTGACTCAAGATGTAGGGAAAAAATTGGAGAACCATGTTGCTGAAGCTATCATAGTAGAAGTGGAAGCCAAAGAATATATTACACCTCAGAACGGGTTCGAAGAACTGAGAAAAGACACTGAGGCATGGCTAAAACTTCAATTGAAGAGTTGTCAATTCTTGAAATGAAGCAATTACCAGATTACCTTGAATATGCTTTTCTAGAGAAGGACTCCAAGCTATTGGTGATCATTGCCTCAGATTTATCATGTGAACAGAAACAACAACTGCCAGTGGTCTTCAAGGCACACAAGTAAGCCATCGCTTGGAAGATCTCTAACATCAAATGTATCAATCCATCTTTTTGCACCCACAAAGTTTTATTATTAGAAGGGTATAAGCATGTTGTACAACCTCAAAGAAAGCTAAACCTAAATATGAAGGAAGTGGTTAAGAAGGGGGAAGTGAAGCTTTTTGATGCTAGAATGATATATCTAATATCTGATAGCTCCTAGGTTCACCTGACATAAATAGTACCCAAGAAGGGAGGGATAATTGTGGTCCCTAATGAGAAGAATGAACTGATGCTGATGAGAATTGTGGCTAGATGGTGGGTATGTATAGATTACAAAAAGCTAAACGAAGCCACCACAAAGGACCATTTCCCTCTACCATTTGTTAACCAGATGTTAGAGAGGCTTTCTGAACATATGTCTTATTGCTATCTTGATGGCATGTTTGGGTACTTTCAAATACTTGTTGTCCTAAAGGACTAGGAGAAAACAATATTCACATGTTCCTATGGCACTTAGGCCTATAGGAGGATGCTCTTTGGGCTCTGCAATGCACTAGCTACATTCTAGTGGTGCATGTTAGGAATCTTTGACGACTTGGTGGAAAAGATAATTAAGGTTTTTATGGATGATTTCTCGATCTTCGAGGACTCATTTGATGATTGCTTGGCTGATTTAGAGAAAGTCTTGATCTGTTGTGAAGAGACTAACTTAGTACTTAATTGGGAAAAGTGCTACTTTATCAGAGAAGGTATTGTGCTTAGGCACAAGGTTTCACAAAAGGGGATCAAAGTAGATAGATCTAAGGTAGATGTAATTGCAAGATTGCCACCTCCAACATCAGTGAAGGCCATCAGGAGCTTCCTTAGGCTCATCGCCTTTTATCAGCGATTCATAAAAGACTTCTCCAAGATTTCTTACCCCTTTACAAGACTCTTAAAGAAAGGTGTGGCCTTTGATTTTGATCGAGAGTGCATACATGCCTTCAATCTTTTAAAGGGGAAGCTAAAAAACGCTCCCATTATGATAACTCCAGACTAGAGCCTTCCTTTTAAGCTTATGTATGATGTGAGTGACTTTGCAATAGGAGTTGTCCTAGGGAAAAGACATGAAAAGCATTTCCAACCAATATACCATGCTAGTGAGATAATCAATAATGCTTAAGAAGACTACATTGCGATAGAAAAAGAATTGTCGGTGATAGTGTTTGCTTTTGACAAATTTAGACCTTACTTTATTTTGTCTAAAGTTGTTGTGTATGCAGATCACTTTGCTTTGAAGTTCTTATTATCTAAGACCAATGCTAAGCCCAAATTAATGATAAGTCTGTTTTACTCTATTTCAGTCATAGGAATTTAGGCTTAATTTGATTCATTTTAGATAAATTCCTATGAATTTTGCGCTTTTACTGCTTAAATGTTGTTTTTTAGCCCTAAAAATCAAGAAAAGAAGAAACAAATTGTTTTAGATTAGATTTAGAGCAAAATAACAATAAAACTTAAAGATGGATTGCTATGAAGGTCATTAGAAATGTTTTTTGAGGGTAGAATTTCGAGGCAAAGTCTCTAGTCGTGCCTAAAATCGAGGCATCGACATGACCTCGGTTAACGTTGACTTACAATGAGGTGATTAAGCCTTAGACTTCATGATACAACTTCAGTCGTACCATAAAGTCGAGACCTAGATTATACCTATGATTGAAGATAAGTTAAAATTTGAGCCTTTGAAGAAAGATAAAACTTAAACCGTGACCAAACTTCGAGCCTTAGATCTGACGTGCAAAAAGTTACCCTGTCTAGGTAACATTAATGAGCTCGCTCTATGCACATACGTGAGAATAAAGACGAATTTCTATTATAAAGAATCTGCCACTTTAGTGAGTAAAATTTTCATGATTTATGTACCTATAGCCTATGACTGAATGTAAACAGACGGCCCAAAAAAAAGAGTACCATATGTAACAAATTACTAACGTAGAATAGAGTCAGAAATTTTTAGTGAAAGAATTGTTTCTTCTTGTTAGGGAATTTCAAAGTTTTCTAGGTAAAATCATTTTAATACATTTTTGGTATTTACAAGATTCTAAGCTTAATTTGTAATACCTCTAACTTCATATTATTTCTTTTGAATCTATGCTTAATGTCCAAATCTGTGGAGAAATAATCTCCTTAACTTAGGCTTTGTGAATGTTATACCTGATTCATGTGATTTCAAATGCATTTTTAATTGGATATTGACTAAGATTTTGTAATTAGTAGCTCGAATTTAATTTCGCAGGTCTAAACGTATGGTGTACCTTTTAGATCTATGTTTGATTTTAATTGAATAGATTGAGAGGTCATTCTTTTAAATAGATATAGGCTACTAATGAAGTTGTTCATAATCACCTTAAAAGGGGGATGGTGAAACTTTCTGTCAATTGTTTTCTAATTTCTAAAATGGGTTGATTCTTAAACTTTATACGGACACAGATTGTTGATACTTGTGAAAAGATTCTAGTAGCCTGATCTAGATCAAGAGTTTCTAAACTTAAGAGAGGATTTAACTAACTTTTGTTAGTTTGACGGTGCAAATACACTAGCAAGAACTCTCTGAGTTCATTGAGTAATCACATAATAAAGACTTGGTAAAGCAAATCCTAAGTCTCATCTTGCATTTTGGAAACTTATCTTTAATTTTACCCTAAAAACATGTATATATGCATTAACCTTAGTTTAGCTTTTGTTTTTATTATGCTCTACTAATTTTTTTTTGGCTAGATAATAGATGATAAGAAAGTAATGTAGGTGCTCACGATCCCCAAGAAATATGACCTAATATTTTCTATGCTACTTCAGTAGGTGCACTTGCCTAATGTTGGTGATTGGAACCGAAATTGAATAGAACTTATCAGCTTTTTATAAAATTTTGAAATACTTCAACTTCGAGTTTTGTAACATGATCCACACACACCTAAGCATTTTCTGGTGTTATTACTAGGGATAGGAGTCGAATTCATGAAAATGAAGCTCAACGAAACAATATTTGAAGGCTTAGCATCTATTAGATTAGTTGCTAACCCTATGAATAGTGCAAATAATTTTTCGCTTTTTGTTTGTTTTTCTTAGTTTTTCCTATACATTTATCTTTACCTTTTTCTGCAAATATCATTTTAGTTTTTTATGTAAATATTTTTGTTTATAGTACTAACCTTTTTTTTTTTGTTTATTTTCTATTTATGTAGATATTCTTTTTTTTTTGTACATTTGTAAATATTTTTGTATATATCCTATTTTGTTTATAGTTTCTTGTTGTACATACCTCTTTTTTGTTTGTAAATATGCTTGTATAGTCTTTTCGTTTTATAATTCTTTTTGTTTGTTTTGTTTTTTGCATAATTCTTTAATTCTTTTATTCTTTATCTGTATATTTAGTTAATGTTATATTTTTAGTTCTATTGTTGTAATATAGTTGGTGTTCTGTTCTTTTGTTAATAGGCTTGCTGTAGACCAATTCTTTCATAATAATAATGTAGAATTATGACTAGAATAAAATCTCACACCTTATTCACCTTGACCTCAAAGCAAATAAAATAGGGACATCAATTAGGAAACAAAGGAAAAGAAATCAAAATAGGCCTATAGAGTCATCCTGGTCAACAATCCAGGGGAAGAATTTCATGAACCAAATGACATGCTGAATGAAGAGAATAACCTAGGTAAGGTAAACCATCCTTCTAGAACCATGATAGATTTTTGTAGAGCCACCTTTGATGGAGCTAATAGGAGTATAACTAGACCCAGGATAGTAGCTAATAACTTTAAAGTTAAAACAAATGTGATCCAGATGGTCCAGCAATATGTGTAATTTGATGGATTATAGGATGAGGACCCAAACACTCACCTTTAATAGTTTTTACAGATCTATGACACATTTAAGATCAATGGAGCCTCTGATGATGCTATTAGATTAAGGTTGTTTCCTTTTTCTTTGAGGGATAATGCTAATAAATAGCTCAATAGTCTGCCTAGATAGTCTATAACCACTTGACAACAAATGGCAGAAAATTTTATGAGGAAGTATTTCCTACCCTCCAGAACTGCTAAGTTGAGAGCAAAATCGCTTCTTTTCATCAGTTGGAATGTGAGACTCTCTATGAAGCTTTCGAGAGGTGAAAGGAATTGCTAGGTAGATGCCCACATCTTGGATTTCTTGAATGGACCCAGGTCCAAACTTTTTACAATGGGGTAAATTATGGCACTAGGCAGCTTATTGATGTAGCAACAGGAGGAAACCTGAGTAACAAATTCCTTGAGGAGTGTTTGAACCTTTTTGAGGACATGACCAATAACCACTACCAATAGTCGTATGTGAAAGCTAAGAAAGAGAACATTAAAGGAGTTTTTTAGCTTGATGTTGTAATAAATTTGACCTCTAAGATAGAAGCCTTAAGTAAGAAGGTGGACAACATAACTTTGGGTACTGGCCAAGTGAATGTCGTAGATGGTAGTTTTAGACAAAATGTTGAAGGCATGACTTCTAAGAAGATGGAATATGTGAATAGTTTCAATGGACAAAAGAATGACCCTTACAGTAATACATACAATCTTGGATAGAGGGACCATCCAAACTTTAGGTGGAGTAACAACAATTTCTAACAATCTAGCTTTAACCCTGATCTACTACGAATGTATATAAAAAAAATAAAAGTGAATTCTTCTAATAAGTATACTGGGTCAAATCAAGTAATATAATGACGAATAGAGTATTGATCCTATGGGGATTACTTAACTACTAAACAAGTATTAGATTTTACTATTATTTAGGTAATCGAATATAGAGAAATTACTAATTAATACTAAAAAGCCTAGATTATGATTATCACTAAGAGCAGAGAGGGTGTTTAAAAGAAATATATTGATCAAGTGTGGGAAAAATTGAATCAACCCTAGTTTCATTGATCAAATTGCTATCTTGTTACAATAACTATTAGCTTTGTGGGTATTCATATAAAATTATTAAAGACCTTAATGCTTTTCTAAGTTTTAAAATCTTTAAAACCACTAATTAATCCATTAGATTCTACTACACAAATTAATAATGGAATCAAATTCACAATCGTGAATCTTCTAACTATATAATTGACTAATGTCTTAAATCAATTTCTCCTAGTCCCTTAGTAAGAAACTAATCCAGAACATTGCATGAATCTCTTAGAATAATTTCTAAATCAAATTAAATATCGCTGCTTCTACAATTGTTATTTAACCTAAATTTAAGAATTCCTTATGAACTCTAATTCTGCTTTCGAGTTATTAAGATTCCTATAAACCTAGTTCAATCAAGAAACATGATTTATATTAGAAATTACAATATGAATATTCCACAAATCTAATAATTCTATAACGAAATTACAATTATCCTATTAGCAATCCTAGGGTTTCATCATATTCGCATAAGAAAAACTTAGAACGACATGGATTGATTCAAATAATCACAAATCAAAGCAGTTACAAAAAGAGAATTCATCTTTAAAATCATAATCACAAATGGAATTTGCATAAGAAATAAAAGATAAAAAATCACCAATTCAATCACAATTATCCTTGTTGCAAAACTTCAACAAAAAGTCTTGATATTTAAGATAATCCTAAGCTTCTCAATCAATAACAAATTTAGACTCAGAACAACTCTCTCACCAATCTAATTTAGGATCCAAAAATCTGATATGGATCTAAAGAACTGATGGAAATTTCATGTGTGTTCATAACAAAACAACCCTACGAGTTTCATAAGCAAATTCAAAGGAATTCCATTCGTTACAATGTAGGCCAGCTATTACATAATCTACGTCAATAGCGTAGAGGTAGTGTAGGACTTATACCGGTTGAAACATTGGCAGTATTGATGTCTGCTTTAATGTTTCTAAATCTGTGGATGAGCAACGCCAATCTAAGGTCGTTGGCATAAAATTTCCAGTAGCTAACGTAACTTCAAAATATGAAAAGCTAATGAAGTTCGCTTAAAGGCCAACTGTGTTGAAGCCAACTTTAAAGATTTTGAATCTATGCTTGTGCAAGGCTGGCTCAAGGCTGGTTGTGTAGGATGAAATTTTGCCGGTGTACAATATAAAAGAAAGAAGGCTGGCTAAATTGTGTTTGAAAGCTGACGGCTTTTTTGATTGATTGAAGGCTGGTTTAATTCTTCTTGAAGGCCAGCGGTGTAGATCCTTTCATGGCCGGTCTTTGTAATGTTTTTGTCCAATTTTGCTCAAAATTCCTTCAACTTTCCTATATTTATAATTCTAAGTCTTCCATGATCTGAAATAAATAACACATACTTAAGTACCAATTCCTTTAGATTTATATAAAATCAATAATAGTCTATCATCAATTGTTCAGTGAAAAGTGTATAAAATATGAATATATCAAACCCACTAAACATTCATAAGCCATAAGGTCAAGGGTCAAGTGTCCACCAAGCTAGTAAATGTTCATTGGAGGAGTTGATTCCTCAGTTCATTAAAGCCTCTGAGGCTAGGTAGTAGACAATTGATACTACCCTAAGAAGCCATTCAGCCACACTTCATAAACAGGAGATAGAATGAGGGTAGATTTCTAAACTCCTCTCAAAAAGATCTCAAGGATCATTACCTACAAACACAAAAGTAAATCCTAGAGAATAAGCCAAGAGTTGAGAAAGAGAAAGACTCTTAAGATGACTTATCCTACCTTTCTTTTTATTTGTTTTGGAAGATGTTTGTTTTCATTTTTTTTTCTGAAGAGACCTTTTATTCATGAATTTTTTATGATGATGAATGTTTGGAGAGGAACAACTAATGTCCTTGGTGGAATTTATGTTTGATTGTTTGATGGTTTGTAAAGATTTTTAATTAGGTTATGTTAAAAACCTATTTTATGTTTTGATTAATTTGTGGATGATGATTTTGAAGCATATGAATGATTTTTCTTTATGAAAATTCTTTGTTTAAAAGATGAATGATGGAGAAACAATTGCATTCAAGTTGCATATTATGATTTAAGGATTATTTTAAAGTGTTTTTGTAGGAATCTACTTGATAATTTTGACCATGAACCTACCAGCGATTCATAAAAGGAGAATAATTTTCGATCGTAGTTTTAATTGTAGCTCGTGTTGAGCCCTTGATTGTAATTGGTGATTATTTTAATTCTTTATTCTTTATTTTTTTGACCCATGACACAAATAAATCCACGACATTCTTTTTGCAGGATAAGTAAAGGCCAACGTCAAGGCCTTGATATCTTCATTCTTTATATTCATTGTTTTTTTATTATTCATTGTGAATAAGTGCAATTATTTGTGGCAGAATAAGTTTAATTTTCATGTTGGTTATTTTTAACTAAACAAAGTTTAGTTACAAAATGCATAAATAACTTAGAATCTTTCGTTCAATTTTAAGCCTTGGTTTTGATCAAGCTAATAGTTGTTACTAATGTTTCGTTTTATTCACCATAGTCTTTAAACAGTTTGAATCAAGAAGGCAATTTGTGATATCTAGTCTGGCTTCACCCGCGACCATAATTAGAGAAGTGTTCTCTAAAAATTATGACTTTAAATCTTGCTTTAATATGTTGTTATTCCCTTGTTTGTTTATAATGTTTTAAAACATTAAGGACAATGTTTAGCTTAAGTGTGGGGATGGGAATTAAGCAAGAAGGGTCGGGAATAATAATAATAATAATAATAATAATAATAATAATAGAGTAACTGAGTTTTAAATGATCTTTTTTTTCCAACAAATCATAGGAAAATAATAAAATGGTTAAAATTTGACCAAAAATTTAAATAAATTTGAAAGAAAAATCACCAAATAACTCAATTGAGCTAATAATGAATGATATCATCTTATAATTAACTTTATTATGTCTAAATTACCCTATAATATCTACATGGAGTAGTTTTACTTATTATTTAATATAGAAATTTAGAGCTGGAATTAGCTTAAGGTCCTTAGTAAGGTTACTCAATTAATTTGTAGAAGCTTAAATAATTTGTATGTTTTTCAATTTAGTCATTTTGAGAGCTTTGTAGTTTTTGATGAAGGTTCAAATGATGGTCATAACTTGATGATGTTTCCTCGTGCTTTATCTTAAAAAAAACTAAAACCAAAATTAAAATGAAAATAATCATGCGCTTGAGACTGAAATAAGTAGGGGTTGGTCTCGCTAAAGAACAACTTCTGACCCCTCTTTCAATTTTAAATAAGCCATAAAAAAGCGAAAATATAAGGCAAGAACCCCTCTAGAGGAAAATGTAAAAAGAAGGTAAAAACCTTCTCCTCCGTAGCTTTGAAGTACATAAATAATTAATAAGAATGAAATGAAAGCACAAATAAGGAAAGAAATTCAAGGGATGAATTGATGTATATGCCTTTATTTTTTACTATGATGCTTAAAGAGATAATTAAGGAACTGCATACCTATATGTACAAGGGGATAAAGTTGATGGAGTTCTTCTTACTCTAGTTGATTTTTTGAGTGATTTTTGCTTTAGAATTCTTAATTAAATAATAAAAGGTAAAAGCTGATCTACTTAGATAAGTTTAGTGACTTTCGTAGAAGTAACTTTAGCATAATTAGTGAGATCGATTGAATTTACAAGGTGTTGAGTTAAATAGGTGAATTGAGCTTAATTTATCTAGTCAAATTTCCATTCATGATTTATTTTCTTGTTAAAAAATCCTTGCCTCATTGTGTTGAATTGATGTTTGCTTGAGGATAAGCAAAGGCTTAAGTATGGGGGGAATTTGATAAGTATATTTTACTTTATTCTATTCATAAGAATTTAAGCTGAATTTAATTCATTTTAGATAAATTCCTATGAATTTTGTGCTTTCATTACTTAAATGTTATTTATTAAACTCCTAGAATAAAGAAAGAAGAAACAAAGTGTTTTGGATAAGATTTGGAGCAAAACAACAACAAAACTTAAAGACACATTTCTATCAAGGCCTTTGGAAATGCTTGTTGAAGGAATAATTTCAATGAAAGGTCCCTAGTTACACCCCAAGCCAAGGCCTCAACATGACCCTCGGTTAATGCTGACTTATACTGAGGTGATCGAGCTTTGGTGTCATGCCTCGAGAGGTACCCTAAACGTGACAGTTCATCGTACACAATATTAAAGCCTAGGAATGACTATCTTAGTCATGCAAAGGCTTCATATCATGTACAAGACGTACATCACAATTATGGGGACAATTCAGAGTAGCACAATTATATTGATATCAATTAAAGTAACACGGCAAAGAAATTCTTATTATTAATATAAATAAGGTCAATTACAACTCTTAGGGGCATATCCCCATTAATCTCCCCAAGAACACATAAATGCATCTCCTAAAAATCTCAAAAATATCAACATAACATAAATTACTCATAAAGGAATTACAACAAAGTGAATCCATCCTATATTCTTATTGCTTCCATAAGAGTTTAAGAATCCATCAATGATTTCCTTAATGTCTTGATCTTCGAATAGAGCTACAAGTATACATGTTTCAACAAAGATCTATGGGAGTGTAAGCTTACAATGAGCTTAGTGAGATATTCCCTTTATTTGCACCGTGATTCAAATAAGTTTATTAATTCACACATATGCTATACATGCTATGCAACAACCACATGACGCAAACAATTATGTACGTATATCCAGAGACCATACACATAATGGATTTACACCCTCTATATCGAGGGTTAGGAATAGTATTTGAAGGTCTTCATGATCTTTTACTGCTAGTCCCTGACTGTACCCTACCCTCAGCAATTGATCGGCATGGCTCATCTTTGGGATGTAACCCTGGTATGCCTTAGTTTCCTAAGAATGAGCATGGCCGCGGCCTTCGTGGTCTTGGACCTTCCTAATTCTTCATGTAGGAGTAGCAGTCTTTCATGTGTGACTCAACGGATGTAATCTTCAGGAAGGGAAGCCTCATATGCCTCATCACCTAGACAAAGAAATACTTGGAATGAGTATTTCATAAAGGTTTTACTCAAACTTTTTAGTTTTATCTTGTTATTTTCGTCTAAATTTGGATTATGTGAAACCCCAACTTAAAATGGCCATAATTAGCTCATTTTAACTCGAAATTTCTAATATAAGATATCGTTTTCTACCTACTCGAAAATATCTATCTATTTTTAAGGTTATTTTGAACATTTGAAGTAGTTTGGGTTCAAAAAAGGGTTAGTACAATTCTAACACGAAAATTCTAGTTCAGATTGAAATTTTTTCTGAATTCTATTTCATCTAAAATTCCAAAGCAAATGCATAAATATTTATATAGTTAAAAAATCCTTTTAATATATACATAGACTCATATTATATGCATGATTCTAGATATCATCTCAAAAATAAATTTGTAAACAATCTATATAGAGTTTTGTGAAATGTTATTTTGACTTGTGATTAAATTGCTATTTTGTAAATATGTGACTCAACAACAAGGAAATCATAATTCAATAATATATATATATACATAAATATTTAAAGGTCTTATATTTGTTCACAAATTCTTATTTGAAAATCTATTTTATAAAAAATTGGTTTTACCTCTTTATGACATATAACCTAAGTGTATTTTCTTTTTTTTTTTAAAGAATTTCCTAAGTTTAACTCTTTAAATAAATTTTTAATTCACATATTTTTTAAATATGAAACTTGATTTAAGAAAATCATGATTTTATATTTATTTTGAGTTTATGAATATTTTATTTACGTAGTAAACTTTTTTTAACTAATTATTTTCCAAAACATGAGCTTTTATGTGGTTGTGAGGAAAAATCATTCTAAAATGTTTCAAGTTTTAGCATATGAGAAGAATTAAGTGAATGACTTATTCTAAACATTTATGCTTATAATATTTCTTTCTTAATTCGTAATTTTTCAACACATGGATCTTTAGAGGGTTGTTAGAAGAAAACTAAAATTTTTAGTCGTTCCAAGTGGATGTCTACTTATTATAACTATTATCCATATTTTCTTAACTTCATAAAAAGAGAAGGAATTTTAATTCTTAAAACTTGTTTCCTTAAATTGTACATCGATTTTATTTCTATGTGGATTTTAACTAGTGAGTTGATCTTAGCTTGACCTGAAATTTTTGTCTTGTTCTTAGTGTTTATTAGAGTATTGGTAATAATCTCATAAATAAGTTTTAAGAAAATTTGCATAACAAGAATTATCGACATTATATGGTTTAATAATAAATTTATTTTGTATTTTGAAAAGAGTGTGGAATCACATGATTAAGTATTGGAGAAACTTTTCATAACACTAAAAATTTATGATTAACTTATTTAAATTTTTGAAAAGAACGTTGTTGAAACAAAATCTTAAGTTTTAAATGGAAATTTTTACTAAGTGATAAAATTATTCTTATAAAAAGTTTAGTCTTATTTTTTTTTTTATAAAAGAAAAAACTCCTTTTATTTTATTAAGATAACAATAATATGATCATGTATGAATATGAATTTGTAGTTATATAGTATAACAAAAATAATTTACATAAAGGATAATAGACATAGAAATTAAAAAAGCATATAAGTAAATGTTAAGTATTGGGATGTCTTAGCTTGTGTCAAGGCTTCCCGGACTTAGACATGAGCAAGTCCTTTAAGAAAAGCAAATAAGAAAATATGGGAGTTTTAGGTTTATGTTAAGGTTCTCCGGACTTAGATTATGGTCAAGTCCAAAAAAAGAAAAATTGTACTAACTTGATCAGGACAAGTCTAAGACTAGAAAGACTAGTTTTAATAAAATTACATGAAGCAAATAAATAAATAAATTGTAAGAAATATAAGAGCATAAATAAATAAAAGTTATGTTAGTGAGCTTAGAGGCTCTAAGAAAAAAAAATATATATATATAAATATATGTACTTAGTTATATATAAAAGTTAGATTAGGATCAATAATAAAAACTAATAATATAACAACAATAATAATACTTGAACATTGTTAAACAAAACATGAATATATTGTTGCTTCCATATTACCCATGGGCTTAGAAATACACAATATTGTCATGTTATGTTAACATGAACATGAAGATGGTTTTAGGAATTTTTACCTAATATTATTTGTTGATTGAAGAAGAAATGAAGTATTGGTAGTTGTATATGGATGATAGTTTTACAGAAAGAAGAGAGAGTTGGGAAGAGAATTTTGGAGAGGGATTTTATGGAGAGAATTTGAGAGAATTTTGGTATGTTAATGAAGCATGTGAAAGAAAGGGAGGAAGATGGGTTATTTATAGATAAATGTGGAGAGAAATTAGATGTGATAAAATAAATTCAAAAAGAAAATAAAGTAGATAGAAGGGAAAGAAGGAGTGTACATCAAAGAGTGAGAAGAGAGAGAGAGAGAGGAGAGATTAAAAATTAATTTTTGTAATGAAAAGTATGTAAAGTATAAATGAAGTTTAGTAGAAAATAGTACTAGTAATGTAAATGTAAAAAATAAGTTTGTAGATTGTAAGAAAAAGTAGAGATAGGTAAATAGTAGAAATTGTATCATGAATAGTAAACAAGACAAATAAATTACCAGTAGTAAAAAAAATACATGTAAAAATGTTATATATGATATTTCTAGATATTGAAAAATTATAAAACTGATATTTTATGAATCCTTATGAAGTTCCAAATCTATATTGATTTATGAAATATTTTTACTATCTCACTGTAAACCCCGGTTTTTCTAGTAGCCAAGATAACCCTAGAACCGGAAACTAAAACCCTAAACCGGAATAGCTCAAGTCTAGAGTGAGAACTAGGAACCCTAACTCCAGCTTTTCCTCGGTTTCCAATTAAGAAACTTTTCTAAGAAAATTTAATTTTGAATATAGTTCTTAAGTATATTTCAAACCAAGAAAATATCAATTTTAAGAAAATTTCAATTCCGGCATCCCGAACCATTATAGAAAAACGTGCCCCAAAACTAGAATTTCAAAAATTTACTTATGAGTACTCATTTGAACCGAAATAAAATAAGGATTTCAAAAATATATTTTTCATAATTTTCCGGTTTATGAAAAATACAGTTATAGCCTTTTTATCCGTATTTCATTACTACCGGAAATTAAATTGTCTTGTCAACTATTCCTCACTATTCACAAGTACCACCTAGTCTACCTATTAGCAAACTCTACAAATTCAACTCTTACCATCACTCAAATCAATTCCTTTTCTCCATACTTTTTGTCCCTTAAACTTCATTAAAAATTAGACAATTACACATCAAGTTAAATTAATCAAAATAAAGCAAAATTTCAAACTCTTCCCCCTACAAGCTCCAAACCGCGTGAAATGCACCACAACCCCCCCCCCCCCCCCCCCCCCCCCCCCCCCCCCACAATCCATGCTCCATTTGAATTTTTTTTTACTTCATTTAACCTAATTCCAATCCATATATATACTACTTTTTTCTCTCTCTCTTCATTCATTCACTTTTCAAACTTTTACAAAGTGTAAAAGCTCTCAATTCCTCCCCCATTTTCCCTTCTTGCCGAAAGTTCCAAGCTCCCCCCCCCCCCCCCCCCCCCCCCCCAACACACACATACACAACTTCTATTTCTTCTTTTCATCTTCCATTCCACTTCAAGTAAGTAAACTTTTACCCCTTCCACCTTAGATCTTTGTTATGGCTAAGTGATTCTTGGATATTTTCAACCAAATGTCCCCATGATCTTTTGGTAGGGACAATGAGATATCAAGACAAGAATACCGAACCATTACAAAGTGGATCTAGCATTTAATGGAGTTTCCATGCCAAAAGTTTATGTTTATCCATCAAAAAGTATTTTGAACTAAAGATCTTTTATAAAAATATAGTTTTTATATTTTCAAAACTCATTTAAGCATTTGATAAAGTAGACCCATCATTTTATTACTCATAATCATGTAGGCATTTAAGATTTCATTATTATTTTGTGTTTATATGCATTAATAGTCTTTAATGCTTTTGTCTTTGGTAAATAACCTTCTTAGTATATAGATCTATGGTTAGATAAGTTAATAAAGTCAAAAAGGAAAATACTTTTCAAGAGATAAACTTGTGTAAATTCGGATGACTTTGTAAACCTAGGTCAAAAACACTTTTATCAACTCCTAAACATATATTTTACAAGAGAAATGAAGCCTATGGGTAATAGATAATGTTTAGTAGTATTTTTCATGAGTCTAAATGAGAATTCTCTAAAGAAAATGTTGGAAACAAGAAATGAAGTCCAATAGAAGTTTTGAACTAAAAGTCATATGGACAAAATTCGTAATAATGGATGTATGGTTAGAAAACACTATTTTTCCAACTTCAAAAATGGTATTTTCTTAAATAAATGAAGTCCTTAGGGTATAAGTATAATAAATACTTAAAGTTTTGGGTATAAAATATATTTTTCTCAAAGGAATCAACTTGAAAGTGGAAATTTCTAAATTCGGATTTTTTGAAACCCTATAGTAAAAGACCCACTTAAAAGTTTATAAATGAGGATTTTATTAAAGAAATAAAGGCCTTAGGATATAACTAATATAAGGGTCAAAATTTCTTTAAACAAAGTGAAGTTTTTCTAAAAGAAAATCTTGGTAATGTGTAGGTGTGACCAAGTGTAGTAATTTCACTTGTTAAACAATGGTATGAAATGGTTTTCTAAGAGAAGTTTATTTAAGATTCTTTAAATCTAAAAAGTTATAAGAACTTAGGCTCATTAAAGTTCATATCATGACATTCATGATAGGGAAAATCATTAGCATTGCATTTAGTTTCATTTTGTACTTAGGAATCTCAAGTGCATTCATGAGAACCACATTTTTGGAATCGATATACCCGCTGTACAGATCTGATCCCTCAATTCCAAGGCTTAGATATTTTCAAAACTTGATTTAAACTTCATATTTAGAAAGCTTTTCCGAAGTAGATAGAGATCGATATAAAATTTGCGAAATTCCGACTTAAAACGACCAAGTTATGGCCATTTTAAAAACGGAACTTCGGAAATGACGCGAATTTCGATTTCGCTAAGTTTTCTTAGAAGTTTAGAATCCTAAGATGGTAGAATACTTATTAGGGTATTTCTTATGTGAATAGGAGAACCCGAGGACGTTGACTCTTTGCCTCCGGATTATTATTACTAGAAGAAAGGCGAACCAATGGCAGAGTGAGTTTTTCTTCCCAATTCATTTATTGTATGTGCTTGTAAAGTAGTGCACTAGAATGTAAGCCAAATGAATGGAATATGAATGATGGGGATTAATGGGAAATTATATGATTGATGATGATGTGAGAACTCAAATTAAGAATATCGAAACCGGGTGATAAACTTTGGTTGTGTAGTTAGCTATGATGGATTGTCTGAAAAATTGTTTGATCGCCTAAGTAAAATGGCTTAATCAACTACTTGGACTAATGCTAAATTGACATGTGCATATCACAAGGGGAAGGAGCATTAGCATTTGTAGGTTAGTCCTGAACCATAAACGACATCGAATAATCTTAGGTTAGTCGTGAACCATAAACGACATCGAATAATCTTAGGTTAGTCGTGAACCATAAACGACATCGAATAATCGTAGGTTAGTCCTGAACCATAAACGACATCGAATAATCGTAGGTTAGTCGTGAACCATAAACGACATCGAATAATCGTAGGTTAGTCGTGAACCATAAACGAAATCGAATAATCGTAGGTTAACCGTGAACCATAAACGACATATTGTTAGTACTACAGTAGTCGTTAATCTACTAACCCGGGATGGAGGGCGCAATTCCATCCACATATGATTTCCGGTTGGTCACATGTATGTTGAACTCATGTGCTTAATGCATACACTTTCTTGAATAATAACTTGCTTGAATTGTTGTGACATGAATGTTATTGTGGAAGATTACACTCACTAAGCTAGTTAGCTTACGTTCCTACAGTCCATTCCTTTTGCAGCTTTCCCATTTGTGGCTTAGGCGACGTGACCCGACTGAACAGGTATAGAAGCTAGGAGTTTCCCCTAGAAGTTAGAACTTATGTATTAGACTTCCATAGGAAAATTCTAAGACTTGGATGATTGTATAAGCCGTTAATTATTCTTTTGCGGGGGAATGCCCCTTAGATTTTGTAATATTTATTTATGTTTCATGAATTATATCCTACTGCTAATGTATGCCAAATTAAGCTTTTATCTCCATTCGGACTTGTACTCTATTGTTGTAAAGGTACGCCTCACATCTATATGAGGCTCTCGAAAGACTAAGGTGGTAATTCGGGAAACTTATATGGTATGTGGCGGACTGTTACGTTTAGGGTACCCTATGAGGCGTGACACTCACGCCTTGAGACACATTTTTCAAGAACTGATCCCGTTCAGGTTCGAAACGATTGGATTTTTAACAAATATGATTTTTAGGTTGTATAACATTATTTCGAATTATAATCTAAGGTTATTTTATTTTACTATTTTAGTTTCGGTGCGGATTGCCGGATCTAGATTCACTAAGTTTTGTTATTACTTTAAGTTGACTTTAGGGTTTTGGTTTGACTTCCCCTTTTTTTTTTTTAGTCGTAAGATCATAAAATTTTGGGGTTTATGACTGTGTTATATTTTTTATCCGAAATTTGAGTTTTACTTTATTTTTGTAATTTATTTAATATTTTACTGTGCTCGAGATTGTTTGATTGAGTCTAGGGTTACGTAATGACTCATTTAATTTTCGATATTGATTTAGATTTTTGACTATAAAATTAACCAAAGGGATTAAGATTTTAGAATTTCATCATTGAATATTATTTGGATACTCCATCTTGATTTATGTGTAAGTGATCAGATAGATGAATTGTTTCATGTTCGGATTTCGAGTCGAACAATTACTGAATTTCTATTATGTATTTAAAGGTTCTCTTTTTCTTAAGGTCATGAAATTTTGTATTTGATATTGTTTAGAGTTTGGTTTTAATTTGGGCTGATTTTTAGGGTTTTAGTTTTCGTCATATAACTCTATGATTATTTTCTAAGATTACCAAAAAACTAAGGGGTTTACATATGGACTTCATGATATAGCTTAAATCGCGCCATAAAGTCAAGCCGTAGATTATAGTTGTGATAAAAGTTGAGTTAAAATTCGAGGCTTTAAAGAAAAGGTACATCTTAGCCTACGGCCAAACTTTGAGCCTTGGATTTGAATTGTAAAAAGTGACCCCGTCTAGTCATTAATGAGCTGACTCTACCTGCTTATGTAAGAATAGTGACAAATTATGTTATAAAGAATCTACCATGTAAGCGAATAAAATTTTCATGATTTCTATGCCTTTAGCCTAAAAAAAATGTGCGCAGACATTGAAAAAAAGGAGTGTCGTATATAATAAATTACTAATATAGAATAGAGTGATAAATCTTTATTGAAAGAATTGTTTCTTCTTTTTAAAGAATTTCGAAGTTTTCTAGTTAAAATCATTTTGACCCATTATTTGTATTTGCAAGATTATGAGCTTAATTTGCAATATTCATCTTTAATTTTGTATTCTTTCTTTTGAATCTATGCTTAATGTTAAAATCTATAGAGAAATAATCTCCTTAACTTAGGGTTTGTGAATCTAAGACCTGATTCATGTGATTTCAACTGTGCTTTTCAATTAACTATTTGACTAGGTATTTGTAATTAGTTGATCAAATTTAATTTTGTAGATCTAATGATAATGCACCTTTTAGATCTACACGTGATTTCAACTGAATAGATCGAGAGATCATTCTTTTGAATAGATCCAGGCTACTAATAAAGTTGTTTATAATCACCTTAAGAGAGGGATGGTGAAATTTTCTGTCACTTGTTTTCGAATTTCCAAAATGGTTTTTGGTGGGTTTCAAATCTAACAAATATAAATTCATACTCTAAAGATTTGTTATAGTAGTGAATAGGGTTGATCCACAGCGATTGGTCAAATTTACTTCTATTTGAGATTTAGATGGAGAAGAGGAGAAGGGGGGTGGGGTAGTTGGCGGGATTGTGAAATTAAAGAAAACTAATTAAACTATAAACAAGCAAATAGATTACAAAGTATAAATCAATATCAAAGAAATCCTAACCAAAGGTATTATCACAACCTAGTTCACAGGATTGATCATTGATATAAAAATTTCTATTCTTTTTCTTGGATAAACTGATTATGGCTATTAAAAAGCTCTAAGAACCTAATTCTCCTTACTTTTTCGATAATCAAAACATGTTCTTTGATTATTTTCCTTATTAATTAAACAACCTAAATAGGCTCTCAGGGTTTAGTCTATCAACAACATGAAGAACAAGAGATATCACTAATAAGGGATGATTTCTTCAATGAAGGCCAGTGGTGTTTGCTTCATTTTGGTCGGTGTATAGTGTCCCTTGATTCCAAATGTGATTAAACTTGTCTAAACTTGTTCTATTTGCATTACATTTCCTTCAAGACCTGAAATAACATAATTAAACACACTTAAGTACTAATTTATCATGATTTCTATAAAATCCGTAAGAATTAAGCATGGTTTGTTCAATGAAAATTGAGTATAATTTGACTTTATCAGTTTTTAAACAAAGGATTCTTAAAATTTATGTGGATCTAGATTGTTGATAACTTGTGAAGAGATGCCAGTGGTCTAATCTAGATCTAGACTTTTTGACCTTAAGAGAGGCTTTAACTTACTTTCGTGAGTACAATGGTGCAAATACACCAGCAACAACTTTTTGAGTTTGTTGAGAAATCACATGACAAGGACTTAGTGAAACAAACCCTAAGTCTCATCTTGCATTTTACAAACTTATCTTTAATTTTACCCGAAAACATGTATATATGCATTGACCTTAGTTTACCTTCTATTTTTATTATGCTTTGCCAAATTTTCTTTAACTAGATAATAGATGATGAGGGAGTAAGGAAGGTATTAGTGATCCCCAAGGAATACGATCTAATATTTTTTATGCTACTTTGGTAAGTGCACTTGCCTAACGTTGGTGATTACAACCGAAGTAGGATAAAACTTATTAGTCTTTTTATAAATTTTTGAAATACTTCTACTTCATTTTTTTAACATGATCTACACATTCTCCAGAAATTAATTCGATGAATATTGCTCCTGCAAAAGCTTGGTTTAGAGATCCGTGATAAAAAGGGAGTAGAGAACTTAGCAGCTGATCATTTATCATGATTGGAGAATCCATATCTGGATGAGTCGAAAGAGTAAGACATAGATGGCATCTTTCTAAAGAGAGACTATATGTAGTGTGTGTGCTGTTGAGCATCGAATTGCCATGGTTTATTGATATTGTACCTAGTTGCAAGAGTTCCTCCTAGTGATTTGGATTATCATGCTAAGAGGAAGTTTTTCTCTGAAATCAAACATGATTATTTGGAAGAACCATTTCTCTTTTAGGTATGTGCTGATCAAATGATAAGATGGTGTATCTCATATGACAAAGGTTGGAAGGTCTTACATGATTACTACTCAAGCCCTAACTAGGGTCATTATAATGTTAATCGAACTGCATACAAAGTGTTAGAGCTAGTTTCTATTGGTCCTCCATAATTAGAGGTGCTTACTGCCTTGTTGCTTCTTGTAATAGATGCCAAAGAGTGGGGAATACATCTAGGAGGGATAGGATGCCTCAAAACTACATCATAAGGTATGAGGTATTTGGCCTATGTAGCATATATTTTGTTGGGCCACTCCCCACATCTTATGGGAACAAATATATACTTATGGCACTCGATTTTGTGTCTAAATGGGTGAAAGCTCAAGCCTTCCCCTCTAATGATGCCCAGTTGTTTTAAGTTCTTAAGAAGTTGTTTTCAAGGTTTAGGACCCCATGAGCTATCATCACCAAAAGCGGGAGACACTTTTGTAACTCTCAATTAGAGATGGTCTTGGGGAGATATGTAGTCACACTTAGGATTGCAACACTTGACCACCCTTAGTCGAACGGTCAAGTAGAAGTGTCAAACTGAGAGTTAAAGAGAATCCTTGAAAAGACAATTAATCATCATAGAAGAGATTGGGTAGAGAAACTTGACGATGTCTTATGGTCTTGTAGGTGTATAGAACCGCCCATAAAACACTTGTAGATCCCTATAGATTAGTGTATGGGAAGGCATGCCACCTTCTAGTAGAAATTGGACACAAAGCATAATGGGCAATCAAGCATGTGAACTTTGATCTGGGCTCCTTCAGAGTCATAAGAAAGCTTCAGTTAAATGAATTAGATGTGTGGAGGATGATCGCCTATGAGAACATAAGACTTTACAAGGAGAAAACAAGAAGGTATCATGATGCACATATTTGCCATCCCAAGAAATTCAAAGAAGGGGACTAAATGCTATTATTCAACTCCCGATTGAAATTATTCCCAAGCAAGTTAAAATCGACATGGTTTGAGCCTTTTCTAGTCAAGAAAATCTTCCCACATAGGGTAATAAGGTTGGAGCATCTAGAGCAAAGCACTTTAATGTGAATGGTCATAGAGTGAAGTTATACATAGGAGATGGACTAGAAAATGAAGACTAGGAAGAGTTCAAACTTCAACCATTAGATATCTAGCTATGAAAGCGCTGAAGGACGTCGAGCTAACGATGTAAAACAACAATGCTTCATGGAAGGAAACCCATGTGTTACATAGATAGGTAGTTTTCATTTATTTTTCTTTTCTATTCTAACGCCACCTAATGTTTGTAGATAGTAGACTAGCAGTCAAAAGAGGAAATTTTATTTTCAAAATAAGTGTGGGGAAGTGCATCCACAAGTAAGATTTGAGGGGTAAATTCACTTTCTAAGTGTCCAAGGTAAGTAGACTGTATCATGTACTTTCACGATAATCTACACTTAAAGGAATTTTTCGCACTTGAATTTTTCTAGTATACACCACTAGAGTACACAATCTGTATACTTTAGTCGTGTATAACTTTTCAATATTCTATGTAGTCATGATCAGTTGTACATGACCCATGTATATAGGTCGTGCACAAGTGTTTTCGGTTTGCAAACTTTCAGTAGAGTCCCGAATGACCATACATGATCTGTGTAGTTGAGCTCTATACATTCGAATTTCAAAAATCAAGCTTTTGCTCAGTCATGAGTGATCATACATGACTCATGTATCCTTATTGTGTATAAGGGTGTGTGAATTTCCAAGCTTTCTGTGGAGTCATGAGCAGACATACACAAGTCGTGTACTTGGGTAGTGTATATTGATGAGCTAAAAATTTTAGTTATTGTGGAGTCAAGACCATGATGTACATGAGTCGTATATAATTATTGTGTACACTAACTTTCTTTAAACTCCACATTCTGTATAGTCATGGGTTAGAGTACACTACTCGTGTATATAGGTCATGTACACGTGGGTATACATACCACATACGATTTTTCTCCTCTCTACACTACTTCATTTTTTCCCTCTCACCTATACAAGATATTCTCCTTTCCTCTCTACTCACCTACTCACAAACACACTCCTTGCACTCTCAGTTTACACATTATCGTCATCAACAACAAAAGGTATGTAATCATTTTCTCTCTTTTATAGATTCTTTTTTCCTTCCTAAATCACTTGTACATGCATCATTATAAAAATCATGATAGATTTCTAGCATGATTGTTGAGAATATCTCCATGTGTGTTGTGTTGACTCTTTTTCTGTTGATAGTGGTTGTGTAAAGCTCATATTAATTTAGCCTAGAAAACACACTTAAACCACACATGCACATGATATAAAAGTCACCCAAGGGTTCATGTAAATTTTGTGTTTTATGTGCAATTTAATCACTCTAAAACATATTGCACTTGTTATTTTAAGAAATTTCTTGCTTAAACACCTTAAATTAAGAATCCAAGGTTTGTTTCATATGAAAATAGGGGTCTTTATGCTTATCATGGGAAATTGAAGAATTTTCCGAAGATTTGCACCCTATTTATGTTTTGATTATCGTTATCACCTTCAACATGAGATTTTTGTCACGCCGAAGAGTACCCTAAACATGGCATCCGCCGTGCACAATATTAAAGCCTAAAAATGACCGCTTTAGTCGCGCGAAGGCTTCCATACTATGTACAAGCGTCTAACACATGGAGGAGACACATCGGAGTGATACATTTTATGTTGATACTGAGTAACAAAGTAAAGGAAATTCAATTCACTATACTTCAAATACAAACCATTATACTTTAATTACAATTCATCAAAAGATTTCACTACATAAAACTATTACAAGGCAATCATAAAACCTAACTAATAACTTTAAGCATTCTTATTCCTTGCCGGAACCCCGAAGTCATTCTCGGCTCCAACCGTCTTGGTCTCCACTTAGTACTCTTGAGATAACCTGTTCATTTAAACATCTATTGGGGTATAAGCTACACTAGCTTAGTAAGTAAGAATTTCCAAGATTATATTCACAACACAAATACAATCAAGTGATTAGTCAGACAAGTGATATGCATCAAATATATGGATTCAACAAACATATGACCAGCCGGAAATCATATGTGGATGGACTTGCCCTCCATCCGGGTTAGCAGATTAACGAATCCTGGTACGACGCCGTTTAAGCTCACGGTCAATTAACTATAAATTTGTTTTATGGATCACGATTAACCAACTTTTATATTTGTTTATGGTCACGAAAACCAACAAATGCTAATGCTCCATCCCCATCGTGATATGAATGAGTTCAATTTCATCTTCAATTCCGAATAATCAATTATACCAATTCTTTTAAGTGATCAATCAATAATCGCAGACAATCAATTCTAATTCATCTATACAAGCAATAGTTAATCACTGGCTTCGATATTCTTACATTCCATTTCTCATATCAACAACAAGATATAGTCCCATTTCCCCATCATGC
Source organism: Combretum micranthum (assembly GCA_024138025.1). Taxonomy (NCBI): domain Eukaryota; kingdom Viridiplantae; phylum Streptophyta; class Magnoliopsida; order Myrtales; family Combretaceae; genus Combretum; species Combretum micranthum. The sequence goes on along the minus strand of JAMXBD010001376.1, from coordinate 44,194 downwards.
ATATCCATTTTATCTTTACCAAATATCTAGTGCAACTATTATTACAATCACATACAATAAATGAAATCGGAAGTAATACTCACTCGGCCATTGGATCACCGGTCTCTTAGTACAAGTAATCCGGTGGTAAGGAATCGTCGATATCGGTCACCTAAAAAGGAAGAAATACCCTAATAAGTATTTCATCACTTAACTAGTCCAAGCTATCTCATACAAACTATCAAATTCGTAATTCTCGTCCTAAGCGGGAATTCCAACTTAAAACGGCCATAACTTGGTCATTTTAACTCGGAATTTCGCAAATTATATATCGATTTCTATCTACTTCGAAAGATCTATCTAATATAATATTATATTTAAGTTTTGAAAACTTTGAAGCTTCGAAAAAGTGGATCAGATCAGAACGGCAATTCCAATTCCGAAAAATAGTTTTGTAAATGTTTGTAATGTTTCTACTTGACAAATCAATTATACATGCAATATGAATGATTTCCTATCATGAATGGAATGTTATGAGCTTGATGTATGCATGCTTTTGAAATATTTACTAAAAGAATTTTAGAAACTTTTTATTTGTAAGACTCCATGCTATTTACTTTTAAGAAAACTATTTCCTAACTTTGATCATTTCCATTTGTTTTGGATTTATTTCTAAGAAATATAATTATCTTGTTAAAATTGAGTCTTCATTATATCTATTACTTATGACCTTCATTTCTACATAAAAATTTCCATTTTACACTTTGTAAACATGTTTCAAGTAGGTTGATTCCAAAATCCGAATTTTGTAAAATTGTTTTTGGTGATTCCTTTAAGTAAAAATCATTTGATACTTAGAAAATTAAGCTCAACCATGCCTAGCCACTAAGGACTTCATTTCTTTGATAAAACTTCTAATTTGAGTTTGAAAAATATGGGTTTTCATGCCATTACTCCATTATTACGAATTTCTTAAAATGACAACAACTCAAATTTTTCCTACTTCATTTCTACTCCTTGTTCTATATATTTTTCTTAGCAAATCCATCTTAATTTATCAAAATCATTACTTGATGATACCTATGACCTAAACTCCTCATTTTTCATATAAAACACAAGTTTTGGAGTTGATAAATGAGTTTTTAAGGCATGGTTTTGAAATCATCCGAATTTACAAATTTTGGATAAACTCAATTTTCATACTTTATTTCTACAATGCATCATGCATATATGTATTACCTACAAGCTATTGTTATGAAGGTTATGAGATGATCTACCTATATGTATACATATAGTACCAAGAATTCTTTTTGAAAACTTTACTTTGCAAAACTTTGAATTTACTAGACTTAAGAAAATAGTTTTTCTTCTTGTAAAATCATTTTGCTTTTATCAAAATTCAACCTTGATGACCTATATAACCATCACCTTCATTATTTCAATAAAAACCTTCATTTTGGGGTTAGAAAATAGGTGTTTACATAGGTGGTTTGCCTAAGTACGAATTTTACAAAATTTTAAAGAATGAAAACATTGTTTAACCTATTCTTGGAAACCATTTGTTCTAAGATTATATTTTGATAAACTCTTTATCCTTATCAAAACTTGGTCTTTATTATATATTCCCTAGGACTTCCATTTTCCTATAAAAATTATCATTTTGGCATTTGGAAATAGGTGTTTAATGTGGCTATTTTCAAATCCGAATTTTGAGAAATTCATTTGAGCTTGTTTTCTTTGTAAAACTCATTTAGTCTTTCAAAAACCATTTCCTAATCAAACCTACCCTTAAGGCTTCCATTTCTTAATAAAATCTTGTTTTGAAGTTGAAAAATGGGTTTTAAAATTGGTCTTTGTTGAGATCCGAATTTACAAAATTTATTTTTGGACATATCTTTTGATAAAATCTATCTAAACTTATGAAAATCCATTCCTTACATATCCTATCTTAAGAGCCTTCATATCTTGAATAAAAACTTCATTTTTGAGTTGGAAAACATGTTTTTAAAATATGCCTTGGCCAAAATCCGAAAATGAGATTTTTATTTTGAAAATAACTTTTGAAAATCACCTTTGATTCTTGTAAAAAGAAGTCTTGATGATATACATACATTAAGCCTTCATTATCTCAAGTAAAAATTTCATTTTGACACTTGGAAAGTGGTTTTTAAATAGGGGTCTTGCCAAAATACGAATTTCACTATTTTTGTTTGAGTTCAAAACCAAGATCTACTCTTAATATGAACATAAATCTAAAAGAAACCCATGGTAGTAAACTATAAACTCATAGATCTAAACTTTACTCATCAAAATCTTTCATTTATGTTATCTATCCCCTAAGCCCTTCATTTTAAATGAAAAATACACATTTTGAAGTTGAAAAATAACTTTTCTAAATATGGTTCATTTTTCATCCGAATTTTCAAAAAATGATTTTTTGTTGAAAATAAAATAGATCTTGAGTTTTCTAAAACTTTCCTACTATCATCATCTACTACAAGTTGTTTATGAACATAGAACAAAAGTCTAATGTATTTATGAACTCAAAATACTAGATCTAGTTTACTATACTAGTTGTAGATGCATGAACACCATGATGGACATGTGCATGATGAATATATGCATAAATCATAAGCAATAACAAAAATAATAACTCAAATAACAAGATCTAGGCAATAACGAAAATTAAAGCTACAAAAAGTTAGATCTACAAAATATAACTACTTTTAATAAGAAAATAATAGTGATTCAAAATAATAATCATGGAGAAGAGGAGTGTTTCATTTTTGGCATCATCATCCTTGGCTTTTAAGCTTATCGAAGATCATTTGATGCATGAAACTCTCATTATACTTTACCTATATCCTATAAAAAGCTTTAAGAAGAAAGTTTACTTAAAAATCTTCAGAAATATGTGTGGGAGCTCATGGAAGAAATAGGGGCAGCTTGTGATCTTGTAAGATAAGAGCAAAATGAAGAAAGAAAGAGAGGAAAAAGAGAGAGAAAAAGATAAGGAATGGTAAAGGGAAAAAGGAGTAAATGAAAGAGTGAGAGAGAGAAGGAGTGCATTTAATTGAAAGAAATAAAAAAAAATAAAACAAGGGTAGAATTTTTGGGAGAGGCTCACGTGAATTTGAGTAAGAGAGAGAGAGAGAGGTTACATTGCCTTGTAACTTGAAATTTGAAAATGTAACTTGCATCATTTATGTGCTAACTAAAAAAGGCTTTAATCATTAAATAAATAATTAAAATAAAAGAAAAGAGGCTATTAATAGGGGTGTGGTCAGTTGCCATTGTGGGGAAATGGGGTGTGAAATGAGTGAAAGAAAACTTGATTAATGTGTAGAAGTGACAAATGAAGTGTACTTAAAGTATGGGTTGAAAAAGTTTTTTATTAGGAAAATATATAAAATAAAATTAAGAAAAATATTTTAAAGGAGTAGCAGAATTTTCATAAATAAAATTAAATAATTAATTGAATTATTTTAGTATTTCAACAAATATGTTACAGGTATGATCAAAATACGCAAATATGGGCTATAAATGATATTTTTATAATCCAAAAATTCTAAAAATTATTTTATGAAAATAAAAATATTTTTCAAATATTTTCCAATTATCAAATTAATTTATTTTATTTTTATTTTGTATCAAGTCTTAAACAGAATCTGATCCCGTAAAGACTCGAAACGAACTAAATTTTGGAAAAACAAAATTTTCTTAATATATAAATTATTTATCTAAAAATATAAGGGTTTATAAGAATAGTAAAATCATGTAATAAAATAGAAGTGAATAGTGCAAAAGACTAATTAATTACCGATAGTAATGGAAATACAATAAAAGGTTATAACTATAACTTTATAATCCGAAAAATTATATAATGATATATTTGGAAATCTTACGAAATTACGAGTCTAACGGTACTAATGATATATTTTTGATATCTCGAGCTCGGGGCACGCTTTTCGAATCTGTATCCGAACAGATTCGAAATAGGTCAAAAATTTACCAATGTGATATTTTTAAGCAAACTTATATTACTACGAGCTATTCTATACATTTAAACTACACCTCGGCCTCTAGGATTAAGGGTGCTAGTTGCCGAACTTAAACTACTGTATTCCTCTTAGGGTTTCCGGGCGATTTTCCGGTTTAGATCTTTGTCAATTTGGAAACTGATATTTTATGTTTATACAACATATTTAATTTGAGAAATTTATTTTAAATTTGATTTTTATAAGTATGTAATATCTCTCGATGTTTTCGGAATTCTTTGAATTGAGTTTTATTTCCGAAGGTTAATTATTATTTACTTTTTAATAATTTGTTTTTGGGCTTTATATTACCCGATTTTATAAGTCAGAGTTACGTATGAAATTTGTCATACGTAGTGGTTTTGAATTTGAAGACTATTGAGTTCTTATTTTATTTTTAAGGATTTTCATTGTCTCAAGATTAAGAAGTTTCTGAATTCGTTCGTGATTAGGATAGTCAAAGTTCGGTTTTAATTTGGAGTGATTTTTAGGGTTTTTTTCGAAGTTCATCTTGGAATTATTATTAAAATTTTCCTGGGCTTACAATTTTACGTAAGTAATTTTTTTGACATTTGTGTTACATTCAAATTCTCCATTTCCAATTCTACACTACCCTGTACATAAGTCATGTAGATAGATAGTGTACCCTCAAATTAGCTTTAATTCACTCATGCCTTGTTGCTTTGCTTGTTTCCGTTGTTGTACATGCTATTCATGATTAATAAAAGCCCTTAAATTTATTCATATGCATGTAAACTATCCTCTACTCCTTCATGCTCATGTGTGTAATGTATTTTTCTTTGTACTTATTGAAAGGACAAAGCAATCTACAAAGAAAGCTCCACCATCCTATCATGCTTCATCATCTATAGTACCAACAAAGAAAAGGAAGATAATTTAACCTGAATCATCAAGAAAATCCAATTCATTGCCTTCCGAAAATCTTTAAGCCAAGGCTAGAATAGATAGGCTAAAGCTCACAAGTACTTCGATTGGGGAGTGTTGTCTAAGTATGGGATAGAAAGTAAGTTACTTTCCATTGGGCCTTGTGAGAAGCTATTTGCCATTGACACCCCAACTTACAAAAACATTATTTTAGAGGTGTTACCACCTTAGAGTACAATGAGAAGGGTACCAAAGTTAAAGATGACTATTTTCTAGGTCTACAAGGAAGTCTACATTATGCTTCTTGCGGATTTTTGCTAGTATAAGGGATTATATACAAAGGAAGAGACAAGATCAATTGGGTTCATGTCCTTACTGGTTGGATTACCTAATGATGTTGTACCAAAAAAATACTAGCAGGAAATCTGTGGGCAACTAGTGAAGTATTACCCTTAAAGTCAAAAGCTCTTCTAGGAGAATGCATATTTTAAGGTGATCTACTGCAGCCTTGCTTATACTATTGGAGCATGTAAGAGCAATAATGGAGTAGTGAACAACTTTGAGTTGAGTCACATCTACAGCATTGAGAACATATGCAAAACTAATGTAGGCATCGAGCTAGCCTAGTTTATCATTTGCCAAGCCATTGACATTAGGACCAAGGGTATTTTCTATAGAGGATACATCATTAGGTTGCTTCAAGGAATTAACATATTCTAAGAGCCCCCTCCAAGCATAGATCCAATGTCCATTAAGAAGGTTTTAGATGGCCTCTTCCGACATTAGGGACAACAAGATTAGGAGTAGTCTTTCTATCTAATATGCTACTCCCTCTAGGCCCTTTGTAAGCTCCCCAGTTTAGCCTACTAGCATATAAAGGCGTCTACTTCACATGCATCTTCCTTTGATCAAGTTTGGAAGCAATTTTGAAGAGAATTCAAGGAAGAGAAGAGAAAAAACAAGGAAGAGAGGAATAGGAGCAGGGTAGACTAGAAGAAAAACAAGAAGTTTAGGAAAGCTATATGGAGTTTCCTCTAGACCATTGCTGAGTGTTTCTCAATGCCTCCAGCAAATCATCCCACCTATGAATCCTCACACGAGAGGACTATTTCTTAGGAAAGGAAAAGCTCCGGCTATTGCTGTATTATCAAGTTTAGATAATGAGGTAGCTAAGTTTGGAGATGATGAAGAAGATGCTTCGAGGAGGATGAAGATTAGTAATCATGTCCTCATTTGTTTGAAGGCCATTGACTTGATTTTTTTTTCTAATTTTTCTTTTAGAGCTGTCTATTGCCTAGTCTTTACATATTGAGAGCCTTAGTAGGAAAACTCCTTATTTGCTTTGTTTTGTTGCTTTTGGTGGATGCTTAGGTTGGGTTAACTTCTTTTTGTTTTTAGTTTTTCTTTTAGGTCATGCTAATTTGAAATTCCTATATAAGTTCACAAAATTTTGATGATTTCGCTACCAGTTTTATATCTCCAGCACCGATCGCTCTTGAAAATTTGATTCCAATCTAAAACCAGGGAAGTTCTCGTGTTCCTTTTCTTTTATTTAATTCCTTTCTTTCCTTTCTCCACTTTTGTGATTGAATTAGGAGGCATTGAGGGCAATGTCTCAATTAAGTGTAGGGAAGGGGTAGCTTTAAAGGGAATAATTAGGTCTTGAGTAATACATGTCTTTTATGCACTTGATTGATTGTATTATTTTGTGCTGACCTTACTTACAAGTTTGCAATTGTAATCTTGAAAATATACTAAAAAATTTGGTTAGAATTAACATTCATATTAAGGTAAAAGTGACTTAGATATTGCCTTTCTCACCTATGTTGTGGTTATTATACTTTGTGAAAATTGTATGATAAAATCTAAGGGGGGCAAACTTACTTGCTATTTGGTAATGGAATCTAGAGTCTATAAGTGGATTGAAGTCCATAGTTGAAATCTAGATGGTCATATTTCTAAGCTTGTTGACTTTTATATCTTTTTTTGAAAAAACTTTGTGAGCTTATTTAATCTCTAGTGAAAAGGCATATGAAGTTTATCATTTGGTGATTCTTGTAGAACAATCTATTTAAAAATTTATGTACTAATTGAATAATAAGGAGTTAAGTTGATATGGGCAGGCTTTGCTCCCACCAAACAGCAAAGTTTGGCTCCGCTATTGATTATGCGAGCATCTTATTCATGTGATAAGAAAAAAAAAAAAAAAACAAACTAGGTTGAAAAGAAGTGGGCAAAACTCATCTAAAGGAAAAGGAAAAGATGAAGGCTAAAACCTCTCCCTTTAAAGGATGAAAAATTTTTAAGAGATTTAAATAAAAAGAGAAAATCTAAGGGAAAGATGGATGCAATATATTTTCACTCTAGATTATTATGCTTATAGAAGTGGTTGAAGAGCTTATAGACTCGTTAATGGGTGGTGAAGTGTAGTTGGGTCCCTTTTGCTATTGTTTGACTTTGACTTTGTGATCTGGAATCAACTGTTAAAAAGTGAGGGTAAAGTTTGACTTACCGTAATTAGCCTTAGAGTTTTGATTCTAGTATGCTAATTACCTTTATATGTTAGGTTTGAGAGGTAGGTACGAAGTGAGTCGCTATGATTTAAAAGAATTAAGAAATGTTATGCGAGCTTTAAACTTATGGAAGATATTGAGTATATTTAATGATAGATTTTCATTATCCTTAGATGTTTGCTTGAGGACAAGCAACGGTTAAGTGTGAAGAAGTTTAATAAGTATCCTAAGACCTTAATAATTGTGCTTTATTGATATTATTTTATATGATATCTTGTTGATCTATAACAAAAGGATACTTATTGAATGAATTGTTCATTTTAGGGTTAAATGAGGAGTAATTGAGTTTTAAAGGATTGATGATGAAATGAGTGAAGATTTGATGAAGTTTTGAGCTTTTATTGTAAAGTCAGAAGTATAGTAGAAGGAGTACAAGACCAATGTACAATTATTGGAGCATAAGGTAACAAAAAATTAGATTTCCAAGGTACACAACTAAGTACATGAGTAGTGTATGTCGGGTTGTGTATAATTAATAAGCAAAGAATTTTCGCATTTTTCAGTGTACATGACACATGTACGGGTCGTGTACGTTTTATAAATTATAAATAGTGCTTTGTTTTGTTATTTTAAGGGATGGACGATTAGTATTTTGTTCCTAAGCCTTAACTGCATGCCTTAGAGAACTTTTCAAGGGAGAATTTGTAACATTCTAACTTATTGGCAATTACAACCCGCCGCGTGTCTCCTCTCATAAGACACGCAAAGGCAATAATAATATAATCCACAATATAAAACATATAATATAATCTCCATTAAATCTCTTAGAGGATACATCAGAAGGTACAAAACCTGTATAATATATAAATAAAAAATCCTTCAAAAGATCTTGTTTAACATAACAAAATTGGCATAAAGCTAGGCCAACCAAATTCAAGATAATTCTAACTCCAATTATTACCTAATAATCCTTCAGATCCTTAAAAGATATTCAAAACCATAAAAATCCAAAGTCTTTCAAAAAATATAAAATCTTTAACGTTATTCCAAATTTGGCAAAAGATCTAAAAATTCTTTTCTCTAAATCGTGTATCTGAATCTATTCCTTAGCATGGTAGTCTGGACCACTATCGCCATCCCCTTGATCTATGTACATATCATATGCGGATATATCATATACTATATCATCTTCACCTGTACCTGAAAATGAAAGGGATGAGCAAAATGCCCAATACGCCAATCCACAAAACAAATGCATATGCACACACAACATATATATATTAAATGCAACTTGATCTAATGCAAACAATCAAATTATTATCTTTATTAAGCCAGCAAACAAACACAATTCAAAACTATTGTACATTAATTCCAAATTTGGAGTAACTCAAACCCCATAAGAAATCAACTAACTCTTTGAAAATAGATAATTATATACATATATTGGTGAATGAGTACTCCCCAAACACCCACAACCATATTGCTAAATCACCTAAATTACCGGAATCATCTCTAAGTGCAACTCCATCGGGACAACGCCACACAAAGATCATCAGAGTGCCACACTAGTATCACTGTTTGCCAGGTCTTTACTGGTCTTAGACACAAACACCCAATAGACAAATTAATTAGCCAAATAGATTTAGATTCATTATTCATCTGTTCCTACAACAAAGCATATAAAAAACTGATCCTGTAAATACATACAACAAACAAGGAAAGGTCGTACTTTTTCAATTTCATAAACAAATCTTCAAAACTACAATCTACATAGTATGAACACAAATAATTAAATACTTCAACATGAAACAAAATCTAAACATATCCAATTTCTACAAAACCCTAACCTTTTAAGGAAACTCCAAAATAGCACCTTCTTCCTCGATCAATTTCCTCAAAATTCAATAAAACAAATCTCACTCCAAAAACCCTAATTTTGCAAATCAGTATAAACAGACATGTATCATCAAAATTACATCTTATGATAGATCTAGATTTATGAAGATAAACTTACCGTGATTAGATCCTTAAACCCTTTGCTAATCACCAAAAGATCATATCTTGCACAGTACTAGGGTTTTCTCAAACAAAAGCTCTTTTTTTTTATTTAAAAAAAAAAAGAGATCTAAGGAAAATGATCATCAATTCTTGTAATGTTAATGGATCTTGTTTAGATTTGCTTACCCGATCCAAAATCTTTGATCTCCTCTAACTCCAGTGGACATTACCTAACTTGTAGAGAGGATTTTCCAGGTTTAGAAATGATTTTGGAGAAAATGGGTAAGCCTAGTTTATATAGAAGACAAGGAGTAACTATTTAATAATGCATCTTCATCTTTAATAACGTCTCTTCATCTTTAATAATGACGTCTCTTCATCTTTAGTAATGACGTCTCTTCATCTTTAGTAATATCTCTTCATCTTTAGTAACGTATCTTTATCTTTAATGATGTTACATTGTTTTTAATAATGACGTCTTTTCATCTATAATAATGTCTCTTATCTTTAACGACGTCTCTTCATCTATTATAATGTCTCTTTATCTTTAATAACGACGTCTCTTCATCTTTAATAATGTCTCTTCATCTTTTAATGACGTCTCTTTATTTTTAATAATAACGTCTCTTCATCTCTTTATTTACGCATTTGATCTACGACAAAACAAAAACCGACAAAAAATTAAATAAGCATTAAGTTGACAATAAAACCTTCTATTTTTTTAAAATGACATCTTTGTCCTTTCATATAAAATATTTGTTTATATATTATAGAATTGATGCAAAAACATTTGAAGTCACAAATGATTATTTTCGAGGGTTTTATTAATCATGATATCTCTAAAATCTCTAGCTTGCTTGTTTCCATTGTTTGTTCATGGAAGAGTAGATTTTGTATGCCCTGGTTTTGTGAAACCCTAACCATGTATTGAATTTCTTTTGAATAAAAAGGTTGATGTCTTAAGTTTATTCATATGATATTCTTGTTCTTGCGATAATTTCTAGCTAAGATTATTGCATATTTGATTCTTGTTAGTTAGAAAGACATTTGATCATCCATGAATTAAAAAAAAAAATTGCATGTTTCACTAAACATAGGAAGACTTCATATTTTTGCAATAAATATCCAATCTTAGTTAGGGTTCATGAATTTCATGCAATTTTACATTGGTGTTAGTGAATGAAGACATTCTCACTATCTTTTGTAGGATTAGGAATTAATTAACTTGAAGAGAGTAATTGGTTTAATCAAGAAACCTATAGTTTAAGACTTAATAATCATTATTGACTCCTATCATAAGAAATAGGTTTAGGGTGGATCAAAACTAAGGGAATCGTTTGTAAATTGATTTAAAAACCAAGAAAAGCACTCATATCTCTAGTTAAGGTCCATTAGCTGTTTATTTTAATCATAATTAGTAATTAGAATTAGTATACTCATCTTCATAAGTTAGGCTAGCTAGTAATAAAAGGGAAAATACTGGTACTTGCCTATAGATCTTGAGGACGACACTCGAATTAATTCTATACTGCAAAGTAGGTATGCTTGCCTTTACTAGATTGTAGGATTACAACAGGTTTTATTTATTTATTATTCTTGATACGATTGGAACAGTAGACATCAAACATTACATAAAAGAAGGGAATGAGGATCCCAAAGAAGTCCTTGATGAAGAATAGGACCTTAGTGTAAAGGAGGATGAGGATGTCGATATCGATGGTGATATGGATGTAATGGGTAAGAGAGGAAAACTCCCAATGTCTGAAGTTATAAATGGGGAACACCAAAATGAAGATAGAGATGATAGTGATGATGAGCATGCCATGCATTTTGATTGGGGAATATATTCGGATAGTGTCATCACCTTTAGGAGCTCAAGCCCTGAGCCAAGCTTTAGGGTAGAGCTATGGGACAATGAAGAAGACGAGGAGATCAAAGAAGAGGTAGAAGAAAAGGATGAGCAGACACTGGTTAGTGATGATGACTAAAATGAGTCAAGAAAGCTATTATAGTAATTAAGATATTAGGGATGATGACTAAAATGGGTCAATAAAGCCAATATAAGAACTAGTGGTGTATTAGTATAGGTGACTTTTCTAAAAGTTGTAATCATAGAAAGACTTGTGTACACTCAAATAAATCTAGTCCATGGTGTTAATCTCTTGTTTTGTAAATTTAAACATTTATGTACTAGAAAACTTGTAATGGCTTATATTGAATGAATGAAATGAACTCCTTTTTTGTTATATTTAGCATAATAATTGCCATTTTTCAAATCAATAAGCAAATATAATTAAGTAAATAATAATCTTAAAAATAATATGTTTTAATAGAGCTAATAGGAGAGGTAGAAGAATTGTCCTTCTTGGTAGGTATCATAATGAGACAAAAGCTAAAGGCTATTCTAAGGTCGAAAACAACCATCGACTAGAACCATAAATTTACGTTGCGCTTAGTCCACCTATGCCTCAAGAAGCATCTAGGCAACCACCAAGGAAGGTGCCTTAACAAGTGCTTAAGGAGGCTCTTAGGCTAGAACAACCAAACTGAGCCGAGTAGCTACTTGAGGCTATGTTCAACAACAAGCCCTAATCCTACACACTTGGGTCCTAAGGGGCCATAAAAATAGGAGCAAATTCCTCCACTACCATCACCACCACCTGCACGAATTCAATTACTACTGGCTACTATGAAAGAAGTAGTTAGAGGCCCAAGTCCCCAAAGAATAATGCTACTAAACTTTATCAAGTCAAATAGATTTTTTGAAAGGATAATTGGAAAACCAGAGGAAGCTGAGGATGGTTGGTGAAAGTTGAGAGGTCTTTGTTGTCTATTTAGTACCAGAAGCACATAAAGTAGCTTGTGGGACATATTTGTTGAGGTTTTGCACCGGTACTTGGTGAGATGCTAGAGAGAAGAACTTGACTCAACCTATCCTTTGGAACATGTTTCGAGAAGATTTTTTGATAGAATACTTTTCAAATAGCTTAAGGATAAAAAATGAGTGTAAAGTTGTTCAATTTAAAGAAAGGGAGTCAAATATTGATCATTATGAAAGTGAATTTAGTCAAATGCTACAATATATACTAGAATGTTATAGAGATAGTGAACATCTAAAGATGTAGAAGTTTCTAAATGGATTACAGGGTATTCTACAAAGAAAGCTGATGGGGTTTAAAATTAAGAGTTATCATGCACTAGTTGACAAGGCGAGAGTAATTGAGGAGGCAAGAAAAAGAGTTACACATCTAATTCCATAAAGGAATAAAGTACGTGATTTAGTACCCTTATGAAGAGGCCTACTTCAACTACAAGTAGGAACAACAAAGGGAAAAGACTTGCTTAGACATTTGGTTCACAAGTGAGTCAGCCTACTTTGCACCCTCATTAACCTAAGTCAATGATGCCCCCATATCGGAAATGTAAAGCACATCATTATCCATAGGAATTCCCAAAACTGAAGGACCAGTGCTTCTCATCTGGGGACTACAAATTGAGCACATGTCCTAAGAGGGCTGCATTCACATCCTTTATCTGTGACCAGATAGGACACCTTACTTCAACATGCGCACACAAGATCACAAGAAAAGGACCTTTGTACAATTTTCAAAAGAATACACTACAAGGTTTTGGTAACAGAGCTATTAGAAGTGACAGCTAAGGGTCAAACTACCCACTTGCTGTTGCTAAAGTCTTTGTAATGGAAGGAAACCCAATATAAGGCTTTGAGGAAGAGCATTGTCATGCCCCGAGGGTACCCTAGTAGTAGTAAACAAGTTACACTTGCACACCATTACTAGATTACCTTCAGAGAATGACAGGTTTTCGAAACAACATGATCTTTTTAGTTGCTTGATAAGAAATAACAAATATATGAAAGAAATAACTTAGTGAATAAACATTACAAAACTATTGCAAACCATATAGTTCTTTTGTAGTACACAACTAAATAATCTAATCTAATAGTACATAACCATCAAACTAAAATAGATTTGTAGACTTCTAGCTTCAAAGCTCTTACCAGAACCATATTCCTAAATGTAACTAACCAAGGTCGTAAAGTGAACCTGAAAAGACTGTAGGAGTATGAGCGAAACCATAGCTCAGTGAATAACCAGACATACCATACCTCACAAGTCATTAACAAATCATATGCAATGCAAGCACTCAACCATATGCACAGATACAAGTTTGGATGGTCTAGAATCCAAACAGGAAAAAGATTTACGCCCTCTTTTAATGGGTTGAAGAACCAAATCTTAATGACCCACCGGCCCAGGAGAGACTAAGTAACAGGAGCATCAACAATTTCTCATTTTAAGTTATCACTCTTAATATAGTTGATTAAACTGACCATTCCTGCAACTTCCTTAGAAACTCCCTAAGTATTAATCATTTCAAAGCGATTCTACGGGGCGTTCTTCGGTGCCTTTTAGTTCCTCATAGGACCACCGGACCAAAGAGAACTTGGAAGACTCACACATTAGATCAACCAAGCGAAAACAGAGATCCGAATATTAATATGTAGCAGGCTATCACAACCATATATGCAATAATGCAATTTGTGCAATGCATGTTCATATTATTTTGTTAAGTCAAAAAGTCTTAATCAATTTCGAGGTGACCATACATTACACACAATCATCATTACACTACTGCACAACATCAATCATTGCATTACGCTTGTATAAAGATATTTTAACAAATACAATCAGATCATATCATACTTTCAACAAACATTCATTTGATATCTTGCATTACGTATTTGACTATTTACAATCAAACAGTACAATATGACTGAATTACTCACTGCTCATACTGCCAATCGTAGTAATCCACTGGTAGATACTCTAGTGAGTCAGAGTCACCTATTTAAAAAGTATTATTACTACAAATTAACTAAATTCCTATATGTGATTAGTATCCTAGACTCGATATTTTGGTAATATTAGTACTTAGTATCGTCATGTTTCTCTTATTTTATCTCGCATAATTGTTTGGTTATTTTAGAAGTCACATTACTCAGAAATTAGTTTATTTCAATTTCCATTCTTGCCTATTTTATTGTTTAGAACAAATATTTCAACTATTTATAATTTTCATTAACACTAAATATTTTTCTTAGTTTTAGGGTTTTAAAGTTATCAATGTTAATTCTAAATAGACTTAAATACTTGTATTTTAGTCATTATCTAATACATATTTGTATAACATACATACATATATATATATATACTGAGTAGATATATATATATATATATCGTATATAACTATTTTTTTAGGTCAGAAAAGGCTTTCGTTGGAGAATTTTTGGCTGTACGCCGTGCTCAAGGCCGCCGGCCTTCATTCCCAGTGCCGTGTAAAATTGTTTTTGAAGAAAATTTCATATCGAGTGCACCGGTTTGAAAGTTGCCTGCTTTCAACGTATGCCGGCTCTACGCCAGCGATAGATCTCCAGGAAGCCGGCTTACGTTCATGTTTTACGTGAAATTATTTACGTAGCCTTGATCAGTGTAAGCCGCCTATAAGCCGCCGGCCTATCCTTGTAAGCCGCCGTGCGTTCAGCGTTTACACTACCGGCCTTGAGGCAGTGTTGCACTGTTCATCATCTTCCTCCTCGGTCGATTCTTTTTTTTTTTTATACGTTTAAAAACTTACTTAAACTACTTCTAAGTGTTTATATATTCATATATAAGGATATATAACAACTTTCAAAGTTTAAAAACATAAATATATAGATCTGATTTGTGAAAGTAAAACTAGGGTTTTAAGTTTTACCTTGTTGAGCTCGTTGATGTAATCCGAAGCTCGTGTTTGTGTTTATTTAGTTCCTAAGATGATTATAAGTCAGTTACAATCCATATATTTGAACGAAAATCCTTTAAATCGTATCAACTTACCTTTGAGCTCGTTTTGAGGGTTTTTAGCTTTTTCTTCCTTTGATCCGAGCTTGTGTTTTATGATCTGTTGTTTTTGTTTTTGATTCGTTTTGTTGTTATTTGGAGACTATTTCGTGTGGAACTTGGGAATGAATGAGTTTTGTTGTTCTTCATTAATGGCCTTTAATACACACACACATATATATATATATATAAGAAGAAGAAAGGGAAATGAATTGCGGCTGTTCTCCTCAGATTTCCTCCGATTTGATCTTCTTTGGGCTGTTATTTTCATCCTAATTAATGCTAGGATGACTTGGCATTGTTTGGTTGGTTGTACGGTTGATTTTTGTGGACTTTTGAGATGCATGATTGTTCCATTCTTGGTTTCTCTCCTTCACCGAATTCCTACCGAAATCAGCAGCCCAAAATATTATAAATATATATTAGTTTATTATTATAATTAGTTTTGAGTTAATTTACAGTTATACCGGTGTAAATCGGCTAATATTTGGAGTTTTTGTACAAATATGTGTATAAATTTATACAAAACACTAGATTTTCAAATAATACAAATTTAGGTTATATATATATATATGTAGTTAATTATTCGTATAATTTTATCTCCCGCGATTTGGATTTCTTAAGCTCATTAGTCAATTTTTGTTTCCGGCTCGATAGCTTAAAAAAACTCGGTTTAGAACAATAGCGTGATGATTTTTAGTTTGAAGTTTAGTTTTGAGTTATTTGACAGTTTATATTTTCGTTGTGTATTTAAAATCTTAACGGTTCATTTTTGGATTATCGTTTTCTGTTTAGGGCATAAATAGTCATTTATGCAGTATTGGACTTAATACAGAAATCAAACTATATATATATATATATCTAGTTTTGATACTGAACATAAATTATTATTAGTAGCTTTTAATTTAACTAGAAATCTTGATTTAGAGTTTAGGTCTAAATATAAACTCATTACTACTTGTTATTCTAATCTCGAATCATTATCGAGATAAAAAACAATCATTTAATCTCTATATTCATGTTTTCTATTTAAATCTATCTGTATATCAGGTTTCGGGTCTAAATTTTAGATTATATTTTGAATTATTTATTCAAGATACAAGATCTCGCTTTTGGTATCGACTAGGGTTAAAGAATTTCTTTATTCGGTTCCTAAATCTTTCATCTATCCAAAATCTAAATATTATTCTATTATTAGACTTCGATCAGAATCTAAATCTATTATCTAGTTTATACAATCTATTATAAGGTCTTGTACTATTGTGGAAATTTCCGGGGTTTACATTCTCCCTCCCTTAAAATAAGCTTTGTCCTCAAAGCTTGAATGCATACCTGAGTTTTCAAACAAATGTGGATAGCTTTTCTTGATCTCCTCTTCTAATTCCCAGGTAATCTCTTCTGTTTGTGGATCCCATAATACTTTGACATAGTGGATTTTCTTTATTCCTGAGAACTTGCACTTTCCGATCCAATATCTTAACTGATGCTTTTCATAAGTCAAATTCTCCTTCAAATCAATTGGTTCTAATTCCACTATCTTATCTGGATCCGGTACATATTCCTTAGACCGATACATGGAAAACATTATGGATACCAGAAAATTAGGTGGCAATGCAAGACGGTATGCCAGATTTCCAACTCGTTCCATATTGCAAATGGTCCAATATATCTAGGACTCAATTTGCCTTTTGTTTGTGTAAGCCCCGGAAAATTTCAATAAATAATTTTGAGATGGACTTCGAAAATAAACCCTAGAAATCACTCCAAATTAAAACCAAATTTCAACTAGCCCAAAAACGCGAACGAATACATAAACTTCTTAATCTTGAGAAAATGAAAATCTTTAAAAAATAAAATAAAACACAGTGGTCTTCAAATTCAAAACTACGACGTACGAAAAATTCCATAATTAACTCCAACTTATAAAATCGGGTAATATAAAGCCCAAAAACAAACTATTAAAAAGTAAATAATGATTGACCTTCGGAAATAAAACTCGATTCAAGAATTCCGAAAATATTAAGAGATATTAAATACTTACAAAAATAAAATTTAAAAATAGATTTCTCAAATTAAAAATGTTGTATAAACATAAATATCAGTTTCCAAATTGGCAAAGGTCTAAACCGGAAAAATCACCCGGAAACCTTAATCGGAATGCAATAGCCTAAGTCCGGCAACCTAGTGCCCCTAACCCTAGAGGCCGAGGCGTAGCTAAATATGTAGAATAGCTCATAGTAATATGAGTTTGTTTAAAAATATCAGATTGGTAAATTTTTGACCTATTTCGAACCCGTTCGGATACAGACTTCGAAAAGCGTGTCCGGGGCTCGAGATATCAAAAATATACCAATAGTACCGTTAGACTCGTAATTTCATAAGATTTCTAAATATATCAGTTATATAATTTTTCGGGTTATAAAAGTTACGGTTATAACCTTTTTATCGTATTTCCATTATTACCGGTAATTGATTAGACTTTTGCACTATTCATTTTTATTTTATTACAAAATTTTATTATTCTTATAAAGTCTTATATTTTTAGATAAATATTTTATATGTTATAGAAAATTTTGTTTTTCTAAAATTTAGTTCGTTTCGGGTCTTTACGGGATCAGATTCTGTTTAAGACCCGGTACTAAAAATAAAATAAATTAATTTAATAATTGGAAAATATTTTAAAAATATTTTTATTCCCATAAAATATTTTTCTAGAATTTTTCGGGTTATAAAAATATTATTTATAGCCCATATTCGCGTATTTTGACCGTACGGTAACGTATTTGTTAAAATACTAAAATAATTCAAATAATTATATTAAATTTTTATTATGAAAATTCTGCTACAATTATTTGGAATAAATTTTCCATTTATTTTATTTTAATTTATTTTATTAATAAAGTACTTTTACAACTCATACCTTCAAGTACACCTTACACATCACTTCCTTTTCTTCAATCTTTCTACACATAATCCCACAATTCATGGCAGATTTTTGACCCATCTTTGCTGCCATTGTCCTTTTATTTAATCATAATTTGACTAAAATAATTATTTTCTACTCCTTCTTAAGAAAGCTACATAATACATTTATTACACAAATCAATTTTAAGTCAAAATTCAAACAAATTTCTCTCTCCCTTCTCCTAATTCAGTGCAGATGTCCAAAATTGGCTGCCATGTTTTATTTTTTTTCTCTCATTTATTACAATTAAAACACTCATTTCTCTCACTCCTTCATTTATTCACTTTTCCTCTTTCATTCTTTAACCTTTTCTCTCTCTATTTCTCTCTTTTCTTCTTCTTCTTGTTCATGTTTCTCCAATAAAACAAAGCTGCCCCCTTCTTCTTCCATGGCTTCCACACTTCATTTTAAAATTTTCTAGCAAATCTTCATCCCAAAGCTCATAGGTGAGATAGGTAAAGTATAATGAAGGTTTATGCATCAAATGAATTCCATAAGCTTAAAAGCTTAGGATGATGATGTCAAAAAATGAAATCTTTTCTCTTCTCCACTTTTATTACCTTGTTTATAATTATTTTCTTGTTTAAAGTTATTATATTTTGTAGATCTAACTTTTTATGGCTTTGATTTTTGTTTATGCATAGATCTTGTTATTTAAGTTGTTATTTTTGTTAATCCTTATGATTTATGCATAGATCTGCATTCACATGTCTATCTTAGTGATTCATGGCATGTAAAACTAGTTTAAATACTAGATCTAAAGTTTTGAGTTCATAGATGCATTAGATCTTTGTTTATGTTCATGAACAACTTGCTATAATATGATGATGGTAGGAAAGTTATAGGAAACTCAAGATTATTTTTTTTCAAGCAAAATGATTTTTGAAAATTCGGATGAAAATGGAACCATAGTTAAAAAAGTGGTTTTTCAACTTCAAAATGTGTATTTTTCATTTAAAAAAGGGTTAGGGTATAGATAACATAAATGAGAAATTTGATGAGCAAATTTAGATCTATGAGTTTAAAGTTTGTTTTCATGGGTTTCATCTAGGTGTATGTTCATTTTATGTGTAGACTTTAAATTTGAACTTGAACAAAATGGTGAAATTCGTATTTTGGCAAGACCAATATTTAAAACACTTTCCAAGTGTCAAAATATAATTTTTACTTAAGAAATAAGGCTTAAATATGTATATCATCAAGACTTCTTTTTACAAGAATCAAAAGTTATTTTCAAAGTTATTTTCAAAAATAAAAATTCTATTTTCGGTTTTGGCCAAGGCCTATTTAAAAATTGTTTTCCAACTCAAAATGAAGTTTTTATTTAAGAAATGAAAGGCTCTTAGGATAGGATATGTAAGGAATGGATTTTCATGAGCTTAGATGATTTTATCAAAAGATATAACCAAAAATGAATTTTGTAAATTCGGATCCCAACCAAGACTAATTTTTAGAACCCATGTATCAACTCCAAACTCATGTTTTATGTGAAAAATGATAGTATATAGGTAATAGATATCATTGAACAATGATTTTACAAGTAAAATGAGTTTTAGGCATGAGTAATGTGTAAAAAAGTAATGGAATTAAAATGGAAAATTTTAAGTTAGTAGTCATTTATGAAATTCGTAATTTTGAATGAGGCTATAAGAACCTAGTATTCAAGCTCAAAATGGATGTTTTATGTGTTAATGAAGTCCTTAAGTAAATTGATATAGTGAAGCCTTAAATTTTAATGCATTAAACAAGTTTTTCCCAAAGGAATCATGCAAAAAGTGGATTTTCTAAAATTCGGATTTTTGAGTGATCATATTGGAAAACATATTTGCAAAGCGTAAAATGCAAATTTTTGGTAAGAATGAAGCCCTTAGTAGTTATATATGGTTGAGCCTTAAATTTCTAAGTATCAAATGATTTTTTTTACTTAAATGAATCACTCAAAAACTAATTTTCGTAAAATTCGGATTTTGGAATCAACCCCACTTGAAAACATATTTACAAGTGCAAAATGGAATTTTTATGAAGAAATGAAAGTCATAAGTAATAGATATAATAAAGACTCAATTTCAACAAAAATAATTATATTTTCTTAAGTAATAAATGCAAAACAATGGAAATAATCAAAGTTAGAAAACTAGATTTTTCATAAGTAGTTGTTATTATGGTCTTGCAGATAAAAAAGTTATAAAATTTCCTTTTAGCAAAAATCATCAAGATCATGCATACATTAAACTCATTCATGTCATTCATGTTAGGAAATCATTCATATTGCATGTATAGCTAATTACATAGTAGAAACATTACAAAACATTTACAAAACTATTTTCGAATCGGAAACGTTACTGATCAGATTGATATCTCTGTTCCAAGACCTAAATGTTTTTCAAAACTTAAAATAATATTAGAAATAGATAGATCTTTCGAAGTAGATAGAAATCGATATATAATTTGCGAGATTCGAGTTAAAATGACCAAGTTATGACGTTTTAAGTTGGAATCCCGCTTAGGACGAGAATTACGAATTTGATAGATTGTGTGAGATAGCTTGGACTAGTTAAGTGATGAAATACTTATTAGGGTATTTCTTCCTTTTTAGGTGACCCGATATCGACGATTCCCTACCACCGGATTACTTATACTAAGAGATCGGTGATCCAATGGCGAGTGAGTATTACTCCGATTTCATTTATTGTATGTGATTGTAATAATAGTTGCACTAGATATTTGGTAAAGATAAATGGATATGACATGATGGGGACAAAATGGGAACTATGTATGCTTGCTGTTAATATGAGAAATGGAATGAAATTATCGAAGCCGAGTGATTAACTATTGCTTGTATAGATGAATTAGAATTGATTGTCTGCGATTATTGACTGATCACTTAAAAGAATTGGTATAATTGATTATTCGGAATTGAAGATGGAATTGAACTCATTCATACACGATGGGGATGGAGCATTGGCATTTG
Source organism: Combretum micranthum (assembly GCA_024138025.1). Taxonomy (NCBI): domain Eukaryota; kingdom Viridiplantae; phylum Streptophyta; class Magnoliopsida; order Myrtales; family Combretaceae; genus Combretum; species Combretum micranthum. The sequence goes on along the minus strand of JAMXBD010001376.1, from coordinate 22,943 downwards.
TTGGTTTATCGTTGTACCTTAAACGATTTTATAGTTTATAGTTGTCGTAAGCTGAAACGGTCTTGGTCGTACCGCAGGATTCGTTAATTGCTAACCGGGATGGAGGGCGTAAGTCCATCCACATATGATTTCGGCAGGTCATATGTTTGTTGAATTCACGAGTTTAATGCATATCACTTGTCTGACTAATCACTTGATTGTATGACGTGTTATAAATGTAATCCTGGAAGTTTTCACTCACTAAGCTAGTGTAGCTTATACCCAATAGTTGTTTAAATGAACAGGTTATCTCAAGAATGCTAAGTGGGGACTGAGATGGTTGAAGTCAAGAATGACTTCAGGATTCGGCAAGACATAAGAATGTTTGAATTATTAGCTAGGTTTTATATTTGCCTTGTATAGTTTATGTAGTAGAATTTTTTGATGAAATTGTAATTGAAGTTAATGAGTTGTATTTTTGAAGAATAGTGAATTGAATTCCTTTACATTGTTATAAGTTGTTCAACATAAAATGCATTACTCTGATGAGTCTCCTCCATGTGTTAGACGCCTTGTACATAGTATGGAAGCCTTCGCGTGACTGAGGTGGTCATTCTTAGGCTTTAATATTGTGTACGGTGGACTGCCACGTTTAGGGTACCCTCGGGGCGTGACAGTTTGTCTACCATGAAGACTTTTGATTGGACTTATCTTTAAGTATATATGTTCTCCTTCACTAAATTCCAATTCTCTTCTTTTCAAGTCCGCCCAGCTCTTTTGTCTATCTTATGCTGCTTTCATTCTTTGCTTTATCACTGAAATCTTTTCAATAGTTTCCTGAACCAATTCAGGTCCAACCAATACTTTCTCCAAGTTATCCCAGAACAATGGTGACCGACACTTCTACCATATAAAGCTTCATAAGGTGGCATTCCTATGCTTGAATGGTAGCTGTTATTGTACGCAAATTCCACTAATGGTAAATGTTGGTCCCAATTTCCTTTGAATTCCATAATACATGCTCTCAACATATCCTCCAATGTCTGAATAGTCCTTTCTGTTTGTCCATCAGTTTGAGGATGATAAGCTGTACTGAAATTCAACCGGGTTCCCAAAGCTTTTTGTAATCCTTGCCAAAATCTGGATACAAACCGTGGATCTCTATCTGATACTATACCAGCAGGTACACCATGCAATCTCACAATCTCCTTCAAATATATTCGTGCCAATTTCTCCAATGGATATGTCATGTTAATTGGCAAGAAATGAGCTGATTTTGTGAGTCTATCCACAATAACCCAAACAGCATCATGACCTGCATTTGTCTTAGGTAATGAGCACACAAATCCATGAAATTTGATCCCATTCCATTCAGGTATTGGCAATGGTTTCAACAATCCTCCTGGTTTTTGATGTTCAGCTTTGATCCTTTGACATACATCACATTTAGCAACAAATTCTGCAATATCCTTTTCATTCCATTCCACCAATATGCACTTTTCAACTCTTGATATGTCTTTGTTTCTCCTGGGTGTATAGAATATCCAGAATAATGTGCTTCATGCATTAATTCCTTCCTCAAGCTTTCATCATGTGGCACACACAATCTTTTATTCATTCTCAATACTTCTTCCATCCACATGAAAATCTTGTACTTTCCTTGGGATATTCCTTGTTTAATCTCTTGAATTTCAATATCTTCTTTCTGGGCTTCTTAATTCTTTGAAGCAAAGTAGGTTCCAAAATTAGATTTCCTAACTCAGCTTCCAAACCTTGTATTGAAATTCCAAGTTTAATCTCTCAAATTCCTTGATAAGTTCTTTTTGTTCCGTTAGTATTGAAGCCACTTCTCCATAACTTTTCCGGCTCAATGCATCCGCCACAGCATTCACTTTACCCGGATGGTAATTAATGGTAAGATCATAATCTTTAATTAATTCCAACCATCGCCTTTGTCTCATGTTCAACTCTTTTTGTGTAAATATATACTTCAAACTCTTGTGATCCGTATATATTTCACATTTCTGCCCATACAAATAGTGACGCCAAATCTTGAGTGCAAAAACAATAGCAGCTAATTCTAGATCATGAGTGGGGTAATTCATCTCATGTGGTTTCAATTGTCTAGAAGCATATGCTATTACTTTTCCATTTTGCATTAACACACATCCCAATCCATTTCTAGATGCATCACTATAGACAGTATATAAATCCTTGTCATTGGGCAAAACCAAGATTGGTGCTGATATTAACCTTTTCTTCAACTCTTGGAAACTTTGTTCACGTTGATCATTCCACTCGAATTTCTCATTCTTTCGAGTCAATTGAGTCAAAGGTCGTGCAATCTTTGAGAAATCCTTCACAAATTTCCGATAATATCCTGCCAATCCCAAGAAACTCCTAACTTCAGTAACAGTTTCAGGTCTTTTCCATTCCACAATAGCTTTAACTTTTGCAGGATCAACTGATATTCCTTCTCCAGAAACAATATGTCCAAGGAATGATATACTTAAGCCAAAATTCACACTTAGACAATTTGGCATACAACTTATTGTCTCTCAATATCTGTAACACCTTTCTCAAATTCTCATCATGTTGTTCTTCATTAGACGAATATACAAGTATATCATCTATGAAAACAATCACACAGATATCCAGCAAAGGTCTAAAGATACGATTCATCAGATCCATAAAAACTGCAGGTGCATTGGTTAATCCAAATGGCATGACCAAAAATTCATAATGACCATACCTAGTTCGGAATGCAGTCTTTGGTACATCTTCTGCTTTGATTCGGATTTGATGATATCCTGACTTTAAATCAATTCGGGAAAATACCTTTGCTCCTCTCAATTGATCAAAAAGGTCATCAATCTGGGTAAAGGATATTTGTTCTTGATAGTTACTCTGTTCAATTCCCTATAATCAATACAGAGTCTCATTGATCCATCTTTCTTTTTCACAAAAAGCACTGGTGCTCCCCAAGGTGAAACACTAGGTCTGATAAATCCTTTATCCAACAATTCTTGTAACTGCACCTTTAATTCTTTCAATTCCACAGGTGCCATACGATACGGAGCTTTTGATACTGGTTCGGTTCCAGGTATCAAATCAATTGAGAATTCCACTTCTCTATGTGGGGGTAATCCCGGTAATTCGTCTGGAAATACATCTGAGTATTCACATACCGTTCGAATGGTATGAATATCCAATTCCTTGGATTCACCTTCAGTTGCTCCAAGAATACAACCGTTCATCTCCATATCTTCTTCATTTTCCACTTCAATTGCTGTTATCCTATTTCTGACTTCTCTGAGTATCTCACCTCTATACTCTTTTCTTTCTCCTTGTTTATTGACAAAAGATACTATTTTGAGATGGCAATTAACTTTTGCTTTTACAGCAGTTAACCAAACCATACCCAAAATAATATCATATTTTTGCATCTCTATCAGAATTAAATCAGAATTGATTCTGATCTCCAATCTTTAGTGGACAACTCTTGATCATCTCCCGTGTCACCACTAAATCTCCAGTTGGCGTAGTAACTCTCAATTCTTTACTCATGCTCAATTGGTATTCTTATACGCCTTGCTAATCCGTATTTATGAAAGAATGCGTTGCTCCGTGTCAAACAAAGCATACGCAGTCTGATCCCCTACTTGAATGATCCTAAGTATCAATTATTAAGTTCATGTTATTTTCAACTTATAAAGACTTCTATTGCTCATCTACTTGTGATTGTGTCTAATAACTTTAATAAACAAATATATATTACATACCTGCAATGAGTCCATATTCTTCATCAACTTCCTCCCAAATATTTTCTTCATCTCCTTCCTCTATCTCCACATTCTCTACAGGACTTCCATACATGGCAAAAACTCTGGCCGTCGCATGGCTTTGTTGGCATTCCATTTTTCGATCCTGAGGCTCCAATCACTCCTTTAGATTGTGAAGATCCAGCTACTGCACTTGCTTTCTGTGGACAATTGGGTGCTATGTGCCCAACTTTATTGCATATGAAGCAAGTTGCAGTTTTTCTTTTGGACAATCGTTTATCATATGCCCACTTTCCCCACAATAATAACATTTGTTCTGTAATTGTGGACAATGCCTTGGGTAATGAGAACCTTTACATTTCCAACAAGTAACATTATTCTTCCCATTACTCCTCCTTTGTTCACATTGAAAGGTTTGAAGAATTTAACCTTCTTAGGCACAGAACTTGCCATAGAACCATCATACATTCTTTTCCCGAACATAGTTCCCTTCTTCTTATACCTCTCAAGTTCATACTTCCTTGCACGTTCAATGATACGAGCTTTTTCCAACATAGCTGCAAAGTTATCAACTCAAATTCAGCAAGTCTTCTTTGGAAATGAGGTTCTAATCCAGCCATGAAAGTCTGTCTCTTAAGCTCATCACTGTCCCGATAAGCATCTGGAGCAAATTGTAACAACCGATTAAACTCATGTTCATATTCATCAATGGTCTTAGCTCCTTGGGTCAAATTCATCAGGTCAGTGCTATATTTGCTTTTAGACTGCTTGGAAAATATTCCTTCAAAAATTCCGTCTGAATACTTCCCAAGTAATTGGTTGGACAAACTTCTTTGTTTCGAATTCCACCATATCCTTGCTCTTAACCTTAATAAATAAGTCCATAGGATACTTTCAAAGCTTCAGGTACTTGGAAAACATCAAGGGATCGCTCAATCTGAGCTAGCCAGTCTTCAGCTTCCTCTGGCTTTCCCGGTATTCCCTCAAAATATCTGTTGCACTTAATGAATTCCGGCAACAAATTCCTCTGAGGACGTAAAGGTGGTGGTGGTGGCAATTCTGTTCATATCGAGGGGTCCTTGTACCTCAGCAGCAGACTCATTTGGATTCACTGGTCCATTTTCCTGAAATTGAACCGGTGGAGTATGCCTTTCATTCCTTCTAGGATTTGGTGGAGTCATTGCTGGTGCTCCAACAGGTGGTGCTACATTTGTGGCTTGCATATTTTGCAAAGCTTGCAAAATCAAACATTTTGTTGTTGAAGACTTTGTAAAACATCCTCAATTCGGTTTTGGGTGTTGCAGGAGCATCTATTGGTGGATCTCCAGAAATTCTGGCATTTCTACTTTTATTTCTTCCTCTTGGCATTCTATTAACATTAAACATATTACTTAAGTCAGATCATAACTCGTCTTTATCAAAAGTCATCAAGTCATTCATATATATATGCAACACATATATATACATAACCAAAATACATCAAAGCTTTTCATGGTTAGTGCATTATGTACATATCCAAAAATTGCACTACCCTAACTTAGCTTCCTATCATAGTCATCAAAAGATACATATATAAGTCATCAAAAGTCTACTAATATCGTCCTGTCATGTCATCATAACAGATAATACACATCATCATATAATACTAAATCAACTCAGGGACTGGGATGAAGACGACCCTTGCCCTTCTCCTGAGGGCCTAATCGAGGGTAATCATCCTCTCCCTCAGAACTACTATCATCAATCTCTATCATCACACCCTCGTCTCCTGGAGGTGCTAGAGTCAGGGCTGTGTCCATCACCCTAATGCCTCTGGGTGCTGGCCTCCTCTCACCCTCAGCTCTAGATGGAATATCACTCTCAATCCATCCTCCATGCTGATCCAATCCATCTGGCATAATTATAATCTGAGACATACTTCTCTGCCTCAATTTCTTTCTTCTTACCTTCTCTCCAACAGCTCTGTGGTGATACTCCTCGTGGACAGTAGTCTGAACTGTCTCCTGTACTACTCGATCCTGTACAGAGCAGGACGCTGGAACTCACCTGCTATCTCAGGGATAATAGGCGGTTTCCTCATCAACATGCGTCTAGAGTGACTGCATCTACTGAGTCGTGCAAGCATCAAATCATCATCATAGGCCGCATCACCTCTGACCCGGGCATGATCCTGCCTAATCATGAGCATAGACTGCTCCTCTGCCAATATCTACCCAGACTCTAAAATCTGGGAGCTCTGGTCTCTCTGATCTGGATGAGACTATAAATGCTATGTTGTCAATCTCCAGACCACCTCCTTTCTGCACTATCAGCTCTCAAATCTGTAGAGCGTCTCTATAGCTGATCCATTATCTGGAAAAGCCCGCTCCATCAAGAATAACCAGCCTTTAAACAAAGGCAATAATCCTCGCTTCCAGGTGCTGAGGATCTCATCCAAAGTCTTAGTAATCCCGCTCAATACAAGTCCTCTACCAGAACTCGTAGTCTGCGCCTGTAGTCTGTCAAAGTCTCCTCCTCCTGCATACTAAAGATCTCCCATCTAATGTGACACGTAGCAGGATTAGTCTGCACACACAATAAAATTTGCATGATTAATAATAATCACACATACTTTATTCCTAGTTGTGCAGTATAATTCTACCCATACTACCCAACTACTAATGAATGCTAACTAAATCTAATTTACTACATTCACTAAATGCAATTCTTTCACATATTTATCTTTCTTATTCTAGCAACCATGCTCTGATACCAACTTAATTCTGTCACGCCCCGAGGGTACCCTAGTAGTAGTAAACAAGTTACACTTGAATATTACTAGATTACCTTCAGAGAATGACAGGTTTTCAAAACAACAGGATCTTTTAGTTGCTTGATAAGAAATAACAAATATATGAAGAAATGATTAGTGAATAAACATTACAAACTATTACAAACCATATATTCTTTGTAGTACACAACTAAATAATCTAATCTAATAGTACATAACCATCAAACTAAAATAGATCTGTAGACTTCTAGCTTCAAAGCTCTTACCGGAGCCATATTCCTGGATGTAACTAACCAGGGTCGTAAAGTGAACCTGAAAAGACTGTAGGAGTATGAGCGAAACCACAGCTCAGTGAATAACCAGACATACCATACATCACACAAGTCATTAACAAATCATATGCAATGCAAGCACTCAACCATATGCACAGATACAAGTTTGGATGATCTAGAATCCAAACAGGAAAAAGATTTACGCCCTCTTTTTAATGGGTTGAAGAACCAAATCAATGACCCACCTGCCCAGGAGAGACTAAGTACACAGGAGAATCAGATTTCTCGTTTTAAGTTATCACTTTAATATAGTTGATTAAACTGACCATCTCCTGCAATCCTTAGAAACTCCCTAAGTATTAATCATTTCAAAGCGATTCTACGGGCGACGTTCTTCGGTGCCTTTTAGTTCCTCATAGGACCGCCAGACCAAAGAGAACCTTGGAAGACTCACACATTAGATCAACCAAGCAAAACAGAGATCCGAAATATTAATACGTAGCAGGCTGTCACAACCATATATGCAATAATGCAATTTGTGCAATGCATGTTCATATTATTTTGTTAAGTCAAATCTTAATCAATTTCGAGGTGACCATACATTACACACAATCATCATTATACTACTGCACAACATCAATCATTGCATTATCGCTTGTATAAAGATATTTTAACAATCATACAATCAGATCATATCATACTTTCAACAAACATTCATTTGATTATCTTGCATTACTATTTGACTATTTACAATCACAACCAGTACAATATGACTGAATTACTCACCTGCTCATACTGCCTCAATCGTAGTAATCCACTGGTAGATCCTCTAATGAGTCAAAGTCACCTATTTAAGACAAAGTATTCATTAATACAATTAACTAAATTCCTATATGTGATTAGTGTCCTAGACTCGATATTTTGGTAATTATTATACTTAGTGTCGTCGTGTTTCTCTTATTTTATCTCGCATAATTGTTTGGTTATTTTTAGAAGTCACATTACTCAAGAAATTAGTTATTTCAATTTCCATTCTTGCTATTTTATCTGTTTAGAACAAATATTTAACTATTATAATTTTCATTAACACTAAATATTTTCTTAGTTTAGGGTTTCAAAAGTTATTAAATGTTAATTCTAAATAGACTTAAATACTTGTATTATAGTCATATCTAATACATATTTGTATAACATACATATATATATACTGAGTAGATATTATTATATATTATATAAATATATTTCGGTTTAGGTCAGAAAAGGCTTTCGTTGGAGAAATTTTGGCTGTAAGCCGGCTCAAGGCCGCCGGCCTTCATTCCCAGGTGCCGGTAAAATTGTTTTTGAAGAAAATTTCATATCGAGTGCACCGGTTTGAAAGTGCCTCTTTCAACGTATGCCGGCCTACGCCGTCGGCATAGATCTCCAGGAAGCCGGCTTACGTTCATGTTTTACGTGAAAATTATTTTACGTAGCCTCTGATCAGTGTAAGCCGCCTATAAGCCGCCGGCCTATCCTTGTAAGCCGCCGGCGTTCAGCGTTTACACTGCCGGCCTTGAGGCAGTGTTGCACTGTTCATCATCTTCCTCCTCGGTTCGATTCTTTTTCTTTGATTTTTATACGTTAAAAACTTACTTAAACTACTTCTAAGTGTTTATATTCATATATAAGGATATATAACAACTTTCAACACGTTTAAAAACATAAATATATAGATCTCGATTTTGTGAAAGTAAAACTAGGGTTTTGAAGTTTTACCTTGTTGGAGCTCGTTTGATGTAATCCGAAGCTCGTGTTTGTGTTTATTTAGTTCCTAAGATGATTATAAGTCAGTTACAATCCATATATTTGAACGAAAATCCTTTAAATCGTATCAACTTACCTTTGAGCTCGTTTTGAGGGTTTTTAGCTTTGTTCTTCCTTTGATCCGAGCTTGTGTTTTATGATCTGTTTGTTTTCTGTTTTTGATTCGTTTTGGTTGTTATTTGGAGACTATTTCGTACTGTGGAACTTGGGAATGAATGAGTTTTGTTTGTTCTTCATTAATGGCCTTTAATACACACACACATATATATATATATATATATGAAGAAGAAAGGGAAATGAAGTTGCGGCTGTTCTCCTTCAGATTTCCTCCGATTTGATCTTCTTTGGGCTGTTATTTTCATCCTAATTAATGCTAGGATGACTTGGCATTGTTTGGTTGGTTGTACGGTTGATTTTTGTGGACTTTTGAGATGCATGATTGTTCCATTCTTGGTTTCTCTCCTTCACCGAATTCCCATCGAAATCAGCAGCCCAAAATATATATATATATATTAGTTTATTATTCTAATTTAGTTTTGAGTTAATTACACGAGTTATGCGGGTGTAAATCGGCTAATATTTGGGAGTTTTTGTATAAAAATATGTGTATAAATTTATACAAAACACGTAGATTTTCAAATAATACAAATTTAGGTTAATATATATATGTAGTTAATTATTCATATAATTTTATCTCCCGCGATTTGGATTTCTTAAGCTCATTAGGTCAATTTTGTTTCCGGCTCCGATAGCTTAAAAAAACTTGGTTTAGAATAATAGCGTGATCCGATTATTTGTTTGAAGTTTAGATTTTGAGTTATTTGACAGTTTATATTTTCGTTGTGTATTTAAAATCTTAACGGTTCATTTTTGGATTATCATTTTCTGTTTAGGAGCATAAATAGTCATTTATGCAGTATTGGACTTAATACAGAAATCAAACTATATATATATCTCTAGTTTTGATACTGAACATAAATTATTATTAGTAGCTTTTAATTTTAACTAGAAATCTTGAATTTAGAGTTTAGGTCTAAATATAAACTCATTACTACTTGTTATTCTAATCTCAAATCATTATCGAGGTAAAAAACAATCATTTAATCTCTATATTCATGTTTTCTATTTAAATCTATCTGTAGATCAGGTTTCGGGTCTAAATTTTAGATTATATTTTGAATTATTTATTCAAGATACAAGATCTCATTTTTGGTATCGACTAGGGTTAAAGAATTTTTTTATTCGGTTCCTAAATCTTTCATCTATCCAAAATCTAAATATTATTCTATTATTAGACTTCGATCAGAATCTAAATCTATTATCTATTTTATACAATCTATTATAAGGTCTTGTACTATTGTGGAAATTTCCCGGGGTTTACAAGCATGGGTACGACCATCAATATGTTGCATTAGCAGCTTTAGACCAAGGTTATGGAGAAGAAACTTATGTAGTGACAAGTATGGCTTTACTCATTTTGAAAATTTAATCATATGTCCACTCTTAACATCATACATCAACGAATGAGAATATGACTACCTATTAAACATGACATAAAATTAAAAAAAATTTCAAGGATGCCTAAGATAACTGAATAAAACCTTCTTAGGGACAATCTTAATAGCAACACAAGCTAATTTTTTGCCTTCTTTCACATGAGAGCTACCCACCCATTTATAAGTCCTGACTTAGCACATTGAGTTGGTGTAAGTATACAAAAATCCTACAAAACTTTAAGGATAAGCATGCTAACTAGAGGTAATTTCGTCATAAGTACCATAGTTAAAGAGTGTCCAGTGACAATTGCTAGAACTATTATGTTAGCTGACTTAATCTTATTGCCCATGAGTGGATGTGAGGTAATTTTAGGTATGCATTTATTATCTTAGAATTGTGCCAAAGTTGGCTATAAAAGGAAGGAAGTCCACTTTATGAAACCGAAAGAGTTAGAAATGATTTTTGTTGGAAAAGCTCGAAAGCAATAGAAAAGTAGATTGTGTATGATGGAAGTAGACAAATCTTGGGATGTATGTTGGGTTTATGCAATAGAAATAGAAAATGATAAACCTAAACTAGAAGAAATACTTGTGGCTTGTGAGTTTCTGGAGGTCTTTCCAGATGAGTTCCTAAGTTTACCACCTAGCTAGTAAAGAAATTGACTTCACCATTGAATTGAAACCTAGCACCAAACCGATCTCAAGAGCACCTTATTAGATGGCACTAGTTGAACTTAGGGAACTAAAGGATCAACTACAAGAATTGTTGAACAAGGGATTTATATGGACAAGTGTGTCTCCTTGAGGAGCCCCTATATTCTTTATCAAGAAGAATGATGAGTCCATGAGGTTATGTATTGACTATCAAGAGTTAACTAAAGTCATCATCAAGAATCAATACCCTTTACCTAGAATCAATGATTTATTTGACCAACTACAAGGAGCTTGTATTTTCTCTTGAATCGACCTCTGATTAGGATACCACCAATTAAGGAAAAAACCAGAAGACATACATAAAACGGCATTTTGTACGAGATATAGGCACTATGAATTCGTAGTGATGCCTTTTTGATTGACAAATGCTCCTGCTACTTTTATGAACTTGAGGAATGACTTATTCAAGCCATTTTTAGATAAGCTTGCGATGGTGTTTATAGATGACATCTTAACCTATCCTAAGAATGAAGAAGAGCATAACAAGCATTTGTGAATAGTCTTAAGAATGTTGAAGCAACACAAGTTGTACACTAAACTGTCCAAGTGCGAGTTTTGGATGAAACAAGTGATGTTTCTAAGGCACATAATCTCAAGAGAAGGTGTGCTAGTGGACCTTGAAAAATTAAGGGCAGTCATTGATTGGAAACAACTAACTACAATGATGGAGATTCAAAGTTTCCTTTGTTTAGCTGAATATTATAAATGATTTGTGAAAGATTTCTCTAAAATTTCTCGAATAATGACAAGGCTGACACAAAAAGGTGTGAAGTTTAATCAGAGTGAAGAATGTGAGAAAAGTTTCCCAAGAGTTAAAGTAGATGTTAGTAATGGCATTGATATTATCAACATTTATTATTTTTTTTTTGTGAAATAAATTTTGGCAATTTGAAAAATATACTTGAGTGTTTTCTTTCAATTCTTTATCTTCAATGAAAGGGTTTTCCAAGTATTGGAGATAAGATTTTTGTAAAATATTTTGCATGACAAAGAATTATTGACATTTGTAATTTTTAGAAAAACTCATTTTGATAATATTTCGTAAGTGTTGATAATAAGGTTTTTGAAATTCATTTTATAAATTTTCTCATTTTTGATAGTTTATTATGATAACATCACTTATGGCCATGCATGTACATGAGTAAAGACATAGCAATATGCTTAAAGATAAAATTATTAGCATAGACGTATAAAAACATAAAAATTAGAGATAAATAATAAAACTTAAGCAAATATCAAAGATATAGGTATGAGAGTCTTAGCTTGTCATTAAGACTCCTCAAGACTTGAAAATATTCCAATCACCATAAAAATATAAGAAAAATATATAGAAATAAAACATGGAAGTCATAGATTTTATAAAGGCTTCCCAAGACTTGTAATAATTCCAGTCTCATAAATAAAATAAAAGCATGAGAGTCTTAGATTTATGTCAAGACTTTCCAGGACTTAAAAATGGACAAGTTCCTTTAAATAGCAAAATAATTAAGAGCAAAAAAAATAAAATAGAAGCCTTAGAATTTTTGGATAAGGCATTCTCACGAATTAGATTATGGATAAGTCCCCATTTTATTTTTGACTTGATTAAGGACAAGTTTGAGACTTAGTTTAGGGACAAGTCTCAAAATATATAATAAGAGTATGAAATAAATAAATTGCAAGAGATAAAAATAAGTGCAAAGAAACAAATATTAGATTAGTGAGCTTATATATTCAAATAAATATAGATATGTACATAATCATATTTATATGTATAGATAGTTAGATTAGATTTCACAAATATAACAACATAAACACAATATCAATATGATCATAATATAGATGAGATGTGGGATTCATTTTTGGCATTATCATCCCTAGCTTTTATGCATCATGAGGAGATTTTATCCATGGATAATGCATGAAACAATACCTACACTAACTATAGATGTATGGGGGATGTGTTTACCTTAAAAAGAAAATTAATATAAATATAGAGATTAAATGACTACTATTGAACTCAACAATGACTTGAGACTAGAACAATGAGTAGTAATGAATCTATACATGGATTTAAACCCTAAATTCAAGATTCCTAGATAGTATTAAACACTACTAATAAGATTTTCTAGTAGGTATCAAAAACCTAAGATATATAGATAATTTAGCTTATATATCAAATGCGATATTGAGTAGTTAACCAATTATCCTTATAGATGGGAAACGATAACCTAAAGATAAAGCGTTAGGATTATAAATACATAATAAAAACATAAACAGATGTACAGTTGAAGATCTAGACTCCAAATAAGTATTTGCATCGCACCATTATTCTAATTAGGGTTTTCTTAAGCTATTGGAGCCTAAAACAAAAAATGACCTAATAAGCTTAGGAAACCTTAATCGTGGGAGATAAAATTCTAAAGACAACTAATCGCGTAAAAAACTTAAATTTGTATCTTTTGATAACCAAAACATTTTGTAGAATCTTATAAAAATATTTTTGGACAAAAACTCTCAAATATTAGCTAATTCGTACCCGATTGACGTAATAAACTACCCAAACATATAGATAAATATTATCTAAATATTAGTATATATGCATACACTTGCAGGATCGGTTTCAAGATGTACAAATGTACGGTTTGGATTTCCTTGAGAATTGAGAACCGAAATTTGCTTGAAATTTCTCCAAATAATGCACAAAAGGTCAACAAAATTCAAAACACAAACAAATCAAACATTGCCAACTCAACCCCTCATTAATGACAGTAAAACAACTGATAAAACAGTGTGCAAGTGTAGAGAAATCGGATGCAATTTGCCGAAGGAAATGCTCCAACCGTCTTCTTCTTTTTCTCTTATATATATATATATATATATATATATATACATCTTTAAGCTTCAAAGTGGATAAACAAAAAAACACCAACCATTCAGAAATTTTCCAGATCAAAACTGATACTGTAGTAAACCATACTTCTCAACATTCTAAAGATTTTAAATTTCAAACACGAGTGGATTACTTAACCGGTCAGCAAAATCACCGGGTACAAAGCAGTATATTATGAAAAGTCCAGGTTGTATCCAAAGGGAGCTAATGGCTAATTACTAGAATTAAACTTTTACCCTAATCTAAGCAATTGATTTTTCTGATGTGTAATTAATCTATGTTGATCTAAATTAAAAACTAGATTTCAAATGATTTATCAAGAACTAAAACCATATGTTCCAGCAACGATAACGAGGGATTTAGGTTTAGGAGATGCAGATGATATATGAATGATATATTTCTATTCTCATGTGAAATGAATCATGCTTTAAATTGATATATAACATTGACTACTTGGGATTTGATCCAATTCATCTAAGAATTGCTCACCTCTCGATGTAACAAAATCTTTCATAGCATAAACTATCCTATTAAGGTAATTTATCTATGATTTCAGGTTAATAGCATTTTGCTCTCACCAAAATTACTATTCTAGTTAAGAATAAAAAACAAGCACCGTTAAGTGACCCAAATTTGTAACCCTAACCACATAAAGATTAATGAATTCTCAAGTTCTATCATAGATTTACATATCTCTATGACAAATCATATTCAAAAACCTAAGTTTTGCTTGTGTGGATCATTGAATCCCTCTTGAATATCTTTAATCCTTTCTATCTAATCTATGTTGATCTGGCATAAACTAAACAGATAACAAACAAAGATAATCAAATTCCCAATTAATCAACACCAATATCAATTCAACTCATGCATCAAATCATCGAATCCATTCATACATATTCATAATTGACAATGAAAACATGCATCTCAATATACAATCAAGCATAAACATATAGAGATTGAAAACACCTTAAAAATGGTTCCTTTTCAGAAACAGGAATTTCCAAATCCAAAATCCCACAATTGTAGGCAATGCTTGATTATAGCTAAACCCTAATCCACTCTAGGTTGCTAGAACATTAAGGTCTTAGTGCCCTAAAAGAGAAACAAACAAGAACATTTTTTTTTCTAATCTTTCTGAATATTTTCGTGTATCTGTTGTATGTTTTGGTCTCTCAAAAACACTGTTAAATAGAGCAAAATTGCGTGAAGAATACAGACTGACATAGATATACGCCGGAAGTTACAAAATGTATGCCGCCTGCGTAAATGTGGATCTGGCCGGCGTTCGTTGTATGAAAAATGCCTCTTCAACATACGCTCGATGAACACTGGCTGCGTCGGCTGAGATCTTGCCTGCGTAGATCATCATTCAAAATTTCCCGAGAGGATCATGGTTTGAAACACGAGCGTAATGGAATATGTTATTGATGTATGCTGGTATGTACGCTGGTTACGTGGAGTCCCAGAATGTCAGCGTTCTTTGTAATCAAAACCCTACACTGGCTGCGTTCGAGCGTGTGTTAAGGATTTGTAATCTATGGATAAAGTACACAAGATCTATGCCAGCTGCGTTAATGCAGAATTTGCCGGCGTTAATCCTTATTCCAATTGCTTGCTCTAAATCTCTTCCACCCTGGCTACGTGGAAGACTGCGTTAAGAAATTGGCTTCTGTGGTCGTTCTACACAGCCTCTACGCCGGCGGCATTAGATGCCTTTGAGCCGGCATACTTTCATTTGCCCTTTGCTTGTTGATCTTCAACCAATTGCTTTGGAATTTGCTCATTACTTCTTTGTTGACCTGATTTCACAAAATTTACACTTATAAATACAAATTCCACTTGATTTCTATCAAATCTGTATCAATTTTATCCACAAAATGTATGTAAAATATGAGTTCATCAAATTCCCCCACACTTGAATTGTTGCTTGTCCTCAAGCAAACTTGATAAGAATCTGTCATAAATTGTACCAATTCTACTTCTTAATTCAAGCATCTTCTCAACTTGGGACTTGCAATTATAATGGCCTACTGCTCAAATCAACTTGTGAGCTTGTGATTGGATTACTAAAATCAAGATTCAAAAGTTAATCTGGAAAAATCAAACTTTAATCTTCATTTTTAACAACAAAATTATCTAATCCAAAAGCAAGCACAATTCCACTAAGGAAAAATACCCATTTAAACTTCAATGGATTTTTAGCATACATATAATCAAAGTAACAAAGAATGAAAGCATATAGTATCTATTCAATCCCTAGATAATCAAAGTAACAAAGAATGAAAGCATATAGTATCTATTCAATCCCTAGATTATCTCTCCTTTTATTACAAGTCTTATTTTTATTGAACTTTTGCATCCTTTTTGCCTTTCTTTTCATACAAGCACTTAATATTTTTTTCTTTTTATTGGGAGGTTTTTGTCTCCATCTTTTATTTTTGAACTTTCGCCCATTCCTTCCCTTATCGTTATAGTGAGTTCATTGAGTTGGCACATCACAGGCTCATCACCCAAGTGACCAGGTTTTGAGATACCCCTAAGAACTCTTTCTCACTCTAACATTCAAGTTTGGATACTCATAACTCATTTTGAGTTAGCAAAGTAGTGGCTATGCTTGTTTCTTTTGCAATTCAATACTAAGACTTTTTTATAGGGAATCACTAAGAAATGAATTTCTTTTACTTCTTTCACTAATTGTTAAATGACTTCTCAATAGAAAAATCTAGTGATTATATAATAGCTAACTATTCCTAGAAGTAAACCTAGTTATTTTTCACAAAAGGACTTGACTGACTCTCAAACTTCAAATTTCAAGGCTAAAAACAAAGTAAGTTTGCTTCTTAGAGATTCAACTGCTCAATATTGACTAAATAATTCATTCACAAAAGTTAATGAGTAAGGCCTTTGGCAAGTCATTTTCTATTCAATTTAGATGCTATCTACTATATTTTGAAACAAATCTCAAGATTCTTATTTCCTTTCAAAAAATTTTGACCTTAAATGTGCTAGATCAAGAACAATTAGTGTGGGTACAAACATCATGAATACAAAGCATCATGAATACAACTCATATTTCACCAGCCATCACCATATTTAGTTTCAATACTATCCTTCCCCCACACTTAAGATATACAGTGACCTCACTGTGCGAAATAAAACAAACAGAGAAAGGAACAAGTGAAACTAATGACTTCCTTGAAAAAGCGTGCACGATCAATCTAATCAACCAAAACGATAGAGTATGGCCACAATGCTGCCTTATGATAACTATAAAACAAATAAAAAAGATAAAGGAAAATAAGAAGTTAAGTTCTAAGAGTTAGGTTAGTTAGTCAGAGTCTACCCACAGGGACTTAGGTGCTCAAATTATATACAGATCATAGCAAATATAAACAAAACAAATCAAAATCCATAAGAGCTAGTAGGGACTCTACTCTTTGCCTGCGTACTGGAGCTGCTATCCTCATCTGGGGATGTCTCATAATGCAACTGCAATCCCTTCTCAGGATTGACACAACAAAACATGTCCTTGATCGCTTGAAACATCTGCTTTCGAAACCCCTTATTCTTCTTTCTTTCTTTCTTTCTTCAGAGTAGTCAGAATTTGATCATGCCCGTGCTCCAATCTATCTAGGGTAGTAACCACCTTATCCCAATCCGATCCAGAAGGTGGAGCTGATGATGAAGGCGGTAGCTCAATAGGAATATCTCCAGGGAAGATATTCTGATAATCCCGCTCCTCAACCACAGGTGGTGGTACACCTCTCGGGACTTTAACCAAACCAAATCGCATGAAAGGAGCACATGTAATTCTTTTGCTCGGGATCTCCACATCCCCTTCAGGTTCTCGGAAAATTTGCATTTCCTTCAGCAACTTGGTTATATATCCTCCACAACACAAGAACTTAGTTCTTGTGTCATCAGCTTGTCTAAAGATGAAATTTGCCACTTCCACTCCAAGATCAATCCGGTGATTGGCAATGATGCTGAAGAGGTAAAACATGTCAAACGAAGTCACTTTACTGTGACTTGTCTTCTTATAACTCACTGTGTGGGCGATGATGTGGTGGAGGATCTTGTATTCCACTCTAGAAAAAGTGGATGCTACCGACTTTGAAGCCACAAAAGGGTTTGTCAAAGGAGCTATCAATTGTAACCAATACGCCTCCTGAGTCATTTCATTTGCTCCTTTTGGCCAAGAATTGGTTAGCTCCAAATTATCTTCCTCATTTTCATACAAACCCAAGACTCTCCCCATGGATTTCAATCTGATCTCATGCACTTCTCCAAATGCTTGGAATACAAACTTTGACCGTTCCCCTTCAGATTCCACCTTCAAAGTGGAAAGAACCTCAAGAGTGAGATTCTTATATGCGGGTTCTCTCCATTCAAATAGCCTCAACCAAGCCAGATCCCGGATCAACTCCACAACCTGGTTTCTAATCCCAAACTCATCCAATAACTCCCAATCCATGTATTGAGAATTGATGAAATCCATCTTCATTAACCTCCTTTTGTTATCTTTAGCATATTGCTGACTTGAGAGAACATTCCCAGCTTGTGCACTTGATGATGATTCAGTGGTGTGTGGTCTTTTTTGTCTAGGGGACATGCCTGCAAATAAACAAACTAGGGAAGCTTAAACAGACCAAGATTATAGCATCAATCAATTATGAAAGCAAAACCATGAAGCCCTGTGCTAGTATCTATGAAACAATAAAAAAATAATCCCTAAACATTTGCCTAGATCATGTTGTATCTTAAAAATCAGACCCCAAACTCAAAAAATCACATTAGCATATCAATAGATCAGCAACTCAACCAACACTTGCAAGTGGAATGGTTTAAGGCAGGCTGTGTGGAAAGAAACGTTAGTCGCAAATTAATGCACAATTCACTGTTTAGCAAAGTAACAAAGCGCAAAATAATTCTACACTACCTACTAAAGTAACCGGAGCATTCAACAGAGGAGACCACGGATGAACAAAGATGGACACACACGGATACATTACCTAAATCAAGTACTGAATTGCAATTGATCATCATGAACACTTGAACACTTGAATATCGCATTTACACTAAAAAGCCCCAAATTCCTTTTATCAAAATCAGAAACACATCAATATAAACCTTAGCTCATGGATTATCAACAAAGCATGCGAATTGTGTTATTCGAATGAAATTCAGTCCATCACAGCCATCAAAATGCCCCACATGATACTCCCAAAAGCACCCAATCAATTCAAGTTTTTCCAACCACACCTTCTCATACTCCGTACAACTCATCACAACTCAGTCCTTATACACAATAACAATTCTTCCAACCAGATCTGAACTACAACATATATGGAGATCAGAATAGCAAGAAAAAAATGGATAAAAATCTTACCTGATAGTTGTAAAATAATCCAAGCTAGGAAAAAGGGAAGACACACCAAGAGGAGTTGAGTTGGGAAAAATAAAGAAAAATGAGAGTAAATGAAAGAGTGAACAGAACATGCAGACAGAACCTGTTAATTTTCGAGTTGCAGGTCCTACGTCGGTAAAATTGTTGACTATGCCGGTGGCGTTAAAGCCGGTGTTGTCAATTCAACTTTCAATTTTCGAGACATAATGCCAAGCAGTATGTGTGTTTACGCAGCCAGCGTACAGGTTTACGCTGGCACTACATAGGCTGCGTAGAAATGTTTCCAATTTTTTTTTTTTTTTTTTTTTTGAAAACACATAAGAGAATAATCCATTATCCTGTGTAGTTCGTAACTAAGTAATTTAAAATTACTTACCTCACCCTTTTCTCAAATGGATTTATCTAAAGCTCCAAGAATGATTTGACATGATCTGAAAACTAAAAATTAACAAAATAAACACTAAGTTAGACATGGGTTGCCTCCCAAGTAGCACTTAGTTTAACGTCGCTTAGCCCGACAGTGCTTGATCAAACATCAGCTTGGATCCTGAAGATCCACATCCTTTTTACTTGCCTCCACAAACTTTCACTCCTAAAAATGTTTCAATTGATGGCCATTGACTTGAAACGGTTTTTCCCCATCTCTCTTGATCTCAACCACTTCATAAGGATACACTTTGATGATGTCAAATGGTTCAGACCACCTAGATCGTAGTTTACCAGGGAATAACCTTAACCGAGAGTTATAAAGTAAAACTTTTTGTCCTTCCTTAAACTCACGATATAGGATTTGCTGATCATGCCACTTCTTGGTTTTCTCCTTATAGATATGAGCATTCTCAAAAGCATCATTTCGAAACTCATCCAGCTCATTCAATTAGAGTAACCTATGTTCACCAGCAGCTTGTCTGTCAAAGTTCAAAAACTTTATCGCCCAATAAGCTTTGTGTTCCAATTCTACAGGGAGATGAGAAGCCTTTCCATACAGCATGCAATATGGGGACATCCCAATAGGATTCTTATAAGCAGTGCGGTAAGCCCAAAGTGCATCATCAAGCTTTAGCGACCAATCTTTCCTTGATGAATTAACTGTCTTTTGAAGGATTCGCTTGAGCTCTCTATTAGATAGCTCTACCTGACCACTTGTTTGAGGATGATAAGGTGTAGCAACCTTATGTCTCACACCATACTTTGCAAGTAAACTATCAAATTGTTTATTGCAAAAGCGAGTTCCTCCATCACTGATAATTGCCCGTGGTGTCCCAAATCTAGTGAAAATATTTCTTTTTAAGAATTTTAGTACTCTTTGTGCATCATTGTCGGAAAGCGCAACAGCTTCAACCCACTTAGATATAGTCAACTGCCACAAGGATATACTTGTTGTTGAAGGATGATGCGAATGGTCCTATAAAGTCAATCCCCCAAACATCGAAAAATTTCAATCACTAGTATCCCATGGTGCATCTCATGCCTCTGGAAATATTCCCTGTTCTCTGACATTGATCACAACTCTTCACATATGCTCTGCAATCCTTAAATAGAGTGGGCCAGTAAAATCCACATTGAAGAACTTTTGCAGCAGTTCTTTCAACACAAAAATGACCACCAGTTTCTCAATTGTGGCAATGACAAAGTATATCAGCAATTTCAAATGCAAGTACACATCGTCTAATCACTTGGTCTATACAACTTTTAAAAAGAAATGGCTCATCCCAGAAATAACATTTCATATTTGATAAAAAAATTTGTTTCTGGTGATGAGTAATTTTGTAAGGCAAAATTCCAGCTACCAAGTAATTAACAATATTTGCATATCAAGGTAGATCTTTAATTGAAACTTCATAGAGATATTCATCAGGGAATGACTCATTACTAGGCAACTCATCTTTCTCATTAACAATTTTGGAAAGATGATCAGCAACAACATTCTCCACTCCCTTCTTATCTCTAATTTCAATATCAAATTCTTGTAACAGCAAAATCCACCTTATAAGCCTGGGCTTTGCATCTGATTTTGCTAATAAATACTTAAGTGCAGAGTGATCAGTATAGACAATTACCTTAGAACTGATGAGATATGATCTTAATTTGTCACAAGCAAATACCACAGCCAGCAATTCTTTCTCTATGGTAGCATAATTTCGTTGTGCTTCATTCATCATTTTGCTAGAATAGTAAATTACTTGAAAGACTCGGTTCCTTCTCTGACCAAGTAATGCACCTACTGCCATATCGCTTGCATAAGTTCAAATGGTAGCTCCCAATCTAGTGCTACAATCACTAGTGTAGTGGTCAATTTCTCCTTTAAAAGCTTAAAAGCTTTTAAACAGTCATCATCAAAGGAAAAAGCAGTATCCTTTTCTAGTAAAGAACAAAGCGGTCGAGAAATCTTTGAAAAATCTTTAATAAACCTCCTGTAGAAACCTGCATGACCAAGGAAACTTCGTATTCCTTTCACATTTACCGGTGGTGGTAACTTCAAGATCACCTCAACTTTAGCTTTGTCTACCTCTATCCCTTTTTGAGAGATCTTATGACCCAGCACAATTCCTTCTTTCACCATGAAATGACACTTCACCCAATTTAAAACCAGATGAGTGTCTTTGCATCGCTTGAGCACCAATGACAAATTCTCCAAACAAGTTTCAAATGAAGCTCCATAAACAGAAAAGTCATCCATGAAAACTTCAATGAATTTTTCAATCATATCTGAGAATAATGATCATACACCTTTGAAATGTTGCTGTGCATTGCATAAACCAAAGGGCATACGTCTGAATGCAAACGTACCATAAGGACAGGTGAATGTTGTCTTTCTTGATCTTCCAGAGCTATTGGGATTTGATTATAGCCCGAATACCCATCCAAGAAACACTAAAATTGATGCCTGGCTAGCCTCTCTAGCGTTTGCTCTATGAAGGGAAGAGGAAAATGATCTTTATGGGTGGCGTCATTCAACTTTCGATAATCGATGCACACCCTCCATCCAGTCACAGTCCGCGTAGGTATTAATTCGTTCTTTTCATTATTCAAAACTGTCATCCCCCCTTTTTTAGGTACCACTTGAGTAGGACTCACCCACTTACTATCAGAGATTGGATATATGATACCAGCATCAAGCAACTTTAATACCTCCTTCTTTACAATGTCCTTCAAAGTAGGGTTGAGTCTTCTCTGTGGTTGGATTGTCGGCTTACATTTAGCTTCCATGAGGATCCGACGAGTACAGACAGATGGGTGGATTCCATGAATATCTGCAATTGTCCACCCAATCGCTTCCTTATGTCTTCTAAGCACTTCAATCAACTTGTGTTCTTGTTCAGATGATAACTCCACAGAAATAATAACTGGGAGTGTATTATTATCACCTAAAAACACATACTTAAGGTGACTAGGAAGTGTTTCAACTCAAGTTGAGGTGGTTCTTGTATGGATGGACTCAGTTTCTTTGTATAGCCTCTAAAGGACAAACTGAGGTGATTTTATCCAAACTCCAGCAACTTCATCCATCAAGTGATTATATACTTCCTCATTAGGGCTGTCACACTTATCCATACTTAGTAGTAAGTCATCTTCCTCAGGAGTGAAATCAAGCTCATCATCACTCCATTCATGTGAAAACACATGCTTGGGAAACTCACCTATCTCAGAATTATCCATGCTATTCCTGAGCCAACTGATCAATAGTATCAAGATGAAAGCAAGTATCATCACCAGCTAAATGTCTGAGAGATCGAAACACATCAAATGTGACTTGCTCATCCATAGCCCGTAGTGTCAATTTTCCTTGTGCTATATCAATTAACGCTTGGACAGTAGCCAATAAAGGTCTTCCTAAAATTAGT